>CM040915.1:12445000-13045000 GCA_023029165.1 Gobiocypris rarus | reverse complement strand
TTCTGACAGATCACAAGAATCTAGAGTACCTGAAAGCTGCTAAAAGACTCAATCCTCGCCAAGCTCGATGGGCCATGTTCTTCTCCAGATTCCACTTCTCAATCTCCTATCGTCCAGGATCAAAGAATGTCAAAGCTGACGCTCTATCCCGTCTTCATGCTCCCGACGAAAAGAACGATGCTCCAGAAACCATACTTCCTGAGTCAATCTTTGTCAGTCCTATCCAATGGTCAGAAGAGACCATTCCCTCCTCCAATGCCTCCGCTCCTACTCCGCCGGGTTGCCCCCAGGGCTTGCAATACATCTCACAGGCACGACGCACTCCACTCCTGCACTAAGTTCACTCTTCACTTGGCACTGTTCACCCGGGGGTCAATGAAACCCTCTCGCTGCTCAAACAGCGCTTCTGGTGGCCCGATATGGCCAACGACGTCAGAAGGTACGTGCAGGGATGCAGGGAGTGCGCCATCTCCAAAACCCCACGCCATCTTCCCACCGGCAATCTACTTCCTCTGCCCGTTCCTGAGAGACCCTGGTCACACCTGGGAGTGGACTTCGTCACGGATCTCCCTGAGTCTGACGGTCACACATGCATCCTGGTAGTAGTGGATCGTTTCTCCAAAGCCTGCCGCCTTATCCCTCTGGAAGGTCTGCCTACAGGCATGACTACGGCTGAGCTAATGTTTAACCATGTCTTCCGTTACTTTGGAATACCTGAAGATATTGTCTCCGACAGAGGACCGCAATTCATCTCTCAGGTCTGGAAGGCATTCCTCTCCCTCCTGGGTGTGACCGTCAGTCTATCCTCCGGCCACCATCCTCAGTCGAACGGGCAGATGGAAAGGAAGATTCAGGAGATTGGCCGCTTCCTGCGTACCTTCTGTCACGGCCACCAGGACTCCTGGAACCAGTATCTGGGCTGGGCAGAGTATGCACAAAACTCCCTCCGACAAGCCACAACTGGTTTAACACCATTCCATTGCGTACTCGGCTACCAGCCCCCACTGTTCCCCTGGGAGAGCGAGAGGGTCTGGGACTGGGACTGTCTGGGTGAGAATTCACCCCACATTTCACGTGTTACTATTGAAACGTCACCATCCCTCTGTTCTTCCATCCACAGAACCTGACGTAGTAGCCGTCGAGCCCCCCCCTTCCACTCCTCCTAGAAGATGGTACTGCCTATGTGGTTCGTGAAATCCTGGACTCCCGGCGGGAGCGGGCCGTGGGAGGGGGGGGTACTGTCACCGCCACCTGCAGCCACTCAATCACCCAATCACCTGGAACCATAAAGTACCCACACTCACACACACTCACTGTCCGGTCTCGTTTGCACTACCCAGATATTTTTCTTACCTCAAGGACTCTGACTGCTATACTTACCTGTCTCCATCATCTCCATCGTCTCCATCGCCTCCTTCGTCTCCATTCCTGTCGTCTGCCTTCTACGCCGTCGCCATATCAACTCTGCTACAACGATTCATCTAAAGGACAGTATTTCTTCCATCTATCTTCCATTCCACTACACATCATCATTACCTCTCCTGATGGTTCATAATAAACACCATTGACTACTTTTACTCCTGCCTCCGTGTCTCTCCCGTAACACTCACAACATACACATAAATTGTACGAATATGACTAATGATGAATACGTTTTTGTTCATGTTTAGTATGAGAATCCAACTCTTTAACAGTATAAAAGAATGTATGAAATAGAAAATATACCCCTTAAAGAAACATGATGTCCTTTAAAAACATGACATATCAGTTCACAACCTGCCATTGTCACAGTTTGCTGGTGTGGCTGTAGTAATTTCTCGATGAAGGAGTATAGACTTACACATTATTTAACAATAACCCGTGCCACTGGGGTTTGTGGAAAAAAAAATGTTGTGAAAAAAATTCCAAAGTTTTATTTATAATTAGGGTGCCATATTTTCCAGATTATGATGCACAAAAGTCATATATGGCACAAAGGACAAACAAAATGAACAAGTATTGTTTATTTTGGTTTCTTACCAAATTCTGATACATTGTATCTTTTAAAACAACTTATGCAATGTTTCGGTGACAGGTGCAGGTGATCAATATTCTAGAGACGGTTCTCATTGTCACTTTTAGGCTTGATCGGACCTCTTCTGGGCTTCCTCTGGGCCAATTGCTAGGGTTTTTTGGCCCGCCGATAATAAATACACATATGTTTATGGAAAATACGAGAGACTGATACTGGACTAATGCATCCGCATAAATGCACTTGTTACTTATATAACTCATAACTTTTTTCTCGTGGCTCTCATGAGCTCCCTCTCTTGATCTGACTGAAAGGATAACAGTATAGAGAGATGGAGAGATCGCTCAAACCTCCCCAAATCACATAATTTAATGGAAAATGAAGTGCAAGTGCAGCTTTGCTGGTAAATTTGATTCAGCATGATTTATGTGCACTCCTAAGACAAATTAATAAATTAGTGTCACTGTAACATTTTTAAATGTAATACACAGGTCAAATATCGATGCTGGAATCTTGAAGTAAAGACAAAACGTTCGCTTCTTTCATGCTCATTTTGCGATCCATCTAGTTTTTAGTAAGTTGGTGAAGTGTGGGGTTGTGTGACGTCAGGGAAGCGTGTTAAGGGCGGGTTTTAGTGGGGTTACTGGTCCGATAGTGGAAACACAACTTGATTTTGGGCTCTGTGCTTTCGCTATGTGTCACACAGATCAATGATATTATGTGCATGACATACGTATCCTCATGTAAATAATGCATTACAACTTTAATTAAAATAGGGATAGGTCAATTAGATAATTATAATTAATTTTTGTGAGACCTTGTCATTTTTTGTGACATTTTGCTGTGAAATGGGGAATACTGCATCATCGCAAACAAAATGTGACATTTTGATGATTTTGCGTTGTATTCAGAGATCACGGAATCACGAAAGACCGCAGGCACTGAAAAACACTCAGGAGTATGCAGAAGTTATACACATAGAAGAAACAAAACTGAACAAAAGAACTGAGAGGAACTAAGGACACAGAATGAGGTAATTAACTAGAACAGAAACGGGTGTGTGATAAATCAGAAAAATGAGAAACTAATGAGAAGGAACACGGGCAAAACGGGAACAGGGAAAACAGAACCAAAACACAATGAAACTACACAGACTAAAGCAGAATCCAATAAAGGAGGGTGCAACAGCATTTTCATAATGCCAAAGCCTATTTCAACCCTCAGGATTCTTTAAAATAAATATAAAATGGCACTTGTTATTGATTTTTGGTGCATAGCCAGTGGCGTAGCGTCTGGATATGTATGCATGTGCAAATGGGCCCGGGCCAATAGGGGGCCCGCCCATGGGGAACTTTTAATTAAAATGAGGGAATTAATTTTTAATTCATGGCCACAATAAATATATATTTGTATGCATGTCATGTGTAGTAATTTTTTGTTTCTCCGTAATGACTAATTTCTCCGTCATTTCTTGTGTTCGCATTTATTATTTTTTGCACCCTGCATCAATTTTGCAAAAGCTCCCATATATAATTACTGTAGCCTACTCCCATATATAATTACCCTACTGGAATTAAGACTGGATTCAAGACATTTATTAAAAACCTGCGTTTCCGTCTTACTCAAAGGCTGCGGAAACAAACCAGTGGGTTTGTTACGCACAGCAATCCATTCCTGACGTTCTTGGTTCGCTTCTTATTTATTAAATACACAGGAAATTAGTTCATGAAATATTGATCAAAATGAAAATACAATTTATACAAAACAAAATTCACTTTAAAGAAAGACTTTATACAAAACACAAAATTAGGGCTGTAGCTATCGATTCTTTTAGTAATCGAGTATTCTACCGTTTATTCCATCGAGTAATCGGATAATAATTACTTTTTTCTTTATTAAAGAGCAATACTAAATATATAAGAGAAAATAAGACAGGTATCTTAAAATGAACATCTAATTTGTTTTCTTTTTAGAAAAATAAAGTTTTATTGCTGAAATTGCATAGCCTACATAATAACTATAATAATAGAAAATAACCCATTTTAATGCATTCAATTGCCACATTATAAAAATCAATTTCAAATTAGTTTTAAAAGTTCAGTCTAAAACTAAACCTACAACCAATAAACCAAAATAATATTAATATAAATAGCAATAATGCCTAAACATTGCATGTATGTTTAAAGCTTAACTTTAAAGTTTCAGCTTCAGTTCAGGCATGTCAAGCATTTACTGTCTTCTGAAGGCTATGAGGCTTTTGTAAGAAGCAAAAAATATTGGACAGGAAGGTAACTTGAAATAAGAACAATAGTACAGATGGTGATACTAGAGATGCGCGGATAACTTCACCGAATTCGCTGTTAAAAACAAACCATCCATCCGCACCCGATCGTCATAAACTCAAATCCTCAGTGTAAGCGCGATGCTACCGTCACCACATTTTAGCTACACTGAAGTAGGTTGCTTTAAAACAAATCTTCTTTGGCGAAATTACACGTTTTAAATAACCCAAACGGGTTGACACCTCTACATCACCTCGCAAACGCGAGAGATGAGTTTGTGTTTAATTCAGATAAAGTAGCCTACATCGCACATACAGATCGACATTTTGAGCTAATCATATTCATCATTGTAACACAACTTGTTTAATTAAGTTAGTAGCTATAAATATTGCTCGTATCTCCTCAGCTGCCGCGCGAACTGCCGCAAATGAAGCCTAAATGTTCTGTGTCGTATCCTGAAGCTCAACACACAGTTGTCTTCATTTAAAAATAGCGAGACTAAATGATATTAGCAGTGCTGATGCCAGTCTCACTCGCATTGCGGTCTTTGATCTCGCCATGAGCTAAAAACGAAAGTTAAAGAGCGACACATTCATTGCGTTTTACCGTGAAATGAGTTCCGCGTCTTAATTAAAATCAACATATCAATGATTTCTCTCATCCACCCGCAATTTTTGGGATGTTTACCCACCTGAATCGCGGATTTAACCGCAATCCGCGCATACTCCGAGTCCTTATACACAAAAAAATATATTTCTGCAACATCTATGTGTAGTTAAATGAACTAAACGAAGCATCGAGGCAGATGATTTTGCCTCGAGGATTTTTTCAATTCGAGTAACTCGAGTTACTCGAGGAATCGTTTCAGCCCTACACAAAATCATGTCTGACCACACTCCATGTCTCCAGACATATGCGCAGTATGTTGAACCTATCTTACTCATGCTGCTCACTTTTCATAATCAACGTATGAAATAAAAATAATACTAATACCATAGGCTAATTTTTAAACATAGCCTAACTATGAAAATAAATAAGACGTTTTCTTTAACCCATGGGCGAAGAAGGCACTGGCACTTCTGATGGATTTTTTCCTTTATGAGAGTGGATATAACTCAAAATACTCATTTTAAGCCATACAGATAAGTTCAAGACATAATTATAAATTATAAACTATAAACTGTCTTCTTTTATTTGTGTGCACTCAAAATAACAACAAAGGCTGTGGATTCAGGGAACAGATTATTTTGCATGCACTCCACTCCAAGCGCTGTCTTCATTTCGAAAATGTATTTTGTTTATTTTAATTTCAAAAACATTTCTAAATTCAGTTCATATATTTCCAACAAACGAAATTCCAAGGCAAAATAATGAAATGGTAAAAAAAAATTTTATCACTATGTAAATTCAAAAAAAATTCTCTTTTAATTCTAATTAATGCTTGAATAACACACGTCTCCTTCCATTAAAAATAATGGAAGGAGACGCTGTCATTTGGCAATATGTTATATCGACATTTTAAAAATATCTCAAAAGTTTTCCGCAAATCTGTAATGGAAATGCGGCTAGTGGCTGAGCTTGTTTTAGACTTGTTTTTTTTTTTGTTGGTTTTTTTTCGTTCTGGTTGTGAAAAATTGTTGGGTAGAGTGAGTGTTTTTATGGTATTGTTTGGTATGGTATTTTCTTGAAACACTACAGTGAACGTCTATGTATGCCTACTTGGGGGACGGGGTTAGGGGGGCCCGTGAAATTTATTTTGCATATGGGCCCGAGACTGTCTTGCTACGCCACCGTGCACAACATACATACATATGTGTATCTTATTCATATATCTTTATTCTTTATTTTACTATCTGTGTAATTTTGTTGTCTCTGTGTAGGCTACTGGAGAGATATGATATATGATGGAGGTTCAACTCATTTTCCATGGATTGTGAAGATGGCCCCTTCACAGCCCACTCTTTCCCAACTGAAGAAATCAGCCTGAAATCTTAGACATTTCACATTTCTGAATATAGATACTTTTTTTTTTTTTTTCAGGAATCAGGAAGTTTAAAGCTATAGTTGTAATTTGAACTGTGATTTTAAAATGAAAGCAGGATATTGCTCAGCAACACTTGACACACACACAAAATGGCTGATTGGTCAGTCATTTTAGACGTTAACATGAACAGCATATTGGCTACTTTCAATTGTGATCGTCAGAGTGAGTGAAAATGTCACTGCCTGAGCTCTTTCATCACATTCTGATGCTGTCTGTATTCACTGGAGCAGGTGAGATAAATGGGCTTTACTAAGAGACATTGCAGAAATTATCATTATTATAATAGTAGTATGGGTGGTCATGTTTAAGGTGTTTAACAGGTAGGATTTTACAACATTTTCTTAAACTGTTAGTTATGATGGTTCTATGGTTCTATTGTAGTGAAAATTGTGTGTGTATATATATATATATATATATATATATATATATATATATATATATATATATATATATATATATATATATATATATATATATATATATGAAGAGTTCAGATGCAAAAGCCTCTAAATCCATCTGAAGTTTTTCTTTAAAACAAGCATTTTTGTCAGGCTTCCGTGTATAGGTTTTTACCTAAGCACTGGGACTTGTGAATGGGCTGAGGCTTATACTTGAAAGTATAAGAAGTGAAAGTATTTTATGAATGTATAGTATATGCAGAGAGCATTCACTCAGTATCGTTATCTCATATATATATATATGTATATATGAAGAGTTCAGATGCAAATATATACAGATGCATATATATATGTATATATATATATATATATATATATATATATATATATATATATATATATATATATATATATATATATAGATAGATATATATATATATATATAGATATATATATATAGATATGTCTTTTAGAAAGGACATTACAGTAATAACAGCAACAGGCTGTGTTCAAGTGCTTGTGTTTTTTTTTATTGTTGAAATAAACACACAGACATTATTTTTATTTTTCAGCTAATGGATATTATTACTACCAGTTGTCACAATGCATCTTCAGCTCTCCTGATCTCAGTGACATGGTGTACATTGAAGGTTTTTACTTCAATAAATATCCATACATACAGTTCAACAGCACCGTGGGGAAGTTTGTAGGATATACGGAGTTGGGAGTGAAAAATGCAGAGATATGGAACAAAGATGAAAACATCTTACAGCAAGCTAGGGCTCAAGTTGATGTATTCTGCAGACATAATGCTGAAATTACAGAAGCAGCTATCTATAATAAAACAGGTGCGTGACACAAGACAAAACTCTTATAAAAAGGAAAATAATTGGCTAAAATAAATGTGTATTGCACCTTTCATGTTATCACAGTATATACAGTAAGAAGTAATTGAGGATGTGGCTGTTGTTGGTTCAGTGCAGCCGAAGGTGAAGCTCAGTTCAGTGATGCCGGGCGACAGCAGACATCCAGCTCTGGTCATGTGCAGTGCCTACGACTTCTACCCTCAACCAATCAAAGTGTCCTGGTTGAAGGATGGTGTAGTGGTGACCTCTGATGTGACCTCCACTGAGGAGCTGCCTAATGGAGACTGGCTCTACCAAATTCACTCTGTGCTAGAATACACTCCCAAATCTGGAGAGAAGATCTCCTGTGTGGTGGAGCACGCCAGCTTCAAGAAACCCATGGTCTACGACTGGGGTAAGAGAGAAGACCTGTCATGTCACACCTACATTTGAAAATGACACACAAATTTTCAAAATAATAAAAACTATGGAAACTGTCCAGCTGTCAAACTTCAGTTATACCATGATCTGCCTGTATACTCAATTCTGATTGGCTGGAAGGTGTGCAATAACACAATTTAATGCACAGGAAGTTCTAAGTTGGTCGAATCACCGTTCTATATTAATGCACTTCTCATTGAAGTACACACACACACACACACATACGTCACTCTGAGAACACGCTGCACAAACACAGACACATTCAGGAGCACAGAAACGTTTAGCAAATCAGCTTTGTTAACGAATCAGTACATTATATTTCTCAGCAACGACGAGAAACATAGTTAGTTTTTAACTAAACTCAAAGCGCTGTTGATGCTTTAAGTTGTCAATGCTGGTAAACGACCATGGTGGGATAATCCACGGCTAGCTGTGCATTCAATTATTTCAATGAGCTGTTCTTTGTCTCCACGTATTGCATTAAAACCGTTTAATCCACAGCTAGCCATGGATTAACCCTTACTTTATTTGATATTGTGGTAATAGAGCAATGTCTTTCCCTCACAGACCCCCCTGCCCCGCAGTTTGAGTGGAATATTCAACTATTATTCACAATTGAATCTGCTGGACTGTTGCTGGGAATCTTCGTAGCAGCTGCTGGATTCATTTTCTACAAGATCAAATCAACAGGTCTGTAGAGGTGAGAGCAAACCAATTATGTAAATCTATTCCAATTATGGAACAACAAGCTGTAAACATCATGGCATTTTATTTTTCAATGATTTACTCTCTTTGTTTTGATAGAGAAGATTATAGTACCACATTGATGATGGTAAGTTTTACATTTTAGCATTTCCGTGTGATCAGACATTATTTCTACCAATCACATATAATGAAATACTGAATAATCAACCTCAGTAACATGAATATTAATCACTCAAACTGCAGGTCCTCACACTGACTTCAAGGAGCCTCACCATGGAGAAGCGCAAGAATGACAGCTATCACACGTCTAACTCTTCAACTGATGTCTGAAAATAAACATGATGATGAAAACAGAATTAGAGCATATCTGGTACATATTTCTGGCTAATATTTCAGCATTTTTAGGCAATATTGGCAGTAATGATGCTAATGATTGGTGGCATTACACACTTGTATTATTCAGTTATTCTTCCTCCCTGCTGCCTCCTTCCTCTCTGATCACGTCTTCTTGCAATTTCTCTTGCTCTTTCCACGACGTTGGTTCTCTCCACTCGGTCCATCTCTTCTCCCTCTCCTTCTGCTCCTGTCATCTCCTTCTACATCTTTCACTCTTTCCTCCCTCCCACTCGACCCTCTTTTCATTCTTGTTCTTTCCACTTTCCACTTAAGTTTATTTGCTTTGAGAATAAACATTCTCTTTTAAAGTTCATTTCTATTGCCATGTAAAACGCAATTTAGCAATTTAGTTTTTAGCAATTTGTTGGTAACTGAGAAGATACCACGTGCGATTGAGAATATGAAAAATCACAGAATACTGTTTGCTGTCTTTGAGAAAATGGTACAAACTGTTTTTTTGTTGTTGTTGTTGTAAAAAACAATAAAATACTGCAATTGTTTTTAGAAACTGGGGTCACTTTTTATATTAGGTGTCAGTAACTTCTATGTACTTACATCAAATAAATTGTGCAATGCACTTATTGTGTCTATTTTGCGTTGCAGAACATTTTTGCTACTATTGTGGATGGATACAGGAGAGGTTAGGACAGCTTTGGTGGTATGGGAGGGTTTTTTATGGGAGGTGTTTAGGAGAGTGTTAAGAGGTAAGGGAAGATCAACATATGCATCTATGCTGGTATTTTATAATTATAAGTAAAATGTAAACAACATGTATGTACACAGTAAGTTCATTGTAACAAATATAAAGTGGGACTGAGAGTGGTTTTGTGGTTTTGGAAAGTGGTTGAGAAGCAGGAAGGACTCATGAAGGCCAGTTTATAGGTGTGGTCAAACTTCTGAAACAAAACCATGATGATTTTGACTGCACAATATCAGTGTTCTGTGTGCTGAGAGTAAACCAGTGTGACATTCTCTAATTATTTTCAGTTGTAACATTTTAGGTTATATATTCTGTATCTTCAAAAAAGCATGTCATCGGCAACATGAAAGTGATTTTCTCATTAAAGTGTTGTATGTATGAAGGCTGTCTATAATAACTCCTTATGGTTTGGCAACAGGTTTGCCTGTGTGTAAGTCTTAGCGCTTTTCCAAACTGGTTTAACTTGATTGTTCCTTTGACAGGCTAATAAGAAAACAGTTGTTTATACATTAATGTATTTAGTTTATTTCCTGTTTCCTTCTTCCCTTTTTGTAGTTTTCTGTCTAGTTTGGTCAGTTCTGAAGAGGAGGTAGTATTAAAGAGTCAATAAATAAAACACATCAATGCCACAAAGCATAACAAACATCTTTTTGTTGTTGTTGTTGTTGTTTTTTAAAGGGCTATTGAGGTATTTTTGCAGGGAATAAATTAGCCTTCACAGCAAAATGAAATAAAAAATTGTTACACCTTGTCTTATGCCGAGTTCACACTACCCAATTTTAGCTCCGCCAACAAATGCCTGGCAAATCAGTGCTTGTGCATGTGAATGACAATCACGCAGTGTGAATGATCAAAGACACGATCAGAGAGAATCGCGATTCAAAATCCTGCTGTGTGAAATGTGTTCTTCTGACTGAAAATTACATCTGTGATCATGACCATCAGCATATGAGAGATCAAGATACAGGTTAGCGGGAGGTTTCGGGGAGGAGTTATGGACCAGATATCAGTATTATAATAGATATATCTTTGCAGAACACTAATCTTAAGTATTGGATTAAGGTCTCCTATAGTATCTTCTTCATGATGCGCTTGATTACGGAACGAATCTGTGACATCTACATTTCTGCTGAACAACAAAAGAAGATATTTTGAAGAATGTGGTATAGTAGCCAAAGGCTAATTTGACAAACACCTTTTGAGGTGCAAGTTGAAGGAAATAACTTAAATAAAAGAGAACAACTGCACACTCAGCAAGCATAAAAATGTTTGCAATCAAGCAGTTGATGGACCCTGGAAGAAAATACTATGAAAGTCAATGGGGGCCAGCAGCTGTTTCTTTAAAATATATATTTTTTGTGAACAATGCCTTTAAGTGCAACAGTAAGTACCTGTAATTCTCATACAATTTGCTATGAGAGGCCCTGTCCCAAATGGCACCCTAAACCCTCACGGTCCTCACGCATTTTCACAACATAATGCCGCTTTGATGGCCAGGTAGAAGTCCTCTGCGTAGCTCGCGAACTAGCGGGCTCAGTTGAAGTGTGCATCGAGGGCGCATAGCAGCCGAAAAGGGGTCGCTCACGAGCACCCTTCTTTAAGCCAAAATGACGAATGGGACATCCTACAGTCGTGTGGACAGACTTAACGGACACGCGCATGCAGCGGCCATTGTAAGTC
Organism: Gobiocypris rarus; assembly: GCA_023029165.1. Taxonomy (NCBI): domain Eukaryota; kingdom Metazoa; phylum Chordata; class Actinopteri; order Cypriniformes; family Gobionidae; genus Gobiocypris; species Gobiocypris rarus. Next base: position 13,033,498 of record CM040915.1, on the reverse strand, counting down.
TACAAGACCAAAAGTGCACATGAAGTGTGCAATTTGGGACAGGGCCAGAGTGGTTTACTATGAGAGTGGACCTTATTTAAACGTCTTTGCCATTTTATTCAAATGAACAAACTATATTAATCTCAGCTGCCCCATCTTACTACAACTGACTGAGTGTGAGATTCTGTTCAGTCGGGATTGTTGTCCAGCCCTCAGAGAATGAATCCAAGCTGACATGGATGTGTGGTAGGAGGACATAATGGCAGCAGAATAAATGAAGGCTGTCGCTAATGTTCTTTAAGACACCTGTAGCCCCACTTATAAATCACGGCAGAGACGTTTGATTCTGTATTTCTTTCAGTCAATGTAAATCTAATTTTAGGCATCGGGCACTGAAGGTCCATATTGTTTTATGTTAAAGCTCTGGCACACTATGTATATCTTAGACAAGCGGTCATTATGGCAATCAACAAAAACACACACAAAAAACATACCTCTGATTGTGAACACTTTCACCTGCAATGTTTTTGGATTTCTTTGTCTTCTGTGTTAGTTTTTCCGTTGATTCATTCATTGATCCCATTCACCTGTGCCGTGTCAATCACATTGTTGAGTATGTCGCCTGCTCCTTTGTTTGCCTTTTTTATAAGCCCTCAGTTTCAGTCTGGTCCTTTGCCTGATCCTTGTTGTGTGTTTAGGTATCACAGAGACAGTCTCATCACCCGTCACTCAATCAACACCAGTTCACCCAGCTCCACCCACTTGTTCCCGTGACCCCCCTGACCCTGTTGCACCTCGTCAACTCTCCAGTATATATACAGAACTCTCACCTCACTTCATTAGCTGAGTCTCATTTAATTTAATTTCGAAGGCTAGGCTTCGAAGGCTTAATTTCGAAGGCATATCCTGTGAAGGATGCTGTATACATCCTTCGTAGGACACGCCGGCAGGAAGTCTCGCGTTGCTATCTCACCAGTTATATGAATGAAAATGATTTATAACTTGAAAATGACTATGAAATGTTTCTTGCCTTGACAGCAATGTACTGTTCTAAACGTTTAAAAATCACTAAACACTTGTAATCCTGTTTACCACACCTATCTATTTGAGGTATTACAGATTAAAAACAAAAACAAGCTTGAAACTACTTAAATTAAAACACCACATCTTCGCTTGCATGAATATCTGCCGACGTTGCCATTTTTAAAAATAACATTTATAAAACATGACGGTTGTTAATGGCGACGCAAAGAATTGTGGGTTATCTGCAGCAGAAGGACACTCCTCATGCACATGGGTCTGAATGCAACCTTCAAATGCGCCCTTCTTTACAGGAATTCGGAGTGTCCTAGCTACTTTTCTGAAATGAGACAGCCTTGATGACGCATGCAGCCTTCGAATGCGACCTCTGGAAGACGCAGCCTTGCGAAATGAGACACAGCTAATTGTCTGGTCTTGTCTCGACAAGGACAACCACAGGCTCCAAAACCTCTATACTCAACTGAGTACTCACCTGATCATCCGCCATCCATCTTCTGTCTTCTGTGTTCGTCAGCCTGTGTCATCCGTTCCTGCCCACTCTGTTCATTCATCCTGTGGTTCTAGACCCTAACACAGCCAACTTTCAAGTGTGTTGCATGAATTGGAGATGAGTTATGAGGAGATTCCCAATAACCTGCGTTGACCTTGGACCTCAGAAAACACAGTGGACCAACACCAGCAGATGACGTGGCACCCCAAACCATCACTGACTGTGGAAACTATATAATATACAAGTTCTGATCTATCAAACACCTGAAGCTCCTTTGCGGCTCTGTAGGTGAGTATGATCAATTCAGGCTTTATTCTTTCATGCTGATGGTACCAAAAGAGATCATCTGGACCTCCAGTGGAGGAATAACTACAGGACAACTTAACATTTTGTCCCTCATCAGCGCCAACATCTGTTGTGTTTGGTTTTATGGTATTTCCAAAGACAGCAGCTGAAACAGAAGAGGGTTGCTTAATGGAACGATCTATTTGTAATCAGACAATAAATCAATCAAATGCATAATACAGTGTTCATGTTGAGAAGAGTCAGACGTTTCATCCACAGTTTTTTTTTTAGACACAGTTAGATCATGTCAGATCTGTGTCCCTCCTCTCTGAACCACATCATGTCTAAATGTCTCATTGGGGAACAAAAGAAAGAGCCAATTACACACATTTGTATGTTTTCTGTGTGCTATAAATGCATCTACTCTGTGATATTCCAAAAATATACACCACCGTTCAAGTTTGGGGTCAGTAAGATTTTTAAATGTTTTTGAAAGAAGCTTCTTATGCTAAGCCAGTCTGAAGGATACATGATCCTTCAGAAATTATTCTAATATGCTGATTTGGTGTTCAGGAAGCATTATTATTATCAGTGTTGAAAACAGTTGTGCTGCTTAATATTCTTTTTGGAATGGTTTTATTTTCATGATACTTTGATGAATACAGCCTTTATATAAAATACATTTTTTTTAACAATGTCACTCACTTTAATGCATCAATTTAATTTAATTTAGATGATGATGATGATGATTATATAAAAATAATATTATCAGCATAGACAATATTATTTTACTAAAACAAAGAAGCACAGACTAAACCATCTGTAAGCATGTTTTTTGTATGTGGTTTGACTTCAGTTTTGTCACAATGGGCTTCAGAGCACAGTAGTGAGTCAGACACACGCCTTGATTTTCTGAGGAACTGATAAACTGTAAAAAAAAAAAAAAACTGGGGAGAAAAAATGCAGAACATGTTCACATGACGCTATTAACATGACTATATGCATGAAACCATTCAGAGAAATTTGGGCACAAATGGTTTAAGTAGGCCTATTGTATCCCATTGTACGCCATTAATGATGGTGGAATGTCTAGTCAAATAGGCAAAAAAAATATATAATAATCCTCATTTAAGCCCTAAATCTTGCTCTATTTAAAATATATGTCTATGGTGTTGCAGCCAAACATCTGTAGTGTTTTTGCATAATGGTTGAATGAATTTGATTTGGTCACAGTGTGTCTCAGAACAACAATGCTGAGGATAACTTCAGGCCTCTGTCAATATCACATTTGGTACTCCATAAAACAGCCGTTCCACCACGTCCAGTGTCCATGTGCGGTATTCATACAGAGACAATACAGATACAATTCAACAGTTAAACCATCTGTTGTAGGCTATTTTTCACAATATGAGGCTATATTGAATATCTGTCACTTTGAATCCTAAGACGACACTGCCACCTTGTGGTGAGTGCTGGACATACTAACTATCATCACGTTGTTTTGTCCCTCAATTTTTAAGAATGATCGAAAAGACATACGGTTGCAGCTATTATGAAACCAGTGATATAGTATACGATACACACTTAAAATTGTATAATAACCCACCACCAAAATCCACTATTTCAAATAGTTCTTTCACAGAAAGAGAAGCGGGGACCAAATCGAAACAAAACTCCACTGCAGTAGATGGCGATGTAGAGCAAGTTGTTACTTGATGTGGTACAGATGAAGATGTTACGCTACAACATATGATCTATAAACCACGCGGACAGTTTTATCTGTTTACTTAATAGCAGTATGGTTGACCATTTCATATAACAGTCTAATAACCTGTACAGCAAGTCCAGGAACGGAAATTCAGCGCGCGCTAAATAAACCATCGTACACGCCTTCAGTACAAAGCCCATACTAACAAAAATGGCGAAAGGAATGTACTTAGAGCACTATTTAGACAGTAAGTTTCTTAAAAGATATTCTTCTAAACTTGTTGCCACATTTTAATTACTGTCAAGTTGTATGTAATCAACTCAACCTCTTGCAGCACTTCTGAGTTGAGGAGTTGTAGTGTTTGGACATTACAATGTGTCTTATGTGATACACTGCTGAAGTATACAAGACTGAGCGACTGCATGTTTTGTGTCTTATAATACGCTTGGTCAGTATGTAAAGTTAACTTACTGTAGCAGTGCATGCATGTTGTTGCTTTCCCTGCCTTGCAAATACTGTTTGCGAAATAAATGTATCGTAATCATTCATTCCAGGTATTGAGGGACTTCCCTGCGAGCTGCAGAGAAACTTTTCATTAATGGGGGATTTGGATAATAGAACTGAAGGTATGAATGTTTGCATCAGTGTCATAAATACTTTAAGGCTATTACAGTGAACTTCCTTTTTAATGTTCTCTAATCAATCACATGTTTACTGTTTTCCACAGAGAAAAAAGCAGAGATAAGTGAACTAGCTACTGAGTACATTGCAAATGTTAGAAATCTGGCATCAGAGGATCGTGTCCAACATTTAAAGAAGATTGAAAATGCCTACAGCAAATGCAAAGAGTTCAGTGATGACAAAGTTCAGCTTGCAATGCAGATATATGAAATGGTGAGTTGCAGAGCCCTCCATTTTATATTTGCTTGTCCCACTCCATGCATCAAGCAAAAACCAGTCTGCTTGTATTCCCAGGTGGATAAACACATTCGGCGGTTGGATGCTGATCTAGCACGCTTTGAGAACGATCTGCAGGAGAAACTGGACACCGGTAGCCCGGATAGCTCAGATGAAAAGCAATCTCGAAGTAAGTCTTATTGTTCAGAACATAATACGTTCATGTACATGTATACAATTAATAACCATTTGATCCATTTGTTCAAATTTGTTCCAATTTTATTCAATTTAGGGTAAGACTAAACAGACTCATTTTGTTGTTTCAGAGGATAAGAATATAAAAGACAAGAGGGCATCCACTGGAAGAGACAAGAAAGGATCAGATCAAGACTCACCCAAGCAGAAAAAACTGAAGACTGGGTAAAAGGGATTATATGGACACAATTTACTGATACCAAAGAATATTATTATAAGGCTTTGTATTCAACTTTTTCTTTGCATATTTTCTCTCACTAGTTCCAACATAAGTGAATCTTTGCTCGCCATGCATCCATCCGATGTCCTGGATATGCCAGTGGACCCTAATGAACCCACATACTGTTTGTGTAGTCAAGTATCATATGGAGAAATGATTGGATGTGACAATTCTGATGTGAGTAATAGATTTGTTTAAAGGTGTTGTCAGTAACAGAAGTCATCTTGTTATTGTTGATAATGTCAAAAAAAAATGTTTAATGGTTTCTTCTCTTTTAACAGTGTCCAATAGAATGGTTTCACTTTTCCTGTGTCGGCCTAACAACCAAACCAAAGGGAAAATGGTGAGTTTATTTTTATTTACCCACTCTACATGCTGACTGACTTCTATTAATATTGCAGTTTTCAAATACTTTGTTCTCCAATTACAGGTACTGTCCCAGATGTACCCAAGAGATGAGAAACAAATAGTATATTACAGTGCACCCTGAATCAAATATCCAGTTTTTTTCTAGGATTATATCCTATTCAAAATCAATTGATTTTCTTTTTTTTTTGTATGTCAGTGCCTTTACTATGTAGATGACCATGAATGTTACAACAGGGAAGAATAAAATATATTTTCCAGTTGCTGCCAACAGAGGGTTTGGATGTTTTTTTCATTTAGGTTTGAAATAGTTATTTATGTTGACGCTCCCCATTATTACTTTTTATATCTTGTCTAAACAATTTAATCTTTTATTTTACTGTCTGAATTAAAGTTTTAAATAAAGCCCGACTCTAATAGGACTTAAATGAAACGCATACGTTGGCATACCGGTGACTCGTAGAATGAAATCATTTGGCACTGATTAGTGTAGGAAATGTAGTTTTAGAGTACTCCACCTTAACGCAGTGCAATGAGATCTAGACTGCATTTCCCGTCATGCAAAGGAGCCGTCGGAACTCCCATGGACGGAACCCATTTGCTAACAGTAGTAGGTTGCAGAAAACTTCTTATTACAATCAATGTTTCGCGCAAATTTAATAATTGTTATTCAGATTTTTATGAACAATAGATTATATTAAAAACTATCCAACCTAAAAAGCTACGTTTAGTTAAGTACAAGCATTGGGCTGGGTCAACAGTTCCGCTTCCCCTCCGCCATAGCAGACAGATCCCGGGTCCAAGAAGTAGTTAACTAAAAAAAAAACTTGCAAGCACGTCGACACGGCGTCCAAAATTATAATCTCCAGGGAAATATTCTCATTATTCTTGCAGCGAATTCAGTTTATGAGCGTGAAAAAGGCGGAGCTAAAACTTTGAAGAGGTTTGCGGGAGTTCTGGTGAGTTGAAAATGCTAAACTAACGTTAGTCTAATCCTATCTAATGTGTTCGGCCAGCAGTGCGCAGATCACTGGAGATTCAGAAAGAATATGTATTGATGGTTTATCTTTGCGCCTTTGCTTGTTTAACACTTTGACAGTATTGTTTTTGATAATGCTGGGCTGTTTGCTTCTCCGATTAGCTGCATTCTGGCTGTTACATTAGCTGTTTTCTCCCCACAAAGTAATATGAATTAACTAAAGTGGATAAAAGCCAACAGAACCAAAGCGAAGTAAGTCTTAGTTTTCAGAAGGCTCAAGAATGGTTTTATTTGCACATTATGTGTAGTTTTATTAGTGTTTGTTAAAATGTTCTTGTGTGACACTGTCCCATCTTTTTGGGGGCATTTCTATCATGTTTTAGTAAGACTGCCATGCGATAATTAGATTTTCTTCATGGGACACTAAGTATATGTTTGGGGGGAAAGGCACAATTTAAGTCACCATGCTTGTATGGAAAAAGACGTAATAAAAAAAAATATGACTGAGGCTGATAATTCACACAAATAAGTCTCCCTATCGTCTATTTTTGTGTTCCACAAAATAAATAATGACGTAATTTTAATTTGCAGTCATTTTACGGCTTGAAAGCCTGCTTCTTTTCTCTGGACCAACACATGCTTTCATTCTCCAATAGCATGGAAGGAGGATGGCAGCTAGGCTTATTTCAGGAAGTCTTGCTCAGTATTTCCTTTTATAGAAGCTGCATACAAAAGGCTTCCTGTAAACAGTTCCTCTACACAACCACACATCTGTAAAAGAGAGGCGTGCTCTGATATCTTTGTTATGGTCCAGTTGGTCAGATGAAGTGCAAGTGTGAGACCTATAGTGGTCGTGGCTAGTAGGATCAGGAAATGCTTCTGTTATCTGTCCACCAATCAGAAGCTATGGGGATGTGAGTAATGGGAAGTGGAGGCACTCTGCTGATGATTTTTTTGCCTTCACTGTCTGTCTTGTGGTTGCTTGAAGATTGCAATCAGCACTATCAGAAGTAACGGCTAGCATTTTGTGAATCAGAAAAATGCATCAGAAATGTTTGATAGTCATTACTGAACTGAATCAGTACATCATATCTGTTGGTTTAATGCTGATTAGTGAATAGTGATGTTCTTGGATTTATATGTAGGATTGCATGCATAGTCACTGGCACCTTATGTTTACTTTTGGCCCGCAAGCATGCATCTGTGAAATACCAATACATGCTCGTTAGTTTAGGCCTGATACGGCTCAAACCAAACAGACTCAGGGGAGCAGACGGGAATGTCCACAGTCCTGCTTCCCATTAGCTTTCTCTGGCATTTTCATCTCACTTCCCCTTTTTGTCACACAAACTGAGAGGACAGCTTGTAGCCATTGGCTGAATTCATACTTATGCATGTTTTAGATGGAAAAATATATTTCATGAAAATTTAAATGTTCTGTGATTTTTATTTTTTATTTTTTACTGTATGTGTTCATTTGGCAGATGCTTTTATCTAACGGAACTAGCATGGCATTTAAAGTTTGCAATTTTATCGGTAACAGGTTTGTGTGTTCACTGGAAATCAGATCCATATCTTCGATGTGCCTAGCACCGTGCGCTTCTTTTTGAGCTACTGGAGCCATTAGATAATTCAACTCTGTGCTAGCTACATTTAACTGTATTGTATGTCTTTCATTTATTTTTCAGTTTACTCTTGCATTATTAAAGACACAATATGTACGTTTTTTGGTTGAAAATATCCAAAAACCACTAGAACAATGTTATATATTTTGTTGACCTGTACTTCCTTTATCCCAAATGTATCCAAGAATGTTTAAATCCAGAGAAATAAGCTATTTTAACCAGGACACAGGCCGTGTCCGTGCGTCGCATATTAATGACATCATGCCTGTTTTACCCTCGATATCTGGTTTTATTTTGTAGAAACCATGGAAACACCAAAGACACTTTAATATATTATGATTTATTAGACAAAGAAACAACTGTTTGGGGACATTTATAAACAGAAAATTGTACAGAGAATTATTGTACAGTAATACAGCATTTTCTGTGTCATGCAATATGTTTTAAAAAGAATTACATGCCATTTAGGAACACAAGCCATCCAGCATTTATTAATATGACGACTGATCTAGCTTACTGCAGTGTGCAACAAGTGTATCATAGCAGCTGCGAGCAAACACACAGAGTAATGTTATAACATAAAAAATCAGGGCTGTATTACCCCACACACACAAGTGACTTTGGCATAATAAAAGTTCCGCTGCTGTTGAGCCGTGTGTCCCGCTTGTCTCTCATTAGCAATCACTAATTGACTTGTGTACTTACATTATCCCAAATTAATCTATTATTTTCTTGATTTACCGTGAGTAACATGTTTGTACCATGCCTCAAAGTCAACACTATTTTGTCAAGTACATAGCATAGCACAGCATAATCAGAAAGAGCTTTATTTGTAGCAGTGTGGTAATACAGCATTTTCTCAGTAATTAATTACATGCCATTTAACAACACAAGTCATTCAGCTTTTATTAATGTGATGCTCTAGCTTACAGTAATATGATATTTAGCTTATTTAATCTAGTTTACTGCAATGTGCAACAAGTTTCATGCACAGAGTAAGTTTATGACAACTTTCAACACACTAAAATTTGTTTTAGCATGGTTGTTTTGACCAAGTAAAACAGCGCTGCGTTTACCCACAATTTTAATTAGTCAGATAAAGTGAGTAATAATTAACCACTTCCGGCTGTTTTATTAGAATTAAATCAAATAAATAATGTTAATTTAAGTGATCAAATGTAACTAAAAAAGTTCAAGTTCAGGAGAGAATGACAAACTACAAAGGTAATTTTAATCGTAAAATAAACAAGCAGCAAAATGGAAGTAGTGTTCAACTGTGGCATATAAGCATAATAAAAACAGCAAGATAAAATGTCCTAGCCTCTAAGCCTCGCCCTGCCTCATACCACAGTCACGTTAATAAAACTTTAATACATTAGCTCACTTATGTGAACCTGATTTCTGCCTGAGTGCACTCGGATTGCTTTTCGTCGGCTATGGAGGTGAAGATGACAACTCCCATGATTCCACGCTCATTCACGGCATCACCAAGATACGCCTTTGTTACTGTTTTGAATTAGCGAACTCTATCAGCGAAACTTACATACTGTGCCTTTAACTTAATTTTACTGCGTAAGCCGCTGCTATTATGAGTGTTCCTGCATGAGGTTGCAGCAATCAGTTGGTACAAGTCGGAGCTCTAAGAAAAAAGAAAAAATAAGTTGGATTCTCATAATTAATTGTAATTCCGATGTGGCGTGATTTGCGTGAATGCACCCATATCATAAATGTAACAAAAAAAATAATGACGATAATCTGTGACCACACCATTGGCTTTGTAGACTTCCAGTGAGGTGCCATCAGGACAATTTTTTCCTTACAGACCAATAGTTCTTATGAAGAAGATTCATGGAAAAATCTTCTCAATCACTTCTCTTTATCAAATGATTTTGTCCTTTGTGTAATTTTTTTGTTTTGTTTTATAGCCTGGGAGCCCTGATATTATGAATGGCTTGGCAGAAATGGTTGTGGAATCAGTAGCTTGAGGCTGTAAGATTCACAAGCACTAGACTAACAGTTTTTTTATGCAGAAACCTTAAACATTGGCTCTTATTTTTTAAAGAAAGAAAAAAAAAACAGAAGAAAAAAATGGACCATGCATTTGCATGTGCATTTGAGCATATAAAATACTGGAGAGGGTCACACCCATATCCAGATCACTGTCATTACTGGGAAGCAAGTTATGACTTGATCCCGAATAACATTCCTTGAGGAAAAATGGAAAATATGAAATCTGCCGTCTATGTAGCAGCATTACTCAATATTGAATGAAGTTGTTTCAAACAAGAGATATTTCTTTTCAGATCCACTTCCATATGTATGTGGGGGTGAAAGTGCTCTCTAATCAAGTTTCTAAAATGCCTCCCATAATCCTGATTCATTTGTGATTGTTGTTTAACGGCGGTGGTTCCTCAGAGCGAGAGTCAGTGGTGTGTAAAGGTATGCCCAGTCAAACGTCTCTAGTGTAGGGCCTTACATCAAGCCTGAGGGGTGGAACATCACTATAGCAATGTGCAGCACAAAGGCATGACTGCACTCGCAGCGTTTCATCCTGCTGTGGAATGAAGCATGCCTGCATCAACACGCCTCTCTCTCGACTCACTTCACTGGAAACAGGGAGAGAAGAGACTTGTGGACACCATACAGAATACCTTCAATGTCTCAGGAGTGTGCCAGCGCAGAGCCAGGGACATCAGCTGGATCTTTCCATCGGGGTTCTTCAGGGTGAGATGGTGTTAGTGACGGCACTGGCATCCAATTGCATCCTTTTCCCTTGATTTCTTTGAGTTAGTGTTCTTACAAGCTGAAGTGTGTGTGGCTGGCTGGAAAAAGCTATTTAAACTGATCGTGCTCCAAATTAATTTAATTAATTTAGACTTTTGCTGTTTGACTACTTGATGTTTTTATGGTGTCTTTCTTCGTTCAGATTGATTCAAGATTTCTATGTCAAGCTCATGGTTTTTGTTTTTCATTAGATTGGTGTCACAATGCACTTTATGTGTACAGTATACAATCATTTTCTCACAGTGCTTGCACTGATCTTTATTCTGCCCATGTTTTCTTTGTCTATACCGAAACAGGAACTGGCTCAGTCACAAGTGTTTCTAAGATCATGCAAGACTTAAAACTGCAATAGTTAGAATTGTATTGATCGTTTCTCAACTATCTTTGTTATAGCTCAGGTAAAATTGATTCAGACGAAACTAGAAAAGTGTGTAATCCATGGCTGCATGGAGCAATCAATCATTAGAACATAAAAATGAACGTAAAAACTCTTGGCCGTCACATTCTCTTTTGTCTTTCTGCAGTAATCGATCAGGTATAAGTCATTTGTTGTATGAAAACAATGCACAGTCAAACTGTGCTGTCAAACAGGAAGACGTTGTGGTCACGTTGAGGTTGAGTTGCACATGATTTGCTGGATTGACCTCACAAAGGTGAGACAGGATTTTACCTTATTTGGACATGTTAATGACTGGGGCAGAGAGGATGCAGACAGCCGCATGATGGCACTGATTTCTAACCAGACTTGACTGATGATGAAAACACCTTTGTACCAAAGGCTACATGCATCTGATGAGGTTTTCTGAAAAATCAAAATCTCTTCCTTGCTAGCAGAAATTTGAAGTGTGTAGTTTATAGATAAAAATTCAGGGCAGTAAGAAACCTAATTTTCCAAATCTAATGATTAAGCAAAAGTGTTTAATGCACACAGCTAGCCGCGGATTATCCCGCTTATGCCATGGTCATTTGCCAGCATTGACAATTTAAAGCTGTTATTGATGTTTGCAGCGCAATATTTGCCCAGAAGAGTAAATTGATGGTTATTTTCGTCAGTAAGGCTCGTTATATTCATTGCATTCTGCCCGCTTTGAATCACACACAGAGATAAAGTAGTGCATAAGATTACATTTATTTGGATGAATGAATTATAGCATTTATTTGAATGAATTATCGATCGACCAAGAGAGAGATTCCTACCTGGGTCTGTTTAGTATCTCTATCTATAAACAACGAAGCTGTGATTTTTAATTACTATAGATTATTATAGCGATGTAACCCCCTCGTTGCTGAGAAATATAATGTTGGGATTAAGGCATCATAAATGTTTCAAATTCTGAAACGTAATAAAGTTTCTGTAAATAAACTTGGGTAATCAAATTGTATGCTATACAGGGCCTCGTATTCACAGGTGATCATTTGTTGGAAAGTCGCCTCTTGATATTTCAGCCGAACAAATTTGACATATTGCCAATAGATGCTAAAACATTTAAACGGCGTCATCAGAGAAGCACTGTTTCAGTCAATGATTTCAGCCATGCAAACTGTTTTTTTTGTTGTTGTTTTGTTTCAGCCAAATATTCCTGGTTGACGAAATTTTAGTGCATCACTAAGATAATTGTTTTTTAATTGCATTCAAAAATGTACTTTCTTTGTAGAGCAATTCTCATAATAAATATTCCAGGGCATTTTTACAGTTAACTTTGACAGACCTCAATAATATTTAACAATAATATATTAATACTCCTTAGTACCACATTTTCCTTAGAACCTTTTTGTGGCCCCACTGGAGATCCCCAGAAATCGAATCATCATTGTATCATATCGTTTACAGAGAAGGCATACTCTTAATCCATTAGGAAAACCTCAGTGAAAATCCTTATCCAAGATGGCAGACTCAGACAAGAAATGTATTGAAAAATGTAATTCAGTACTGAAAGCATCTATTTTTGTCTGATACTTGTGATATGTTATGTTTCATGTAGAGTCAAGTTGAGGAGCAGCACGCACTATTTGTGTGTTTGCTGCCTATGTGTAGAATAGAGCAAATTGGTTATTATGAGGTTCCATTTTAAGATTCTATCATATCATAGACAGCAAGGTAGCAAAGCCCACTAGATTTTGGAAGTGAGCTCATGTCACACAGCCATTCTTAGCAAGACATCCTGTTTTGCAGACTTGCACTCTTGACTTGAAAACCTCAGCACTTTCATTCGAGTTAATGACTTGCTAGAACTCTCTAGGAGAGCAATGCTAAGCTAACTCACAGCTGCTGGACAGTGAATTCTCCAAAAAGTATCAGGGAGTTTTACACAGGGGTGGACATTGTTTGCACATCTCAACAACAGAGGCAGCTACAGAACATGAGACAGTCTCTCTCTGTCCATGTTAACTTGTTGACTGGCTGTTTATGTAGCACAGTAGCAGCTGTTGATTAGAGGTTAGTATGCTTTGCACTATTTTAGCAGACTCTTGGTGTGGCCATTGTGGTGGTTGGAAAGCTTTTATAAAAGGTCTGTACAATAAAATTGTGAAATTGTTCCTCTGAGATTTTACTGAAATAGTTACATTGTTTTTATTGGACGACAAGCCTTGGCAGGTTTGTTTATTTTACTTGTATTCTGCTAGTGAGAGTCACAGATAAAACTGATGTGCCCTGTTAAAATCTCTTGCCAAAATAGCTTTATATATGCCCAGTTATCTGTAATTGTCTCCATTTGCCTTTAATGCAACAATTTATTTATCAGCTAAGATGTTTGTTTCTCTGCCGCCCTCTGCAGGTTGATCTCTGAAACCCTCTAACCCCTCTGAGTGTGTTTCCCTGTCATGTCTGACAACGGAGAGCTGGAGGACAAACCCCCTGCCCCCCCAGTCAGAATGAGCAGCACCTTTAGCACCGGCATCAAGGACAGTATGTCAACAAACCCCAGCTCTAAACCCCTGCCCTCCGTCCCTGAGGAGAAGAGGGACAAACCTCGCAACAAGATCATATCCATATTCTCAGCAGAGAAAGGTATGGGGTCAATACAAAACAGCATTTGTGTTGAATATCACAGAAAATACTTAAAAGTTTTGTTTTTTTATGGCACGAAAAAAATACAGTTTTTAATAAAGCGTTTTGCTTGTCATTTTTTGCAGTAGGATTGTGTTTATAAGCAGATGAACTTGTAATTATTTTTTCTCTGTGGAAAAATGTATCCTTAAAGGGTTACTTTAGCGATTAGCATTAAGCTTTGTATCTGTAGAAACCCAGGAGTATTTTCAAATTATCGTACTTTCCCCCCCATATGACCCTGAGACTAGAGAATTATGTATTTTATTTCTGGAAAAATTCCTCAGATGATGCAAATATGGTCATTTTGCGTCATCGGAGGAGCTTTTGGCCAGAGGCTAAAGACTACAGCCAGTAGTCGCTATTTCCACATGTTTTCAACATTGCACTCACAGTACTCGGCTCTGGGAGCTGCAGAGATTCATGTAAACGGAGCGGTGGAGAGCAAAGTGAGTGTTTCAACTTTTCAAATGAATTCCTATGAAAGTTAAGCTTCCAAAGACATGATCTGAAAATGCGCCAGACTGTTCACATGCTGTGAATCTATGCGGCCGCGAATCTCGCGCTTACCTCAGCTCATGTGATGAATGAAATCTGACTCCTGCTGCGTTTGTGTCGTGACACTCAATTGACTCACTCATAATATATTGAACAGACACATTCAGTTTTTAATTGTAGTGTCTCTAACTGAACTGATTTTATGAAAATGAACGCGGTGGGCTAGTGATCCAGTAGCCGTGCCTAGAGTGGCCTTGTAGGGCAGCGAAGTGCATTCTGGGAATTGTTGTCTTTCATCCCCATGAGACAAAAATACATTTTATAAATCTAGAAGGCATCAAATTCAAAAAATAATTTCACATTTCTACTACATTAATGAGTTTAAATACAGATTCATCTTTCCAGCGCTGAAGTACCCCTTTAAGCATGTCATCATGAGGTTTCAATTTAATTTAGTTCATATATATATATATATATATATATATATATATATATATATATATATATATGTATATGCATATGTATGTATGTGTGTATATATATATATATATATATATATATATATATATATATATATATATATATATATTCTATATTATATTATATTATGCAGTTGTCTCCAACCTGTATATACATTCCCATTAATAAAGATTTTTGTGGGCTTTTTCCAGCAAATGTATTTTTAGTGGTTTAAATTTTAATCAATTGAAAACAGAAGCGGTTAAAAATACGTCTTGTTCTTTATAGAAAAATCTCTCTTTTCCTTTGGGTAAAAGTGTTTGCTAAATGAATGAATGTATATCTTTAGGCTATGGCTGTGTACACAATCACATACTCTGAATGGGTCATTATTTTGCTTCGTAACCGTTAAAAAAGTATGCTCTATGTAGTATGAATTTTTGCAGTATGAATATAATGACGTCCTTCATGTTGTGATTGTCATGTGTGACTTACCAGTATTGCTTTACTGCCCCATGGGATAGTAAATTGTCCACTGATGCGTTCTTCAGATTCTCGCCGGAAGCAGCAAGTCATCCGGGTACTTTTTTATGAACCTACTGTTTTACGAATACAAGAGATGAAAACTCGAGTCTGCGACTTGGACTTGAGTAGCACTTAAGTCGCAAAAAATGACCTGAGACTTACATACCCATTTTCTGACCTTGTCTGACTAATTTCCACAGATTGGTTTGTTGTGTCAGGGTGCGTTATTATATCGCCTTATCACAAACCACACACAGACAGAAATGTTGTTCTTACTGTTGTTTACAGTAACACTTATACACAGGGGTTTTGTACCGCCGGCGCTTACTGCAAGACTGTTTACTTTGATTGTTAATGCCATAGTATGGCCCAAATGTTTGCTCTCTTTATTTTATTTTTTTTATTTTTTTTTTTGAGGAAAAAACTGAGGGGCTGATCAGCACAAATTGATTCCTCAAATGGTGACAATAGAGTTCAACTTGTATTGAACTCTGCACATTCCTTTAATCGTTTTTTTTTTTTTTTGTATGCTGTTATACACACATTTTTGAACACAGAGGCTCATCCCAGACTTGGGTTCATTTATTGTAAAATTGTCCACTGGAATCTGTCATTTTGCCAGTGACCAGAATCATCTAACCACAACCATCTTTTCTGTTGAAGGAAGGAAAAAAGACAAGGATAAGGAGCGTCCAGAGATTTCCAACCCTTCAGACTTTGAGCACACCATACATGTGGGCTTCGATTCTGTCACGGGGGAGTTCACTGTGAGTGAGACATACTTTCCTCCTTTCCTCTGATGCAATTTACCTATTCTGCCCCTGACCTGTCTTAATCCATCAAATGCTGGAAGAAATTGCCAATTCAATTGCCTAGATTGAATTTTGTGACCATTTGTCTCCTGTCTGTCATAGTCCACTGATTTGATTAGCCTCCTGAATTTTAATTATTCAAATTATTAGATGGGTCCTTACTTTCTTTTGCATTCCATTTTCTTTATGTTTCTCTTTTCTCTGTCTCAGGGCATGCCAGAGCAATGGGCTCGGCTGCTG
The DNA here is from genome assembly GCA_023029165.1 of Gobiocypris rarus. Taxonomy (NCBI): domain Eukaryota; kingdom Metazoa; phylum Chordata; class Actinopteri; order Cypriniformes; family Gobionidae; genus Gobiocypris; species Gobiocypris rarus. The sequence continues at coordinate 13,017,286 of CM040915.1, read as the reverse complement.
CAGACCTCCAACATCACGAAATCTGAGCAGAAGAAAAACCCTCAGGCTGTGCTGGATGTGCTCAAATTCTACGACTCCACAGGCAACAGCAGGCAGAAATACCTCAGTTTTACAGGTATGTGAGTGCATTAACAACCACAACTCCAACGGTATTCGTATTTATCCTCTATTCAATTTGTTCTGCTTGATTTCAGACAAAGATGGACCACCAGCAAAAAAAGGCTCAGAGCAATCACCAGTCAAGGACCCTGATGATGATGACGATGACGAAGCCCCACCCCCTGTTGTAGCGCCACGTCCACAGCATACCATTTCTGTGAGTGGACAGGAACTTTTCTGTCATATCATGTTTTAAATAAATTCATAGTCTTGGTTTAGGCGTTACTCATTCTTTTTTCAGTTTGTACGTCATGGTTTTTGAGTGATCACCATATTGTTGGTGTCTTTGTTTTCTGGATAGGTATACACTCGTTCGGTCATCGATCCCATTCCTGCACCTGCTGCCAGTGTGGACACAGATGGCTCCAAAGCTGGAGACAAACAGAAGAAGGGCAAGGGCAAGATGACCGATGAGGAGATTATGGAGAAACTTAGTATGTTTTTGATGGTTACTAATCATTACAGATGCTCAACACAACAATACTATTCTTATTTGAACTGTAGCATGTGAAAATTCCTACGCATGATTTTTGTGTTAATCTTGTTGTTACTGATTTTAGGAACCATTGTCAGTATTGGAGACCCCAAGAAAAAATACACAAGATACGAAAAAATTGGACAAGGGTAAATATATTCAATGATTAATAGTCATTTTGGAAGTTTTACTTTCTATCTGTCAGTCTGTTATTCTTTATTTTACAGGTGATTAGTTATATTTACTGGAATCAAATTGCTTTAGTTAAATGTTGTCTCTTTACAGTGCGTCTGGTACGGTTTACACAGCCATTGACGTTGCTACTGGCCAAGAGGTATTTTGCACTCTATTCAATGAAAAACAACAAATGACATATTGTATAATGATTAATCAAATTATTTGCTGAGAAAAGCCCTTGAAAAAATCCTCATAATGGAATTTACATACAGGTCAGGACTACTGTTCAAAAGTTTGGGATCAGTTCAATATACCTTTTAAAAAATATGAATTATTTTATTCAGCAAGGATGCATGAAACTGATCAAAAGTAATAAGTAAAACATTTTGCTTTGCCATCACAGGAATAAAATACATTTTAAAATATATTAAAACAAAAACCGTTATTTCACAAAAGTACTGTTTTACTATAGTTTTGATCAAATAAATGCAGCCTTGGTGAGCATAAGAGACTTTTAAAAAATCTTACAGACCACAAACTTTTAATGCTAGTGTATTTAGTATAATTAATCACACTGAATTACCATTAAATTGATCACTAGTTACATTTTTCAGTGAAAAAAAATCACAAAGTAATTTAATTTTGGCCTTTCTGGTTTAGTTGACATAGGCCAAGTGAACTGACAGTGATGTGTTTTCACAGGTCGCCATCAAGCAGATTAACCTACAGAAGCAGCCTAAGAAGGAGCTGATCATCAATGAAATCCTGGTGATGAAGGAGATGAAGAACCCCAACATTGTCAACTTCGTAGACAGGTAGTTACAGCCCTTAAAGCCATTTAACCCTTTCGCACATACGGTCACACCGGTGTGATCAGTCTTGGCTGATCCCTGGAGCATGCAATCACACCGGCATGATTGAACTGCGGCACAAACTAAAATGGCGCCCATCGTGCATATCTCAACTAACACGATCATTATAAAGGTGTTTAAACAACAGGATACATCCACTTGCCCATATTTGACAATCGGAATATCAGATATTTCTTGTGAATATTTTAATAAAAAGGATCATCAGTCAAACAGCACTGTTGTGACTGCGGTGCATCACCATTGAAACAATAAAGTGATTCGTTCTAAATAACAGTTGCCTTGAAAAACTCTGGGGTCAGCCAGAATATTAAAAACTTACGTGTGAAAGGGTTAAACATGTCTCAAGTAGTAATGTTTTTTGTGCATATGTTTCCAATCCAGACATCTATTGTAGCATCTGCTTTCTGTTTTTCTTGTGTATGTGTGTAGCTTCTTGGTTGGAGATGAGCTTTTTGTGGTGATGGAGTACCTTGCTGGAGGCTCTCTGACCGATGTGGTAACAGAAACCTGCATGGATGAGGCACAAATTGCTGCTGTCTGCAGAGAGGTACGGTATTTCTGGCATAGTTGTGAGATCTGAACCGTTTGTTTTTCCATCACCGCCTAAGCATTGTGGTCTGACTCCTTCACAGTGCTTGCAAGCTCTAGAGTTCCTTCATTCGAACCAGGTCATCCATCGAGACATCAAAAGTGACAATGTTCTATTAGGAATGGACGGTTCTGTCAAGCTAAGTGAGTCCATGATCTCACTGCCAAGTCGTGGCTTCATCATGTCAGCACATTTTGTATAAATTGTTTCCTCTTCTTTTTTATAGCTGATTTTGGGTTCTGTGCTCAAATCACTCCTGAGCAAAGTAAGAGGAGCACCATGGTAGGAACACCCTACTGGATGGCCCCTGAGGTGGTCACACGGAAAGCCTACGGTCCCAAAGTGGACATATGGTCTCTGGGTATCATGGCCATCGAGATGGTAGAGGGTGAACCTCCGTATCTCAATGAGAATCCTCTGAGGGTGAGCCTTTCTTGTCCTGTACTTTTATTACTCCATCACAAACTCATTTGTAGTCTTTTTGTAATTATTGATGATGGCTCAAGTGATCTGTTTAACTTTAAAGCAAAGATTTATTGCATTAATGGATAATGTTCGTCTCCAGGCGCTGTACCTCATCGCTACTAATGGCACCCCGGAACTCCAGAACCCAGAGAAGCTGTCACCCATTTTTAGAGACTTCCTAAACCGCTGCCTCGAGATGGATGTGGAGAAGAGAGGTGGAGGAAAAGAACTCTTGCAAGTAAGGAGCAAACTGAATCCCAAAAGCCCCTAACAAATGAGATTTGTTTGTTTACAAATCTATTTGAATAGACTAGGGATGAAACAGTATGAAAATTTCATATCACGATTATAGTGACCCAAATTATCACGATTATCAATATTATCTGGTATTATCATTATATATTATCATTATGTTAAGGAAGATTCTATTCTGTGGGATTTCTTTCCTTATAATGCCCGTCGTCAATAGCAACTCATTATAACAGCGAACATTCACGCATCACACCGGAAACGCTCTCTAGTTTCATTCAAATGCAACTTATTTTACTGAAAATGAAATCACAGGACTTTACTATTAATACTACTAAAATTATTACTATAACTTCTTGTGATCATCTTGTCTGGACGATTGTTTTGTACACTGTACAAAATGGATTATAAACAGATACGATTTAAAAGATTAATCTCAATTGAATATGTCCCCGTAATTATTTATGTGGTAAAGAAAATCTGTGTAATAAGTGTAAAAATGAATATACATTATTATCCCTTAAATGTCACCCTAGTCTTGTCTTAACTTGTTCGTTCGTCTTTGGCTCAAGCTTCACATTATTATTTCCCAGACGTAGTTTTAGTATTGAGGTCAAAGTCCACTTGCCTTGCGTTTGCAGATTTGAAGCGATTCCTCCTATTACAGCGACTTTTTTTGTATGTTCGACAGACAGGATGACCATCTTCGATTTAGTTTTCTCTCAGGACTTTGGTAAAACCAAAATATGACCACGTATTTTGTGGTCCTTTTAGAAGGCTGAGAAATCTCCCAGCGCTGTCAGTGCCTTCTGCCATTTATTCTCATTGGAAAAACAGCGTTGCGCGCTGCGCCTGCACCAGACTGATGCTGGCTGGACAGGATTTAGCGCAAGTTTTCAAAATCGTGATAATCAAAGGCGGTTTTAATGATAATTAAATTTTAAACAATATTACTAACTGTCAGTACATTTTACCGTGTTTCATCATGAAACCGGTAATCGTTTCATCCCTAGAATAGATCCCATCGTTTCGCAAATGGGGGTTCAGGGTTTGTGAGTTGTGTAAAGCTAATAATAAATCAAATTTCATTTAAAATTAAAATGGATAAATAGGGCTGCACAATTTATTGAAATAAAACTGCCGTTTAAATAAGTGTTTCAGAGTGAATTGTGGCACTGTGTTCAGTGTACATGCACACAGCAGCTTGTTCAAAGTAAATGCTGCTTCTCGCAAAGTTTAATGTGCATTTAGCACTGTGATGTGCACTAGGCACTCTTTATCTACATTTGCATAATGTTCAACATTTTGTATACAGTTTGCATCATTTTGCCAATATTCTGCCAAAATAAAAGCTTAGGATTTGACATGTTATAAGCTTGAGGCTTTGAACGTTTCAAAGTAAAGGATTAAATCATGGAATATCGCAACATGTAGTGTAAAATCAAATGATTTTTATATTGATCAAATATGTACTTCGCAGTACAATTTCAATTTATAACAGTGACATGTTTCTCACTTTGTTTTTTATAAAGTTAATAGTATTTAAATTATTTTAAAATAAAAACAATAAAAAAGTAAAACACTTACTATAAAATAAAATTAAGGTAACACTTTAGTTTAGGGTCCAATTCTCACTATTAACTAGTTGCTTATTAGCATGCATATTACCAGGATATTGGCTGTTTATTAGTACTTATAAAGTACATATTAATGCCTTATTCTACATTCCTTAAACCTACCCAATACCTAAACTTAATAACTACCTTACTATTAATAAGCAGTCTATAATTACAATAGGAGTGTATTAAGGCAAAAGACATAGTTAATATTGAGAATTGGATCTTAAAAAGTGTTTACTGGCATGTCATGTGACTATTGAACGTCATCAGAGAACTGTGAATGTGCAAATTTGTTATTCAATTATTGAAATATTAACTTGAATTATCAAGGGGTACATCAAGTGAATATTTTACATCTAAGGGGTTCGGCTGACAAAAAGTTTGGGATCCCCTGGAATAGACTATGGAGGTGTTAGAGAAGTGATGATGTTGATGACTAGGTAATCTTCTAGAAAATGTACTTATGTCCTTTTTGTCTCTTGCAGCATCCTTTCCTCAAGCTGGCAAAGCCTCTTTCCAGCCTCACTCCCCTTATACTTGCTGCCAAGGAGGCAATGAAGAGTAACCGCTAGCCCTTTTGTCACTGTGCCAATGCCCAAATTCCTTCTCACGACCGATTCCTGTGAGAACCTCTTATCACTCCGGCAGAGTCCCCTTCTGGTCCCGTGAAGGACCTTTGCTATTGAGCCCTGAAGACCTTAGTCATCTCCACCTGGGCGACTAACTTGCACAATCACCACGTCTTGCCTCCTCACACCAAACTCTCCTTTAATGTGCCTGAAGGGGCTACAAAACCAGAGGAGCCACTGACTGTAGACCTCTCATGTTTTCTACTGATGTCTCTCATTTTATTGGTTTTATGTAAACGGTTTGACACCATTGCATCGGTCAGTGTGTGCCTGAACATTTCATTCATTTCTGTCAGAATCCTCTTGTATTTTATTAGTGTTAAGTATTGTTGAGCTCTGGCCTAACAAAGTACTTTTGTCTTCCAGAGTGTAATACTTGAATTTATCCCACCCTCTCACATTGACCTGTCACTTGTGCCTACTACCTATTTGCCTTCTCTTGTCTCAACAAAATGGAACAATTTTGCTGTATGAAATTAAATGAACCATTTCTGTTTTTCATTTTTTATCGCAAAACCTAAAGTTTATTATAGCGTTTTGTATATTGTGTATTTTGATTAGCATACCGAAATGGGGAAAAAGAACAGGAATCAGGACATTTTTGACAAGCTGTTTTATATTTATGTGTATGTAAACAGTGTTTTATATTTTAACTAACAATCTGACAGAATACCAGAATTTAATGCGTCTTCAGTGGTTGTCATAGAAATGAATAATTTGCTATATTCTTTGCATGTTAAATCTAACTTGTTTTTTAACAACATTTCAATGAGAGACATTTTCAGACATTCCAATTGAGTAAATACACTTTCTGTCTGTTTTCTGCTTGTTTCCTATGAGACACAATGTTTTTGTTGATGATGAAACCATTTTAAAACACATCCTTTGTAAGTTATTATTAAAAAAAGACCTGGAGCAAAGATGGTTGAACCTCTAACATTGACTGGTACATTTCTAGAACTTGCATCATTCTGTTATGACTTAAAAGAGACGGTTGTGGTACTACTGACTACAGTTGATGAAATCTAAAAGAAATTCATGTTAGTATTGCCATAAATCCTGTTTGGTCAGAGTATAGTTTTTAATAATCTCTGCACTTTAATAGAAAATCCTTTTGTGAGGTTTTTAAAGAAGATATGTTGATTTAGAGATGCGTTTCCATGTTTTTAATGAAGCAGTAAGATCTGTTTTATAGTCTTAACACGTGAAATTATATATTTATACCTTAATTTACTTAAAATGCACAAGTTTTAGACAACAGAATCAAAGGAATAATCCAAATAACACGTTTAGTTGCAGAGCTGAGTTTGAGAGCACTTCCTCTTTGTAGGCCGTTATAAAAACAGGAAGCTTGCGTGTTAGGAGAGAACAATTCAGCTTTAGGCTGTAGTGTTTCACCGATTTGTCTTGTAATCACGTACTGTAAAACTTTATTCCGAGTCGAAATTTGTAACTTTTGCATGTGGGACTCCAGATCATGGCTGCCACTTTAGAGAATAACTCTGAATGCCCTTCATCTGCCAAGAAAGAAGCTTCAGCAGGGGGTCTGAGCATGCTGGAGAGCTCGATACAAGAGAACCGGGAAGACGGTCAGGTTATGTTCGAAGACTCAGTGTTTGCTAGGTATCTGCAGGATGGACTGCACAGTCTTCGGCTGGAGGACAGCTTAACAGACGTCAATCTCAACGTACAGGGCCAGAGCTTCCAGTGCCATCGTGTGGTCCTTGCAGCAGCCAGTCATTATTTCAGGTCAGCCAGTTGCACATTTAGATCATTTGATGTGATGTGCAAAAATAGAATTGTGTTTCTAGTGCAGGTACATGTTTTTTAAGTCTCGAATTTATGTACTATTTGTTTTTACAGAGCAATGTTTTGTAATGACTTGAGAGAAAAACATGAAGAAAATGTAAATCTTAAAGGCCTTGATGCTGACACCATGAGAATCCTGTTGGAATACACTTACACCAGCAAAGTCACCATTACCAAGGACAATGTTCAGAGAATGCTTGAGGCAGCCAGTCTTTTTCAGGTTTGTACTAACACACATCATTTCTCATGAATACTAACATGACTAGTTAAATGGTGGAATATTTGTAACGGTCTCTGTAAAGTATAATCGTTTTGATTCGTTATGTTTGTGCTTGATACACATGATACTTCACTTTTTACTTCTCCGCTGAAACATTTGTGGTAGGCTACTTTGTAAGTTTTTTGAGGAGGAGAAACCATCAAAAGCACTTTAAAAGTACCAAGCATAACAGGGAAGTGAAAATGAACATTGTTTACTGAGAGGATATTTTCCATAACAGTTTAGTAGTCACATCTGGAGGTAGTCATATGTTTGCTAAATATAGTTGAAATAGAGCTTTTATATCATGAAATATTTGCACAAACCTAAGTATAATGAAATTGCTGCCAAGTCTAAATTTGTTTTATATAAAAGCATAAAAGTAAAATAAAATAAAAAATAGCACCTTTTTAAACAGTAATATTGCAATACTCCAGTCTTCAGTGTCATATGTGACCATGGACCACAAAACCAGTCATAAGGGTCATTTATTATTATTATTCTATATTTGGTTGAGATACAACTATTTGAAAATCAGCAAAAATAAATAAATATTGCCTTTAAAGTCCTAAATGAACTCCTTGGCAATGCATATTACTACTAAATAATACACTTTTGATATTTTTACAGTAGGACATTTACAAAATATCTTCATGGAACATGATATATTTTAATATCCTAATGATTTTTGGCATGAAATAAAAATCAATAATTTTGACCCATACACCCATATGTATTGTTGGCTATTGCCACAATTATACTCGTGTGACTTATGACTGGTTTTGTGGTCCAGGGTCACATATGATCCTTTAGAAATCATAATTTATTCTAATAATATGTTGATTGTTGATAACGAAGAAATAAAAAGTTGCTTAATATTTTTGTGGAAACCCTTTCAGATACTTTGATGAATAGAAAGTTCACAAGAACAGTATTTATTTTAAATATAAATCTTTTGTAGCATTTCACAAGTGTTTACTGTCGCTTTTGACCAATTTAATGCATCCTTGTTATTGTAATTGTAATTTTCTTTAACTGACCCCAAACCTCTGTAGTTGCACTGTCCATAAATGTGTAAATTCATAAAAAAATTGTGTTATGCTCTATAATGACCTAAAATTTTATCTACGCTTACAGTTTACACGTATAGTGGACACCTGTGCCAGTTACTTAGCAGAGGCCCTACACCCGGAAAACTGTGTGGGCATCCTGCATCTAGCTGATGCCCACTCGTTGGAGTCTTTGAAATCCCAAGTCCATGCCTACATTATCCAAAACTTCTCTCAAGTAGTGGAGCATGAAGAGATCCTGGAGCTTCCTCCAGATGTGTTGGTCAGTCTGCTTCAGCATGATGACTTGGGGGTAACGGAGGAGGAACAGGTGTTTGACGTGGTTATACGTTGGGTCAGGGCCCGAGAGGATGAAAGGCTGGCTATGCTGCCCCGTGTCCTCACGCACGTGCGACTGCCGTTGTTGGACCCATGGTACTTTGTAGAAAGGGTGGAAGGAGACCCGCTGATCCGCCAGTGTGCCGAAGTGTTCCCACTGCTGCAGGAGGCCCGGGTTTATCACCTCTCAGGGAAAGAGGTCAGTTTTACCAAGGTGACCTTTCTTCTGAATGCTGATCACAAGACAGTTCATTCAAAAAGGAAGTGAAATACAAGCTTAGGAATTTTAACAGTGCCTCATAATGACATGTCAAGCCGTTTTGGAGGAAGTGTATTTCATAAGTGTTTTGAATTTTAGGGCATTGATTCAAATTTCTCAGTTTGATTTGATTCCCAAGCTCTCGATTCTGACTTCATTAAATGTTGGCATATTTACCTCATAACGTCCACTTTGCTTACATATGAAATTAATTAGAAAATGTTCTCTTTTATTTTACTCAACTTTATTTTCGAGATTCAAGACATGGAAATCTACAGGCCTATCAGTCACCACAATCAAATCTTTCGTACCCTCTAATGTTTTGTATCAACTGAGATATCCTATGTTAAATCCTCTTGGTTCATAGGTGATCTCAGAGCGCACCAAACCAAGAGTGCGGGAGTTCCAGTCTGAGGTGTTTATGATCATCGGAGGATGCACAAAGGAAGAGAAGTTTGTTTCTGAAGTGACCTGTCTGGACCCACTACGCAGGAGCCGCTTAGAGGTTGCAAAACTACCAAACACGGAGATGGAGTCTGAGAATGATAATAAGAAGTGGGTGGAGTTTGCGTGTGTCACTTTCAGAAACGAAGTCTACATATCGGGTGAGCATCGGTTCATCACACTGACTCACTGAGAAGAAGGTGATAAAGTGACAGTAACTATGTAGCTAGCTGATGTGCAAGAAATTTGTAAAACATTATTTTAAATTTAAAACAGGTGGCAAGGAAACATTGCATGATGTGTGGAAGTATAATGCATCACTAAACAAATGGATCCAGATAGAGTACCTCAGCACAGGACGCTGGAGACACAAAATGGCAGTTGTTGGAGGAAAGGTGTATGCTTTGGGTGGCTTTGATGGAACTCAGAGATTAAACAGTGTTGAAGCCTATGATCCATTTCATAACTGCTGGACAGAGGTGAGTTCTGAAGACACAACGGTGGGCAATTCTGTACCTAGTGGCCAGTAGTAAAAACATGAGGGAAAAACATTCATTTTTAATTAACCTTGTTGAAAGAGTGTTTAGTAGTCAATATATGATCATATATATATATATAGTGTGGTATGATCATTTTAAATGATTAAAGAAAGGATGCATTCAATTGATGACTATATATCATTCTTCAGTGATATGCTGATTTGGTGCTCAAGAAACATTTATTATTATTCATGTTGAAAACAGTTGTTGCTGCTTAATATTTTTGTGGAATCCGGGATGCACTTCTATTCAAAAGATTTTTTAGCTCCTCTTTATTCAGCAAAGGTGCATTAAATTGATCAAGTGACTGGAAAAAAACATTAATAATGTTAAAGATTATAAAGGGAGTATTTTCCATTTCAAATAAATGCTGTTATTTGGACTTTCTAAAGAATCCTGAAAAAAAAGTTGTCACGGTTAACACAAAAATATTAAGCAGCAAAAAGCATTTTCAGTATTAGTAAGAACCATTATTAATAACTGAGCATTAAATCAGCATTTTCTTAGTTTTGGCATCACATGAATACATTTCATAAATGTTCAAATAGAAAACAGTTCTTTTAAATTGTAATAATATTTCACAATATTACTATATTTTACTGTATGTCCCAATCAAAGTCTGTTATGCTCACCAAGGCTCAAAAATACAGTGAAACAGCAATATTTTTACTGAATTTACTTTAAAAAGCATGGTCAAGTGGTTACATGTAACTATATTAAGTCATTTTTACAAATAACAATTTAGCAATATGAACAAAAGAAATTCAAGTAAAGATGACACCATTTCTTTGACTAAATATAATCCATTTGAAATTTTCACTTACATATTATTTATATAAATCGTTTACTTAATAATGTTATGTTAAATTTATAAAAGTTTATTACGTTAGGATAATTTACCTTATTAAATTAACTATATGCTCTACAAGTGTAAGTGGAAATATATTAAATAACAACAAGCATTTTTTTAGAACTAAAATGCAAAAATAACCCATTGGACAAACTTAATTTAACCGAGGGCAGAAATCCATCCTATAATGTGTGTGAATGAGTACCCACAGCCTAAACACAGGCCCTGCTCTTTTGCATAATGGTAACCACAAAATTACAGAAACTCCTCTAAATGTCCAACATAGCATTAAACACTAACATAAACTAAAATCTTTCCCTTTACTGGAAAAACACATAAAATAACACTTTAATCCCGAAAATGTACTCTCCTAATGCAGTCCCTTGCAAAGCATGCTGGGAACTACAGATCCACTGCCCAGTTTGTTCATTTCACTCAGTAAGGTGAATCTGACTGAACAAACACTTATTAAGTGAAGCTGTCAATACTCATTATTAGTAGAAACAACTGAGCAAATTTAAGGTCATGTTACATGAGTTTTTTAAGTAATGTGAACAAGGATGATTTGAGTGCAACTAACAACAGTGAAAGTTTTTTTTGAGTGTGTTATTAATGCATATACACAAAAAACCTTACTGCCTTAATTTCTTTTAAGTACAATCAACTTGACTGTCATTTCAATTTAAATTACATTAAACTGAACTATAAAATTAGTTGAATCGTATAAATAAAAAATATTGTTTAAAATGGCTTACCTTATTTTGATGAGTTGAAGTAAACATCTTTACAGAGTGCTTGACTCTTGAATACGGAAGTGATGGAATGACCAAAATGTATGCGCCTCTTGATGGAAAAAAATGCTGTGATGTTATTTCCATCAGTTGTTTTGGTCAAGATCATGTATTGACAATGCAAGAGTCCAGCGCTCTGTCAAGCCTCCTCCAGCACATCCCAAAGTATTTCAATGAATTTAAGGTCTGGACTCAGAGGTGCCAATTCATGTGTGAAAATGATTCTTCATGCTCACTCCCAACCATTGTTACACAATTTGAGCCGGATGAAGCTTGACTTTGGCATCCTGGAATATGTCCATGATGTGTCTTCCTTCATGGTTGTTTAGGAAATGAAAAGCTACACACTTCATCAATAAGGGTTAGAAGATATTTTGACAAACATATATTAAAAACATATCAAATTAATAAGCAGCAATGCAGCAGTGCTTGCCTGTTTAAATCCAAAACGTTTTTTTTTAATAAACCGGGCAGTGTATATACATTAATGATATTTATCTCAGGACAGGTCATGTATATAAAAGTCCCATTTAAAAGCCATTCATTGAATCATTGTCTGAATCATAACCTTTCAGTGGATTTATGATTGTTAATCCATATAGGAATTTTCTTTACAATTCACGTGAGTTGAGTTTTTATTTGATTGTGTTTTTGTCCTCGTTCCAGGCAGCGCCTCTCATGCTGAGTGTTAGCTCCTTCTCGGCTGCCAGCTATGACAAATGCATCTTTGTGATAGGTGGAGGCCCCAATGGCAAGCTAGCCACAAACAACATGCAATGCTTTGATTCCCTATCAAATAAATGGAGCTTAAAATGCCCAATGCCAACTGAGGCCAAATGCACAAATGCAGTGACTTTTAAGGATGCCATATTTGTTGTTGGTTTGTACCTTTTACATTTTACAGTCTTGAGGTTAGAGCTTTTTATAATAACATAAACGAGATTACTACAATGCTCTGATGATTGATATATTTCTTGCTGCAAAATAAAGGTGGAGCGATGAAGGCCTTGTACTCCTACAGTCCTCTTGAAGACTCCTGGACGCTAATAATCCAGCTGGGCTGCGAGAGGGCCAGCTGTGGCATTGCTGCCTGCAATAACAAGCTCTTCATTACTGGTGGCCGAGACGACAAGAATGAGGTGATTGCTACCGTTCTTTGCTGGAACCCGGAGGCAAAAAAATTGACTGAGGAGTGTGTGCTTCCACGTGGAGTATCTCACCACGGTAGTGTGACTCTCAGGAAGTCCTACACGCACATACGCAGGATAACGCCTGGAACAGCCACCGGATGACAGATGCAACCGCTTCAGAGACTACAATCTTACCAGATGTTTTACTCATACTGTATATGACTCGGCAAACATTTTCAGGCCCCATACACTCAGCTGCTGGGTTGTTTTTGCTGTCAATATAAATGATGAACCCCCTCACATACCTACCCAGGGCTGGGTTGTTTTTAACCCAGCATTTTTTAGTGTATGATCAGGTTTAAAGAAATAGTTCACGCAAAAATAAAAAATTCTGTCATCATTTACCCTCAAGTTGTTACAAACCTGACCAAGAAGACGATATTTTGAAGAATGTTGGTAACCAAACAGTAGTATTTTGTTTGGCCTACTGTGGAAGTCAATGGGATTCAAACTGTTTAGTTCCCCATATTCAGTGTTCAGCAGAAGAAAGACATTCATACAAGTTTTGGACAACTTGAGGGGGAGTAAATGACAGAATTTTCATTTTTGGGTGAACTATCCCTTTATCCGTAGCCTCTATAACATTGAAACGGAAAGTGTTCTCTTCTGCAGTTTTTACACATTTTGTCAAGTAAAGAAATGCTTGCACTTTAAAAGTTAGACATTTACATTACAGCTTTTATACATAGATATTTATTCAGTTGCAGTTAATAACATTCTATTCACATAGTATCACTTTATAACACAATATGCAATTTATCAATCTAGGTAAACATACTAACATTTGTAAACAATGAAAATTCATACATTTCTGAATATATGATATTGATCTTATTGTTAATGATACACACATGCATGTTTAACTTTTTTTACTGTAATTTTTAAATAAAATACAAGTCTGTCTTTTGGTAAAATGACAGATTACCTTTTTGGTGACATGCCAGACTTCATTTACTTTACTTGAACCCTGCTTCCTTCTTACAATCGACTGCAAGCTCACATTCAGATCTATCTCCATCCAATTAACAACCGATAATAGAACCAAGTCCCCACGCTAATTTTTTTCTTTTTACGATATTCCGTTTCACTCATATGTATGGCACAAGGAACAGAAACATCATCCACATGTACGGAACAGAAAAAAAGCTGTCGCTTCTTGCATTAAAAGTCAGTTTAAAGGGGTGGCATTCATTTTGACTTATTTACAGTTAAAGAGTTGGATTCTCATGCTAAACATGTACAACATTTAAAAAAACGAGTTGGACATATGACAGATTATTTCTGTGACAGATACACCTTTTTTTTCGAGTATGGCCCTGTATGAGGTCATTGAGGGTGGAATCCCTTGTATGGACACTTCTCCCGGATGAACATGTGCGCACATCAACCAGAGCGAGAGCAAGAGCGCGCCCATCAATGGGCTGGCAGCGCTGTCATTTTGTTTTTAGACCACGACATCAAACGTCACTAAAGAAGTGTGTTTTGTGTTGTGAGGGAAAAATAACCTTGTTCAACTATCCAAATAACCCAGCGTTAAGGGAACAGTGGATGCAGTTTGTTTTTCCAGAGCAACAGAGTTCTGTGTTTGTTTGTTCCCGGTCATGAGTCAAAACTGCATCAAATGAATGTTTTGTTGGCAATCGGCACAAGTGCATATAATGCAAAGAACAACAAAAACGTATTAAAATGTATCCAGGGATAATGCCATGTGTGTGTGTCTGTGTCATAGGTGTGTGCTCGTGACTCCCTAGCTCTGCCCACTGCAGTTTTCGGAAAGAATCAGTACAGCGTATCGTCTTTAATAATTAATATAAAAACTAAAGACTCTTCGGAGATATAAAGAATGCAACACTACTCTGTAGGTAGTAGGTACTCAAGGTTAACATGGGATTGGCAGAAACCATTATATACCCTTTAATGTAATTGAAGTTGAAACGACTTAACATTTTAAGTACAAACAACTAGGATGTTCAAACATGGCTCACATAAGTTCTCATTATCATACCTAATACAATAATGATTTATACCTTAATGTAGCTACTATTTATTTTACTTTATTACAAGGCTCTGTGGAATACTTTGATACTGATTGGTCAATCGCGCATTCCAGCCGTATGTTATTCCCAGATAACAACCGCCAAAGTGAATAACACACTGCTCATCCTTCAAGTTCTTTTGACCAGTAGTACTTATATGCTTAACGTGTCACTCCGCTGTCGTTGAATGTCTGGGGCCATCTTGTGACTGAAAAACACTTAACCACCACAGGTTACAATGGAAGACGTCAAAGAGTTCACCCAAAATTGAAAATTATCCCATGTTTATGAAATTCTTTCAGACGGAAAGTTATATAAAAAAAAAAAAGTCCTGGCTAATCCAACCTTTGTAATGGCAGTGACTGATGTTTTGTTTTTGAAGTCAATAAAAAATGCATTTGTCCGTCAAATAACGTGCTCCACACGACTCTGGGGGCTAATGAAGGCCTTCTGAAGTGAATCGATGAGTTTGTGTAAGAAAAACATCCATATTTAAAACTTAATAAAGTAACATTTCCACCGATCGCTTTCCGTATTCAAATTTATGGGAAAAGTGCTAAAAGTGCCTCTGCAACAAAAACTCGAAAGAATTTTGAATTCTTAAGAAGTCGTAAGAAGTGTCTGAAACACTTTTTCAACATAAAGGCAATCGGCCAAACCTTTACTTTATAAAGTTTTAAATACGGTTGTTTCTTACACAAATACATAAATTCAGAAGGCCTTTATTAACCCCCCCTGAGCCATATGGAGCATGTTATTTGACGGACAGCTGTATTTTTTATGGACTTAGAGCTACAACGGGATAATGTACACCCAGCCGGTAATCACAAACCCCGACAAGAAGAAAAGTCAAATTAATCAGGCACTGAAAACAGGTTAAACCAATACTTTTGATAAAAGTTCTAGTAAGTGTTTGCTGCAATGCCATTTCATTAGTTTGAAGTAATTCAATACAAACAAAAAGTTAAACTATTTTTCTCCGATTTTGAATGTTATAACATTTTTATTTTGAGAAGAGACGAATACAAAGTCTTCTGACATCATAAAAATAAGCTTTATATGTACAGTGCACAAACACAGTTGTGCATTTGAAAAATATTTAACACACACAGGTCTAGTCTGCTGCTTCCTGTGCAAATGTCATCCCTGATTTAGGCAGATTCTTTAGCAGTCTGTTGTTCACTTTCAAGTTTACAGTAAAACACAATACATAAAAAGGCACCACTACCTTGCTCAACTCAACTCTATATGAGTCAGTCAGAGATGCAAGAACAATAACATCGAGAGAACATCCACTTCTTAACAAGGTCAACTTTTAGGAAACTTTGTGTTGAAGCAAGCATTTTTCCAATCTAATGTTTAGTCCTGTTGTCCAGTGCCATCACAGTTCCCTCTGTTTTTATTCAGCAGTGCCGGGTGTCTCATTTCCTGTGTCTGCTGTGTCCAGAATGTGACCTGCTCTGGTGTTTGCTTCGTCCGTGATCATGCGATCGGTCACGCTCACGTTCGCGATGGTCCCAGTGGTGACTGCTGCCGCGATCGTGCTTGTGTTTCACGTATTCGCGGTCACGACCTCTTTCTCGGGAAGTGCTGCGAGTTCGGCTCCGCGATCTCCTCCTTTTGTTGCCATGCCGACTAGACTCGCTCTGTCTGTCTCGCTCCGTCCTGAGTTGCGTAACTGGCGAAGCTCTGCGACCTTTGTGTTGCCGTGGAGACGGGCTGTGGCTGCTGTGAGAGCTGTACGTTCCTGAGTGGCTCCTCCGACTAAGGATAAGAGAACATCAGGTCAACAGCAGAAAGAGAAAGTCGGTTTAAATCATGAACCTGGTGTACAGGTACAAAATATCACTTAAAGTGAAACTGCATGCTGTAACTTACTGTCGATGTGGAGAACGAGACTGAGAGCGTGATCGAGACCGGCTGTGGTTCTTGCCATTCTGAAACACCTTTCTCTCCTTTTTCATACTGCTGTATAAAAGAAATAAAACAAATGGTAAACTATATAGTATAGTACAGAAAACGGGCAGACACCGGTGTTGTTTTTTAAATAAGGATGAAATAATTAAATATAAATATTAGATGAAAAACAAACTTACATTTTGACAGGTCAACTATCTGAAGTAAAATAAGCTAAAGTCCTAAAATTACTAGAACTTAAATTGTAAAGCTAAATTTAAATTTTTTTAAAAAGTGACAAAAGCACATACCATTTTTTTTGTTGTTGATTAAATTCAAATAAAAACCGAGAATTTTTTTTTTTTTAATCAACATACCCAAAATAACACTGGTGGGCAGTAAAAATCTTATCACAAAATAGTATTTCATAATATAGTTGCTTTTGTTGGAAAGTCAGCCCCACACAGCAATAAACAACCACCTTACGTTTAAAAATGAAAAAGGACCTCAATCTAGTAAAAAAAAGGTTGACTCCCAGAAGGTTAAATTAAAATAACACTTCAGTTAAAGAACAGGAACACTTCATGTTTTTTTTAACCATCACAGAAATGCCGGTATAATTCTTATAGACATAACACTCATGCCAAATATACAGCAGTGTTAAAAATAAATTATTTTACTAATAAGCTGTAATTAATCCGTTTAGGTGGTGTATATTAAAACACTTACCCATTCAATGGGCTTTTGGAAAACAACTGTCTGTTCTCGGACTCCTTTACAAGTTTAGAGTTTGGCGATTTTTCTTCCACCTTCAGTTCTCGTGGAGAAGCTGAAAAATAATAATAAACTTTTAGATGCCTGTGAATTGACAAGTACTCGCAGAAAGCGCAATCAGTAATGCCAGGTACAATTTTGTGAAAATCGGACAAATGCCCAAAATCAGAGGAAAATCGG
The DNA here is from genome assembly GCA_023029165.1 of Gobiocypris rarus. Classification (NCBI taxonomy): domain Eukaryota; kingdom Metazoa; phylum Chordata; class Actinopteri; order Cypriniformes; family Gobionidae; genus Gobiocypris; species Gobiocypris rarus. The sequence goes on along the minus strand of CM040915.1, from coordinate 12,999,637 downwards.
TGCTCATTCATTCGAGTACGAAAGTGTAGCGTATTATCAAAAACGCGATCAGTGATTAATTTCTAAGTTTAACGATCATAGAGTGAAAGTTTATCAACTGTTCATGTTTTCATGTTTCTTGACAATTTACACATTCAAGTGATTTTAAACCATTCAAGCCCAAGAAGCGTCGAAAGAGAACTTGATCATACGCGTTAACTGACGGAGTGCACGCACAGAGGCAGGCGCGTTTCAGATACGGAACACCGAATTAATGCCTCCTTTGCATCTCATGGCACTTGAATACACACAAAATTATGTTAAAATATCCATCTCAGCAAGTACTCTCTTAAACCCAGCCGGTTACGTATTAAGTGAACAAACAGTTGAGAAAGAAATCGTAACAGCGGCCTATACAAATCTTAATGTCATTAATGTTAACCAAACAACAAAACATCTTTAACACAGATTAATCGACATTTAATTTCTACAGTAAACACTAGTGTTATTTAACAATTACCTTTCTGTACCTGAATACTAAATAGATAAATACAATATAATAAAGTAAGGTCTATGCTTCTAATTTGAATGTTTTTTTTTTACTGACTGTTTACTTGTCTTTAATAGATGTTTAAATATTAAAAGCTAGATTTTTTTCTGTGATATCAAAAGTCCTTAATGTGGGCATTAAGTAATAAAGCCCACTTTATGTACACACCAGCTGATTGGAAAAAGTATCCAATCTGTGACTCAAAAACCATAATATTACCCGAACCGTGAGTTTTGTGATCTGTTGCACCATCATGCAGTGTGAAATGTGCTTTTGAAAATGATTTCACCAATGAGATCGCAAGATACAGTGCAAGGGAATATTCAGGAGCAGCAGATACCATTCTCTCCTTGATATTCTTTCCCCCCTGCAAATCAACAGACAACTTGGATCACAAGCTTCTTGTGTGCATCAATTTAACAAGAAATCAAGTATCGCGCAAGAACTCCTACTTCATACATGACCTTACAAGTTCCTGTATCACTTCACGTCAGCGATTCTTCCTATTGAAATGCTGTGTAAAGCCGCGTTTCCACCGCAGGAACTTTCCCCAGGAACTAGGAACTTTGGGGTGGTACTCGGTGTGTTTTGACCACAGGAACCAGGGTCTAAATGAAGTTCCGGGTAAATATTTCCCCCTCCGATAGTTCCTGCTCACGAGGTAGAACTTGGGCGCTGAACATGCTGATTGGTTGAGTTCACGCAGCATTTTATTTCAACCGGCATTTTTAAAAGTGTCTTGCTCTTTAAAAGTATTGCTATTTTTGTACGGTGGCGCGCGTTCGTCTCGCCATCTCACGGTCAATGTCCATAATAGCTGATAATAACATATGTTGTCTTATTTTAAATCTAGCTTTACACACTTAAAAGCATTATACGCTTTAGTATCAGTGCTCTCTTTTCCGACCGTTTTGTTAACTACCTCTTTAGTAAATCAGCAAAAGCAGCGCTGCTTAAATCTCCTCCATACTTGTTATTGTTTCATACAGTGTCACGCAAAAATTATTACTGTCCGTCGGTGACTGAGAGGAGCAGTCGCGTGCAATCCTACATCACTGGACTAAAAATTTGCCTAATCTTCACGGTACTTTAGACTGTGGTGGAAACGCAGACATTAGCAGGTTCCTGGTACAAATTGTTCCAGGTAATTTCGGTGGAAACGGGGCTTAATGTGCACACAGAAATAACTAAATGTGAACATCGATATGATGAGTTATTATGCGGTATGTACCCGGCATAAGAAAAAGCAAACAGAAACACAAACATACAGGGTTTTGATGCTGGGGAAAATCCACCAATGGCAGCGAGAGCTGGTGTGACACTAGGATTCTGTCCTTTGGCTTTTAGTCTTGCCTCCTCCAGGGCCACCTTCCTCTTTTCCACCTGTTTTTCAAGCTGTTCGCTGCTAGGCTGAAAAATGGATAGAGTATCAACAACATCATCCAAGTAGGTTATTTAGTAGAAAAGATAGCCAAAGTAATGCAAATCTGTACATTTATTAAATTTAAGTTACCTTTTCCCTAGAATAAAGCTTCATCGTGCTAATGCATACTTCTTTGATGTTCGCCTTAGTAGCACCGAAAAGAAGAAACCAGTGTGGTTTGGAAGGAAGGGGAATCTGCAGCAATACAAAAACATGTAATGAAATAAAGAAATAGAGAGAATGAAGATTAATAAAGCCTAGGGCGTACCTGTAACACGCGAGCAGCGAGGTAAATACAGGCACATGCAATGGTCTCGGGTTCAAACCGCACAAAGGCGTTGGTTCTGAGGGCATCATTCATATAGTTCCTGCAAAACATGAAGAAACACCTATGCAAGACCTGCCATGCTCTCTCTCTCTCATATGGCTTATTCTGGAGACTCTTAACTTCATGTCCTTTCCCTCACTTTTTAAATGTAGCCATGATGGAAGCAATAGTGTAATCTTAAATTTGAGTAATAAAACATCTCAAATTACGCTGAAACAAATGTGCATGTTTGGCGAAATCGAAACCTCATATCAAAAAAGGTGTGAGGACAGGCAAGGATCACTTCATGGAAAATATCAGGGGACAACTTACTGTGACGATTCACATGAACATGAGTCATATGAAAAAAAAAGCAACATACCATTTTCACTGCTAAAAAAAATCATTAGATTTAGAGAGCAATAAGTGCACAACTAACTTCTAGCACTTGAGCTCTAAGAAAAAAAAAAAAAAGATAATCCTGGACCCCCCAGCAAAGCCAACCTCCGCTGAGAGCTCGCACTGGATTGGCTGGCAGCCTCGAAAAGGCCAGCCAATAAGGTGAGAGGGGTTCCTGGGTCTTGTGCCTGAGGAGTTCGGGTGTTTTCTGTGACACTTACCACCATGGGCTACCCTTTAATCAAAGAGTAGAGAAAGGACAAAGTTAAACAGAGCTCTCCATAAGCCAGAACCTCAATGATGTGCAACAAGTCAATAATGCATGACCTACTGAATAATCCTGCATTTTTATTACAACAAAAATACAAAGGAGGTGGGGTGGGAGGAGAGCTGGAATAATGTGAGCCTATCTTACCTTTAGGTATACCAAGCTACAATGCAATTCATACTTTATAATGCAGTGTTTCCACTAAGTCCTGTTGATGACTAAGTAGCAAGCTCTTTTCACAAGTTCAAGATCTTATCAGCATATAATGACAGCTACTAGTGGAAACACAGCACGAGTCCAACCATAAACCTGATCCAATGTCTCCTCTATAATGGGAAAAAATTTCAAGTCAATTTAAAGGGCAATTTTCATGAGCTCCAAAGAGACAAGCACACTTACCATGCTGTTTGAACCAGCATCTGATTCTTCTCACACTCAAGCACTTGTAGGTACATGACAATAATCTGAAATTAAATTTTTTTAATTAATTAATTGAATTCTGGACACTATCATGATTTTCATTTTAAAGAAATTGATAGCAAAAAAAGAAGAACTGAGAATTTTAGAAAGCAACTCACCTTGTGTGGATGTTTGACGTGAACACAGAAGCCCAACTCTTTAAGGACACGGCGCTCCGCTTTGATCACTTGGTTCTTGGTGTTAATGTAGTTTTGGTCAAGGATAAGAGGGCTGCTTCTGGTAGAACACAAAAAGTAAGATACAACATTATTCATAGATTCATGCTGGACACACACACACACACACATATTTATATATATAGTGTTCATCAGAGAGAAGAAATGACATACACCTAGGATGGCTTAAGGGTGAGTAAATCATGGGGTCATTTTCATTTTAATTAATCATTTAATGCATTAACTAACATGAACAAACAGAGAGCAATAACATCTTTGTGTTCATGTTAGCTCACAGTGCATTACTTAATGTTAACAGATAATGTTGAGATTAATATGAACTAAGATTAATAAATCATGTAGATGTATTGTTTATACATTGTTGGTTTATGTTAACTAATGCTAACAAAAAAGGAAGCCTTATTGTAAATTGTTAAAATTTTTTAATAAAAATTTTAATAAACATTAAGTAATCTATTAGTTCAAAATCAGGCTGCCTTATTGTATAAGTTTGATTTATGTTGAAGTGTTTGGGACATGGATTTAATGGGGACCCTATTGTTTTTGTAATTAGGCTCTCAAAGTTATCACAATTTGTATCTAGATTTATCTGCCCATATATCAGTTATCGGTTTTCAAATGTAAAGAATTACCGATGTGCTTCCCTAGAAATAGTTTTGTTTTATTTAATACTCTTTCAAGATTTTTCCTGCTTATGACATCTCTCTAATTCAAAAATTAAACAGCTTCAAAAATAGTTTCAAATAAATAATTTAATGTGCAATCCAATTTTTTTGTAGAAGAGAGACAAGTAATTGATAGATATAAAATAACAGCTTATAGCTAATAAACCTTGGATTTCATGGAAAATAAAAAAAGTAATCTAAAAAACAACTATCAATAACAATTCTTAACTAATAATAAAAAAACACGATCCATTTACTTTTCCTTTCCTTGTTGTTATTGATAGTTACACATCTTAAAAAAGGCATCAATTCTCAACACCTTAACTAATGGAAAAAACACAGGAACGACTTACTTTTTGCCCTTTCCTTGTTTCAAGTAATGGAAAACGTTGATCACATCCCTCACTCGTCTCGGCGACTCCTCAATCTTTGACGCTAAATTCACACAGGCCATAGCAACAATCTGTTTTAAAGTGAAAACCACATTAGTTAATTTCATGGCCTGCGTTGAGTCAGTTAATACAGTTTGTATATCTGACTTGCCTCATAGCTGTGTTTGATGTAGGACTTCGAGTAAAAGAATCGTTGAAAAAGGACTTGTCCTGTCGCCATCGCCACCTAATCAAAATACCAAACAACACATTACAACGACGTTCGTGCCACTTCACTGAGAGCAAATTAGCACTTGTTGTATAACAACAAATAAAATGGTTTTAAAAATTCAACCGATAATACAGTGCACGGCCCCGGTTGGAACCATCTAAGGACTCGCTGCCAGACAAAGGCCGCCGGTTTCAGTGTGCCGGTAACGGCTAACGTTAGCCATCCGCGCTAAGCGCATCGTCTTGAGTCATTTGGGAACCGAACCAACGAATTAATTATAATATATAAACATAGTTAGACAATAACCTGTGGCAGACGCAGAAGAATCCCGGCAGACTGTATGAGTTCACAGCCCAGAATGCGCAGATCTGTCTCGGTCTCATGATCGAGGCCATCAAGCATGGAGGGGGTCGTGGAGAATCGTTCATCGGGTATTATCGAACTGTCGATGGCCAGTAACACCTCCGAGTAGACTTTATCGCCGATAAGTATGCCTTGGTTATTTGGTGGAGTGTTCAAATGAGGAGATAAAACGCCCACAGACATTTTGATGGAGTAAATCGGTATGGTAAAACGTAGACCTTTCGTCTGCCAGGCGGAAATGGCAACGTTTCGTAACTGACGCAATACAACAACGGAAGTGACGTCAATGGCTAGGTGAAATCCCGTAGAATACCGCGATATTGTGTGAAAGTCCTCCAAAATGCACGACTTTCTCACAACTATAGTAAATTATATAATTAAAATATAACATAATTTTAATACTTAAAACAATATCAGTCTATGATATGTCCTCGTGTGTAAAAATGAATGGAAATGGAAAACGACTTTATACCACAATAGATCAGACAGACAGACAGATAGACATTAGAAAGATAGATAGATAGATAGATAGATAGATAGATAGACAGATAGATAGATAGATAGATAGATAGATAGATAGATAGATAGATAGATAGATAGATAGATAGATAGATAGATAGATAGATAGATAGATAGATAGATAGATAGATAGATAGATAGATAGATAGATAGATAGATAGATAGATGACTGGATTTAAAGCTCTGGCACTCTGTTCCCACAGGGATGTGCTGTAACCCACGACTGTTGCCAAGTACCAAACTAATCACATCATCATATTTGAGACCTACTCCACAGTGAGGGGGCTCATCACAGAAAATGATGAGACAGCTTACAGGGGGGATGTGATATGCTTCACACCAGGTCAACAAGACATAAAAACGATGGTTGTTGACTTCAGGAAATCTTGTGCTCCCCTCTTCATATCAATGACACTAGGGTGGAATTAATGTACTTATGAGCAAGAAGATCTGATAGCTGGCGGGTTAGGGTTAGCAATAAAGCACAGCGGTCCTCTTTACATTTGTATTTGGCACATATTAAAATAGTTTCAATTTGATTTTGTGCTGGTTTGGTATACTCTGTGAACAGAAAGCTGTAAACGTTGTCCACTTTAATGTCTTCATTTGCAATGTTCTGACTATTCTATTTAGGATCGCCTTGGACTTTACTGTTCACCATGCAGGCAGGAAGTAGGAGAGATGCCAGCTGTCATTGATACTCATTCTGACCTCGTTACATTTACCAGCCTGCCCCGCTCATCTCCTAACTAAAGCCCTTATGTGTAAAACATTAAGTTGTTCCACATTTGATTTTGTTTTTCCCAAAACACTAATTTCGATGAACAAATATTTTGTAAAAGATGGATTAAATCCAATTTGATTTCTTGGACTTTTTTCATAACCATTAAATACTATTAAATAGTTTTTTATAGAGAAGTTGTGCAAAATGCTTTTTCTCAGTCCAAGTGAAAATAACATTTTGATGTCATTGCCAGTAAACAGTAAACCATTTTTTTTATCAATGTGTTTTCACAGGTTTTTTTTTTTTTTTTGCCTGTGGTTGTTTTTACGAACTGCATATCCCAAGTTGAGAAATGGTAAACAAGACCTACTTTAGAAAAAATATCCTGCCACTGCAGTAGAGGTCCTATATTCTGTGAAGCCTGTTTCTGAGATTGCAAATATAAAAGGAAAAATAAAGTTGCCATTACAAGTAAATGCATTATTTTGAAATGTTTCACTGTTTGACTTCTCATGAGGTTTGCAAATGTGAAGTTTCTGTGCATGCCAGCATGTCTATAAGATGTAAATAACACTTTGCACACAAGGTGTTTTTTTCTGTTGTATAAAAGAGTACGCCATATGCTCGAGAGAGAGAGAGAGAGAGAGAGAGAGAGAGAGAGAGAGAGAGAGAGAGAGAGAGAGAGAGAGAGAGAGAGAGAGAGAGAGAGAGAGAGAGAGAGAGAGAGAGAGAGAGAGAGAGAGAGAGAGAGAGAGAGAGAGAGAGAGATGATTTAAAAGCTACATCCCCATTGCTTCTGATAGCAGTTTGATACATGTTTGTGACTATATTATGTTATGGCTTTTTACTTCAAAATAGAGAAAATTAGCTCAGTTGGACAGCCATTTAAATTACCTTGGTGTCAGCCATGCAAGTGCAAAGTGTCATATTCTCTCATACATACAATGTATTACTGGCAGCTGAGTAGCACTGAATAAACCGAATGTCCCAGGGGAGGAACATCTTGCAGCTTCTTTTTGCATAAATCACTCACTGAGACATTTTAATCAGGTAATTATTCATCCTTTCTGTCAGTGACTGGGGGATTCATAATATATTCCAGATCTGCTGGCTTGAATGGCACTATTGGGATCTGGTTAGAGAGCTGAAATGTTTCACCTCAGGTTCAGAGGGGCAAACACTTTGCTATAGAGTGTATTTGCAATTTAATAATACTTTCTATCATCTAACATAAATAATACAATTTAAAATTTAAAACCCAAAATGTTATCTGCCTATATGCTGAATTCTACGAGTCCTTCATTTCACAGTGCAGGAGCTTCATTTACCATTATTATGAACACGACATTCTTGAGTGAAACAAATATCTAAAACCCTAAAGTCCACAGGAAGGAACTGTCATCAGCAGTACTGCGCAGTTACTGAACAATACACTGCTTTATGAGGCAGTTTTGAAGTAGCCCCCCGAGATTGGAGAAAAAGTTGTGACATAAATCAGCATGTTTCTATGTCTGACTTCATGGCGAACATGTTCCTTTTTAGGCCGTAACCATTGAACATTGGGGGCATTTTTATAAAGTATAAAAAAACTAATTCTAATTTGGGAAATAACGTCAAAATACTGTATATTGTTAGTCCCGAGATTCTTCACGTTAGTGAATAAGTACAACAAAATTATAAATGCAACACTTTTGTTTTTGCCTCCACTTTTCATGAGCTGAACTCTAAGGTCTAAGGCTTTTTCTATGAATACAAAAGGCCTATTTATCTTAAATATTGTTCACAAATCTGTCTAAATCTGTGCTCTGGATCGGCGTATACTACAGCATGTTCCAGTTCCTGCCAATATCCAGCAATTCCGCACGGCCATTGAAGAGGAGTGGATCAACATTCCACATGCAGGCCACAATCAACAACCTGATCAACTCCATGTGAAAGAGATGTGTTGCACTGCGTGAGGCAAATGGTGGCAGTAAAACTGCACATTTTAGAGTGGCGTTCATTGTGGCCAGCCTTAGGCACACCTGTGCAATAATCATGCTGTCTAATCAGCATCTTGATATGCCAACGCCACACCTGTGAGGTGGATGGATTATCTCGGCAAAGGAGAAGTGCTCACTAACACAGACTGAGACAGATTTGTGAACAATATTTGAGAGAAATAGGCCTTTTGTGTACATAGAAAGAGTCTTAGATCTTTGAGTTTAGCTAATGAAAAATGGGGGCAAAAACAGTTGCGTTTATAATTTTGTTCAGTGTATATCCGCAGTTCACATTTGGGTTTCCTAGTGGTCTAGTGGTAGCATTTTTGTAAACCGTGTCAAAGGTTCCGGTTTCTAAGCCACCCTCATAGGTTTTTTCAAAGATGTTCATGATTGTATGTTAAAAGCAGGGACACTTTTGCATTTTGTTTTGGCATTAACAGCATTTAGCGATAGAGTGACGTGCCCGTCTGTGTGAAGATTGTACACAAGCCAAAAGAGAATTTAAACCCGCCTGCTTAGATTTGACTGACCAGTTCAATCATCTTGACATTGATGGGCGCTTTTAGACTGCTGAGGCAAACCAGACAAAAAACGTTTAAACCTTTTTGCCATCCTAACATACAGAGTGCTGCGTAATGAAGTGCAGCAGAGCAGTGCAAAAATGTCAAATATTGGGGGAGAACAATTTGGCCATGTCAATTCTTTTCCCTGGGGGCTGCTTGTTGTTATGGCCCTGCACCTGAGGAACGCTCATGAATGTTCTTGTTCTCGGAAGTCTCCGCCCACCTTTACCTCACACAAATTTGATTGGCTGCTCGTATGCCAGTGAAAACCAACTGAGCTCCTTTTAGAAAGCAAAGCAGCTATTTTCTTAACATGCTAATGATTTGCCAAAGCCTGTGACTGTGACATACAGCAGGGCCAAAGAGACCTGGCAGCTGATGGCAAACATACAAACTGTCATTGTTTGAAACATTCTCAACCTCTCACCTCTCTCCTCAACTCTGTTCAGACGGTGCTAGGCCTGAGGTCATTTTCCATTCGCTAATGTGTGTAAGTGGAGGGAAGCAAAGGTGGTGGTGGGAGGGTGGGATTATTTAAGTGTAAATATATTATATCCCCTCTGGTATATGGCATAAAGATGCCTTGTTGTACAGCTATTGAGCTGGTCTATACTCCAGCTGCATTGCTTTTTTGAGACTCAGTGTCATAGGACATGCACCTGCAGAAAGTTCAGTTCCTGTATACCTCATAATCTGAAACCCATTTATAGAAACAGCCCAGATCTGGTGTTGCCTGGTTTACACTGGGCCTAATTCCCACCTCACCCCCCGAGAAGTAACTTTTCCATCTCCACGTGTTCTCAATTTTGTTCTGACTGAGGCTGCTGTTTTGTGAACTGATTGCTTAACTCATAGAACAAAATCACACGTGATCACTGATTTCTGTTTCTATGTAACACATAATAGCATGTGGTATGTCTGTAAAACCCCCACAAACAAACAGAATGGAATGAAACTCCACTACTGCTCTGCCAGCAGATGATAAATCACTGGGAGAGATTTCATAAATGTTCAGTTAATTCTCAGAATTGCTGTCTTTTGGAATTTTTATAATGTTGTCTGAGGGTTAAAAAAAGCTGCAAAGAGCAGCCCATTTTTAGTTTTCTGTTTAGTAATTCTGTTTTATTAAAAAAAAAAAATGTTATGTTCCATACCTTGATTTATTTAACTGATGTTGAGGAATTACAAATCAGCCAAGTAAAACAACTGAGGACTTTGTGTTTAACTAATAAGCAAAAAGCAAATGCTATCGAACAGTTTTATTATGTTTCTTCAATCTCAACAGAGCTAAATTGATTTAAAATTGTATCAATGTTCAAACAGAATATCATTTTTAAATGGGAACCAAATAAAAGCTGCCATATTCATAATGCCTTCTGACTGCAAGTTTAACATCAGCAAAATCTATTCTGCAAAATACATAAAGAACTGTAAAATAATTATAATATCATTTTTCAGTCTTAAAGGGTTAGTTCACCCCAAAAATTAATTCTGTCATTAATTACTCAACCTGATATTACTCCAATCCAGACCCGTAAGACTTTTGTTCATTTTCGAAACACAACTAAAGATCTTGAAATGAAATCTGAGAGCTTTTTGTCCCTCCATGGCAGTTCATAAAGAGATCAAACATTCATAAACTCACACATCAGTTATGATAATCGGAAGCTCAAGCATGTCGTGAGAGAAACATTGAGGTTGATTCTCGTGCGTTACAATACGCAGCGTGTTTGAGCTTCCGCAAGAACCAATGAGGTTTGTTCTCGCGCATCAATCAGGTTTGGTTGAAACTTATTAATGTTTTATATGTGAATTAAAGCCTAAATTCAATCTGTTCATCATATAAAGCGATCGTGTCTCTTTTAAAAATTGGGCAACCGCTTGATTCATATAGTTTAGTTTTACGATCTGTTTATGAACTTTTGGAAGCGTAAAAGTGGTTGCGTAGGTGTCAATAGAGAGACAGAAATATCTCATTTGTGTTCCGAAGATGAACGAAAGTCTTACAGGCTTGGAACTATATGAGGGTGAGTAATTAATGACAGAATTTAATTTTGTGGGTGAACTATCCCTTTAAACCATTAAACTAAAATATCTGGGATATGTTCAAAGTCACCATAATAAAACTGAAGATATTATTCGTATCATAATCGCAAACAGATTACACTGTAATAAAAAAAAATCCCCGTAAAAATTTACAGTAAAAAAACAGCAGCTGTGGTTGCCAGAACTTTTTACGGTAGCAATATATTAGGCTTTATGGGACAGCACTAAGTTTACTATCTATTATACAGTTCAAAACCATATAATTTAAAGGTTTATATTATAATAATTACGTGTACACAGTAAAAGTTTACAGGAAATTTACAGTAAAAAATGTTATTTAATTAACTGAAATTATGTTAAATTACCAACCTATTGAAATACTAATATCTGTTATGTACCTTTGATACTGACAACCACTAAAAACAGTGATGATGAGAGTCACATGATGAATCAAAGCTTATCATAAGCAGCTTTAAAGACAACAATAACAATATATGGAAGATGTCATTCACACAAACACTAAACACATCATGGTAACACACAATTTTTTTTAAAATGCTATAAACATTAATTTAACAACATTAGATAAAACCCTAATGTACATAAATGATTAGAAAAAAATAATAAGAAACAGTTATTTCAATGAAAATACATCAAATGTGAAGTGTCACGCAAGTCAAGTCAAGTCAACTTTATTTATATAGCGCTTTTAACAATGCAGATTGTTTCAAAGCAGCTTCACAGTGTTAAACAGAAAATAATGAATATATGCAACAGAATATATTTTGATTATCATACAGTAACAATGTGGGCTTTAGATCAGTAATTAGATAAGTAATTTGGTCTATATGGTTAATTTAGTTTAATAATTAGATTTATTTTGAAATATATTTGAAAAATAGTTTTTTCCCCACGCAGGGAATTCTAGGAATGTCAATTTACGGTTTTCACTGTAAATTACACAATGACTTCTTTTTCAATACCAAAAACTGTAAATTTAATGGAATTTTACTGTAAAATTTTATTAAATGTAAGGTTAGATCTATTACAGTTATTCACCGTATATAGTACGAAAATTTTCTGTTAACCATTTAGCATTTTTACAGTCTTTTACTGTTAAAATCACGATAATTTTTTACTGTGTACCATCAGGATTGTAAAATGCATAAAATAAGTATATTATTCAATTTGGGTGCCAAAGAAATTATTATATTTTAACATGTATAGTAATATTCAAGAATAAGGAAATAAGTTGCAATTTTGAAGAAAAGATCTAAGAACAGATTGTAAAGGATTGTGAAAGGTGATACTGGTTAACTCATCATGTGCACAGCACAAGAGCCGACAAACACTAAATGAGTCTACAATTAAACAATTCTATTTCTGTCACTTTCATAAAAGCCCATTGGAAACTAAAGACACGCCCCAGGCAAGGAGTATTTAACAGATGTTTGTCTCCTCAGTAAATTATTTTGCTGGGTTTCTAAAACATTCTCTCTGCTTATAAGCAGTGGGTGAAGCATTAGACTAAAACTGCTCTGGTTTGAATTATGGGGCAAAAATATTTTTGCTAGAAATGAATAAACTTCAGGTGTTCAAGCAATCCTTTGACCTCAAGTGTTCAGTCTGTTCCATCAAAATGTATTGAGGTTACGGATGTTTCTTCTGTATTAAAGCTGTAAACCAGATATTACTTCATAGATGTGACGATATTACTTCATTGTTTAGTATTTGTATCGTATTGTGTTTATTAAGTTGTATGTGTTATTAACAGTTTGGCCTAAGGGTCTAAATAGCCACGACAAACTCAATCATTCTTTGTTTATCCCACGTCTCTCTGAAGATCTGCTGGAAATGTATTAGGTCGACACAATTAATTCAATATTATGTGGCGTAATTTAATTCCCAAGTCCTCTTCAATCTGAAAAATGAGTTAACTTCAATCAGCAAAGAGTTGATGCTCTAATGCACCCACAGTTAATATTTACACAACCTGTTAATATTCAGAGAGCTGAAACCTCAGAATATTAAATAGTTCACCCCAAAAATGAACATTCTGTCATCATTTATTCATCATTTACTGTTCCAAACACAAAAATGTCTCATGTTGTTTTGGACCCCACTGACCTTCCTTGTATGGAGAGTTGAAACATTCTACAGAATATCCTATATTTTGTTCTGCACATGTTTCTGCAGAAGAAAGAAAGTCATGTTGACAAGAAAGCAAGATTTTTTTTTTGTAAAACACCACTTTTTAAGAAAAAAATGCATATTGTTAGGTAGTGTGAAGTCTGATGTTTTAAGATAATATAAGGGGTCACTAACTTTGTCAATTCTTTCACTGTTTTTTGAAAAATTTTACTGAAATGTGTCCTATGGTGTAACATAGAAGGAATTAATAATATAGGGGTGTCGCACCAAAGGACAAGATGAACACTTTTATAGTAGTTCCAAAAAAGTTAAATATTTGAACAAGACAAAATCTTACCTATGCACATGACATGGGCTTCACAACATGACCTTGAATGGGGTCCTTCAACTAATTAAACTTGTCAGTGGAATTGCCCGATTTAAAATCAGGATATGGTGTCATGGTTTTCACTGATAAATGTATCAAGTTCCTTCATACACAATATATGGATGACAAAAATGATTGTCATTTACCAAAATAGACACCATAACATTTGTATGCTTTTCTTTTTAATTGATAAAAGTTGCAATTTATTGAACCATTATAACCAGATTATAACACATCTAAAGAACAAGCTGTTTTTATATCAACAGGTCCGTGTAAGACAAATAAATGTTTAACCATTTACTGCATTTTAAATGATGACAATACTAATTATATTCATTTTTATTATATTATTCATCTTGTGTGAAAGTGAAAATGCCATGTCACATCAACAACTCTCATACAGGTTTAGAATGACATGTGGGTGAGTACATGACAGAATTCTCATTTCTGGGTGAACTATCCCTTTAAGAGTCAAGAGTGGAACTGGCACATTCCTGTGTTGAACAGCAATAAGAAATATATGAATCAAGAAGTTAATAAGAAGGTTTTTGCAAAGGAAAGCTCCCTCTGGTGATATTAGCTTTTATATAACATAACAAACATCTTTTTGTCCAAATCTCTCTATCCTTTTACCTTGACCTGAGGCAGAATTCTCATTTGAGGAGACCCAACCCCTTTCCTTTTTTTCCTTTCCACACCCCCATGACAATTTCTTGCCCATACAGCGGTAGAGACTGTGACATTTGAGTAAATCACATATGCTGCCCACCTCCAAAATGCATTACTCACTGTGTGACAGGACAGCCCTGCTCTGAGTGCGGTTTAAAAGAGCTTGCTCAGACTCATGTACACTCAGTGGACTTCCAGGCACACGAGGCAAAAAAACCCACAAGGGATCTTGGTGGCTGTGGAACATCTGATTTACTTCAAAATAATCTGATTACATGCAGAGACAGACTAACATACACACCAGCATTACCATCAGAATGTATGCACCCAGGGCCGTGTTGGCCCTCTGCCTGCCCTGCTTTTTGAGTGGGAATGTGTTTGGTTATGAATATGGAGAGGATTACTCTGATTCCTACTATAATGAAATCTCCAATGGTGACCGCCTGCAAAGTAAGTATTTTTCAATTCCAGAAGTCTCCTCATTTTTATTTATGAATGTTTTTGTACAGAATTTTGATTCTCATTTGACTTTTTAGAAATAATTGAGGGCATGCCAAATAACTTTAAAATAAATATTTGGGTATATGTGAACAAACTTTTATGTATATACTGTGTGTGTGTGTGTGTGTGTGTGTGTGTGTGTGTGTGTGTGTGTGTGTGTGTGTGTGTATATATATATATATATATATATATATATATATATATATATATATATATATATTTATATATATATACATTTTTAATTATTGATTAAGTATAAATAATACATTTGGTGCTATAACTGGTCATAATTTCTTGTAAAAAAATTCTCACTATTTTTACCCTTTTGCTAGTCCATTTTAGATGGTCTTGAAGTGTGACAAATATTAAAAGTTCAAATATTTAATGTAGAAGATTTTTTGTTGCATTTTTAAAATAATATTTCTGCCTTTCACAAGTTCAATATATTTACAGTGTGCCAAATTAAAGGCAAGGCAAGGCAAGTTTATTTATATAGCACATTTCATACACAATGGCAATTCAAAGTGCTTTACATAGAAAATGAAATTAAAACAGTGATAAGAAAAACAGTTGTTAATAGACTGGGACTTCCCCATCCTGACTATCTTTCACCCAAGATGGACGGGCGGACTACCCTCCTCTGTAATCCTTTTAAGACCGGCTCTCAGCACGGTCCGACCTGGCCTCGCCTGGTCTTTTAAAATCATTATCAATATTCCATATAATCAATCAAATTATATGATGTCATAAAATCTGCATGTTTTAGATGTGGCATATCAGACCACACGATATGACAACATTATAAAACTATTTAATGTCAACTACCCAAATCTATTTAAATAGTTCATCTGTATTTGTAAAGCACAATGATATGAAAGTATAATGTGTCATGAGTCATGACCCATAGCTTTCAAAAAATAAAAAATAAATGGTTAGCAGGTTTCATGACATTTGACATTTACATACCTTTTCACTGATGCTTTCTCCTGCAAACCTAAGCCTGGAGCTTGAACATATTAACCAGAAGATGCTTATGAGCATGGTTATTCATTTTCAGAGCTCTTGTCTCTGAGAGTTTAGTTAGGAACTGCAGGAACAATCAAAGCCGCAGTTAGCAATTCTTGTGCCCTCTACAAAACCTTCATCTGAAGCCCTGGGAAGAAGAAAGCATGACAACAAACCATAAAATGTTTATGTTATTTATTTAATTAAAAGTAAATTTTGTTTAGAATTATTACATGATGTCAGTACCTTTTCAGTCACGTAGCATCAACACAGAGCATTAAAAATCCTACTCTTTATTCACAGCAGCTACGCAAATTCCCTGTCCACCCCAAGACCTCTCCCGCTGGGACAAACTTTTCATCATGCTGGAGGACTCTCAGATGAAGCAAGACATGCTCTTGCAGCAGAGTGAAGACATGGTTAAGGCGGAGATGGATACCATACGGAAGGAGCTCCAGAAGCTTAACAACAACAAAGCATGCGTCCAAGCTTCAGAAAACACCTGCAAATGTATAAGTGAACAGATGAACCACAATCTGAACCAAGCCATGGAGCAGCTCAGAGAGGCTGCAGATATGTATCAAGCCCAAAACAATGAGACGTTGCAGCAGCTCATTCAGTTCAGCAGGAACCAGGCCTCCCGTCTCACCAAACTGGAGAGCAACTCACTGCTAGGAGCAGGTCTAGGGGCAGGTGGCCATGAAGTCTTTCTCCACTTATCCAAAGGAACAAGAAGCAAGCAATGCAGACGGCGGAAAGCTGGAGAGAGCACTAATGGCCACGGCTGCGGATCTCCAAAGGGTACATGCCCAGCTGGCCCTTTTCCAAAGAACAACGGCACACCGTTATCTGCCCTCAGGTAGATGTTTCAAAACAAAAAAAACTTCACGATGATTTCACTGATACACTTTGGCAATTTGGTTAGGGCATAGGGAACAGACAAGGCAATTGTCTAATCCATTTTAATATACAGGTCCTTCTCAAAAAATTAGCATATTGTGATACAATTTCATTATTTTCCATAATGTAATGATAAAAATTAAACTTTCATATATTCTAGATTCATTGCACACCAACTGAAATATTTCAGGTCTTTTATTGTTTTAATACTGATGATTTTGGCATACAGCTCATGAAAACCCAAAATTCCTATCTCAAAAAATTAGCATATTTAATCCGACCAATAAAAGAAAAGTGTGTTTAATACAAAAAAGTGAACCTTCAAATAATTATGTTCAGTTATGCACTCAATACTTGGTCGGGAATCCTTTTGCAGAAATGACTGCTTCAATGCGGCGTGGCATGGAGGCAATCAGCCTGTGGCACTGCTGAGGTGTTATGGAGGCCCAGGATGCTTCGATAGCGGCCTTAAGCTCATCCAGAGTGTTGGGTCTTGCGTCTCTCAACTTTCTCTTCACAATATCCCACAGATTCTCTATGGGGTTCAGGTCAGGAGAGTTGGCAGGCCAACTGAGCACAGTAATACCATGGTCAGTAAACCATTTACCAGTGGTTTTGGCACTGTGAGCAGGTGCCAGGTCGTGCTGAAAAACGAAATCTTCATCTCCATAAAGCTTTTCAGCAGATGGAAGCATGAAGTGCTCCAAAATCTCCTGATAGCTAGCTGCATTGACCCTGCCCTTGATTAAACACAGTGGACCAACACCAGCAGCTGACATGGCACCCCAGACCATCACTGACTGTGGGTACTTGACACTGGACTTCAGGCATTTTGGCATTTCCTTCTCCCCAGTCTTCCTCCAGACTCTAGCACCTTGATTTCGAATGACATGCAAAATTTGAGCGACAGTCCAGTGCTGCTTCTCTGTAGCCCAGGTCAGGCGCTTCTGCCGCTGTTTCTGTTTCAAAAGTGGCTTTACCTGGGAATGCGGCACCTGTAGCTCATTTCCTGCACACGCCTGTGTATGGCTCTGGATGTTTCTACTCCAGACTCAGTCCATTGCTTCCGCAGGTCCCCCAAGGTCTGGAATCGGTCCTTCTCCACAATCTTCCTCAGGGTCCGGTCACCTCTTCTCATTGTGCAGCGTTTTTTTGCCACACTTTTTCCTTCCCACAGACTTCCCACTGAGGTGCCTTGATACAGCACTCTGGGAACAGCCTATTCGTTCAGAAATGTCTTTCTGTGTCTTACCCTCTCGCTTGAGGGTGTCAATGATGGCCTTCTGGACAGCAGTCAGGTCGGCAGTCTTACCCATGATTGCGGTTTTGAGTAATGAACAAGGCTGGGAGTTTTTGAAAGCCTCAGGAATCTTTTGCAGGTGTTTAGAGTTAATTAGTTGATTCAGATGATTAGGTTAATAGTTCGTTTAGAGAACCTTTTCATGATATGCTAATTTTTTGAGATAGGAATTTTGGGTTTTCATGAGCTGTATGCAAAAATCATCAGTATTAAAACAATAAAAGACCTGAAATATTTCAGGTGGTGTGCAATGAATCTAAAATATATGAAAGTTTAATTTTTTTTCATTACATTATGGAAAATAATGAACTTTTATCACAATATGCAATTTTTTGAGAAGGACCTGTATTCCTGTGAGGAAAATGCAAAATTTTCAGCAGCCATTACTCCAGTACCACAAGATCCTTAATAAATCATTCTAATATACTGAAATTATGCTCAAGAAACATTTCTTATTATTATCAATATTGAGAACTATTTTGCAGCCTAATATATTTGTGGAAATCCTTATAAATGCTACATATGGCACATTAAAATGATAAAAAGTGACGGTAAAGACATTTACAAAAAGTTACAAAAGAATTTTCAGATAAATGTTGTGATTTTAAACTTTCAAATAATACTGAAAAAATTTAAATCACAAAACTAATTTGATAAAAAAAATAACATTTAATAATAAATGTAATAAATGTATCATCAACACCACACAAACACACACACAAATCATGATTCCAAATAGCCTATTTATAGCCTCAAATTTGTAATACAACTATAATTTCTGTGTCCCTGAGAAATTATAAATAAATCATTTGCAGATACCTCAGAATATTGTACAACCCCAAATCAGAAAAAGTTGGGACAGTATGGAAAACCAGACAAAAAAGTTGACCAGACTGTTCATATTGTCTGCAATGAAATACAAGTCAAAGTAAATTAAGAAATCACTACTTTCTTTTTTTATTTGCATTTTCCATACTGTCCCAACTTTTCTGATTTGGGATTGTACTTTGTCAGTAATTGCATGCTATAGTGCAATAATTAATCTTCTTCTTATTATATATATATATATATATATATATATATATATATATATATATATATATATATATATATATATAAATATATAATTAGTATGTATATATAATTTTTTTTTTTACTAACTCTTATTCTTTTTTTAAGGCTGCGAAATGGCTTTATTATTTCCAATGCGCTCAAAGCACATCTTTGCAGAAATAACACCCTCCATGTCCATGTCCCTACAATCATTCACCATCTGTCTGTGGGCTAAAGTGACTCAATCTCTGAATAAAACAGTGCTTTTCTCTTACGGAACCAAGAAAAAAACTCAAGAGCTCCAGCTTCTCTTGGCAAGGCGCTCGGTGCTCCTCACGGTTGGCGGTGAGTCCCATCTAGTGGAAGCTCACAGCGTAGTAACAGATGGGCAGTGGGGACACTTCTGTGCAGCTTGGAGCTCGGAGCAAGGGCTGGCCACTTTGTGGGTGAACGGAAAGAACGTTGCCAGAGTGCCTGGAGTAGCCGAGGGGCACGTATTGTCCGGTGATGGGTTCGTTCTGCTCGGGCAAGAGCGCAGCCGGTCAGGTGTCTACAGAGATCTGGACTCGTCGGTAGCCTTCACTGGAAAAATGACAGGGGTTAACATGTGGGACCACGTGCTGGAAGCAGAAAGAATGAAAGAGTATGCCAATCACGACGGATCCTGTGATTGCCGCGGGAATGTGATTGGATGGGGAGTTTCAGAGATCATTCCACATGGTGGCGCTCAATATATCAACTGAGACCGCACCAATATTCATCACAACAAAATGTTGTATATTATTGTATATCATCAATGATTTTGTAATTAGCTTCTTTTTCATTCTTCGTTTTCATTCCAGAAAAAGCACTGCTTAAAGGGATAACCCAGCCAAACATGTATTTTACTCACCCATGTTATTCCTTGTTCTGTGGAGCACAATCAAATTCTCATTGTTTTTGTCCAATGAAAATCAGCGAGGTGCAATGGACTTTATTGGTATATCACAGCTGAAACATTCTTCAAAAATTTTTCTTTTGTGCTCTAAAGAACAAAGAAAACCAAGCAGGTTTGGAACAACATGAAGGTGATGATGATTCATTTTTTGGGTGAACTTAAAACACTGTACACAAAGACAATTAAAAGAGTTTAATGTTGTGTATTATTTTTTATTTGAGTACATTAAAGAGTAAATTGCATTAACATGTAAATAAATGAGTTAAATGAGCAAAAAAGCTAATAAATTCTAGTGGTGTGGCTCAGTGAGCCTAATTGATGGACTACAAACAGCAGAACTGCTTCTCCGTTGTTCCAAATTTACATTTTAATGACTTAAGGTGGGGCAAGTCTGGATTTATTTACAGCACCGTGCTGGACATGACTGTTTACATTGTTCACCAATAATTAGAAACAGATTTTCCGGCACTTGTAGTTTAGTAATTTACAATGTTTTTCAGTCTCATTGCTGCATAGTGTTGCTCCATATGACTATTGCCAGTTAGTCCAGTTTGACCACAAATAATATAAAATGAACCCAAACAAGGCGTGTGCTTAAACCATAGAGACAGTGACTCTGAAATGACACCCACACGTGTATGTGTAATGATTGTTACAATTAGCAGTATTTTCCAGTGGTGTGTGAGGCATAGGCCTATGTTGACTGGCTTAACCTACATAGAGGCAATGTTTCACCAGTAAATGCCTAACACATCAATATAAGTTATATAAATATATATTTATAAAAGTAGATGCAAATGTATTCACTTGCTATTCCTACATTCTGGTTTATGTCTGGCACTTTTATTTCCAAGGAGTTGATTTTTGTAATTAAAATAAGCAGTTTTTAAAATGTTTAAACATTAAATCTATCTTGGAGACTATACCAATTCCTCAAAATTGATTTTTTTTTTCAAATGCCACATCACATGCAAACTTTATTGTTTCATTATTGTTACACAATTTTGTTTCTGATGTCAAATTTTGATATCAATGGAAAGGCTACTGTGAATGGACCCTTTTCATATTTCTGGGGGACTCGGAAGTCATTGGATAAACTACGACGGAAACTAGAACAAACATAATTTTTGCATTCCCATTTGCCCCAATAGCAAAATAAAACATACATGATAGCATTTTGACTTTCCAAAATAGAAAACAAATATGGAGATTGATTACGTTGTCCAGAAGAGAATTGTCAAGTTTTCATTCATTCCCTCGGCTGTATTACAAACCCTCACACAGCAGCACGGTTTTCTGTAATTTAATGCCAAAATAAGAATAAGAAATAAGAAAGTTGTTGAAAAGCAGTCTGTGAAAAGGGTCTATAAAGCAGTGAGGTGAAGATCTTTTCTCAAAGGCTTGTCCCACAGTTGAATATTACCAGTGCTGGGAAGTTTACTTTCAAAATGTGGTTACAGATTACAAGTTACCCTATTTAAAATGTAATAAGTAGTGTAACTATTTCATTTACTTTATTCAAGTAATGTCACTGATTACATTTGAATACTTTTTTATTTTCCAGAACTGGAACACATTTTTATTACTCGCCATGGTGGCAACTCAGACAGGTTGTAGTCTAAAGCATTCAGCGACAATGTGGATTGGTGTAAAAATTCAAACAAGAGAACCAATCAAAAGCATCAGAATACCATCACTTTACTAAACGGTCTTTAAATGGCATGAGACGCATGCAAATCAATAACAGGCAAAGCAACCAATTAATATTATTCAACATATCCTAGCTTTTTACAGAAAATATTTAGATAACCCCCTTTGTAATCATTAACATTTTAATAAACTGTAATTTAATTACATATTTTTTATCAGTAACTGTAACTGATTAGTTACATTTATTTTGTAATTAAATTACATAATCTAATTACATGTAGTTACTCCCCAACACTGAATATTACATAGATTATATACATTAATATTATAGATGTTTCTTGTGAAGCACTATGTGATCTGGGTGGCGATGAGGAAGTCTAACAAATCACAGGACAGATCCAGTCATATAACATATAATTTTAATGAAAGACATGTTTTACACTGTATGAAGAGATGTGACAAAAAAAAATGCTGATGCAAGATAATTGAAATTTACCTGCATAATGTACTCTGAAACACCTAAAATAATACTAAAATAAAACTTTAAATTTTGTCCCACAGAAAGAAGTTTTCAGGATCTGTGTGACAATAATAAGCTGGTGATCAAATACTGATCTGCCATTCACTGCCATACAGTGAGTCATCATTCTGATTTAATTCATATCTAGATTTTATGTTCACACACCTGTGTAAAGTTGTAGTGTTTGAAGTCTGAGGTTGAGCACATGAACTTCACAGGGACGAGCAAAATGTTCAACACACTTTTTAAAACTTGTTTTTGACAAAATGCCGGTGGACACGAGGTGGCAAAGGAAATTGCCGACCATTCACCAAAGGACAAGTGGTCAGATTCATTATGAGCCTGCAGGGTTTCTTCACTGTTCCTTCTTTCTTTATTTTGAATTGCGTTTGTCATGGAAGGAGCGAACAGCATCTGTCATCCCACCCATTCCAGTGTTCAAAAGTGGCTTTGTCATGCCGGTGGACATTGAAGGTGGCAAAGGAAATCTTCATCATTGTTGGCCATTTACCAATGGACAAGGGTTCAGATCCCTTATGAGTCTTGCAGGGTTTCTGCCTTCTGTCTTTCCTTTGACTCGTGTTCCAGCTTATCATTAAAGGAGTGAATAGGATTTATGTCATCCCAACGATCACAGCAGGCTTCACGGTTATAGTAGATCTTACGCAGTGAGCACATCACATCTGACTGTCTCTCTAGTTTTCCAGCATGTCAATTGCCAGTCATCATTCCATGTGCTGAAGTTGAGTTCCTCGTCCCAGATAATAGCAGTAGACTGGAAAGAGCTTTAATCAGGCATGGACTCACCACCAGTAAAGATAAAAGACTCATCCATTCACAGTGCACATGGCAGGATGGCGGATCTGAACCCTTCTCTCTAGAGCGGGCTTCTCCTCCTGACCCCAGTCTATCACTTCATCCCACTTATTCCAAAACATCCAGTGTAGTCGTCATCAGCCATTGAGACAAATGACTGCAAAGCACAATCCATCTATCCTAGAAATCTACTTTCCATTGCTAGCTTATCAATTGGCTGCACAGCCTCAGACATCAAAGAAATATGCTGATGATGTCACAGGCCACTGTGACAAAAATCTGGTTTGATTTGGAAACATGATAAAAGTTAAATGACAAAACTAGAGGTCTCAGCAGATCCCCGTGTTTCGGTTAACCATCCATGGACGTTTTCATCTGAATCTCATGAACTTATGTACTTTAAATTGTTAAGTAAAATCTACTTAAGTAAGTTAAGTAAATTTAACAAAACTACTTTAAGTAAATGTAACAAACTTTTCAAATAATATAACATATAACATTAAATTAAACCATGCTTTTAAAGTATATGCTTTACTTAAAAACATCTAAGTAAATAATACAATAGATATCGTGTAGACACCATATCTACATAATAGACATAGGCTAATGACGGTAACATGCGATAGATCAAATTGAGATATGTCATTTTGAGTAGAAAACTTATGTCACAAAGTCACAAATTACTAAATCTACTGTAACAACAAAAGCAATGATACCTAACAATAGTGTAAATACAGCTGGAAAACAGCAACAACAACAAAAATCAACCTTATTAATTATTCATTCCCCAGTGCATGTTAAGTGATGTTAAGTTGAATAGTTTTTTTTTATCGTTGATATTTACGCTTTCACTTCTACATGCTTAAATTGAGTACTAATATATAATTTACTTTTTTATTATTTTTTTTTATTATTCTTGCCTGAACTAACTTTTACATGTAGAAAGTACATTTGTTTCTCTGTAGTGTTTACTTCACCAATCATTTTTATTAGTGTGGTGGAAAGATGTGGTATGAGAGATGGTAATGACTTTCAAATAAACCTAGGCTAATTAGCTTATACATATTTGCGCCCATAGATGAGAAAGTCATCGTTTGGATGGATTTCAGATGTAGCCTAACATCTCATAAACTCCGAAATACATTTTGTAGTACGGATATGTGTAAATGTACATGTGCGCACTGGCCTCTGGGTGGCACTGTACTCAAAAGGGAGGAGTTGGCGAGAACAAACTGACTGTAATGATAGTCCTTTCTGAATGACACGTATGAAAGTTTTGAAATAGCCAATTCATAGCCATTAGTCAGTCTTACTTTTTCCGTAAGGGATAAGAAGCCTATAATTAGAGCTAACTAGAGAAGTAACGTTAGGCCTATTCGAGAAAGCAACCGGTGCGTCCGTTAAACAGGACAGCATCACAAGGGGGAAAAAATAAACAGACGGATCATTGTGGCTTTCCTAAACATTTACGTTACAGAAGAATCGGATGGCACATAGTCTTTACCGTCTACTCAAGAAGAGGAGGAAACGATGGGGAAAGGAATTTGTTCAAGACGGCAGAGAAGAATGTTCCAGTCTTTCCTACTTCTCATCTTCGTTTGCGGGACGTTGTGCGCCTTCATGATCTCATATGAGATGCATAAAGAGCTGAAAAAGACCGAGGCGACGGCTTTGAAGTACCAGCAGCATCAAGAGTCGCTTTCTGCGCAGCTGCAAGGTAGAAAATTAATGAAAAGCTCCTACAGTGAAGGCACTTTGTATTAGATGTTTGATTAGGGATTAACTGATTGTTTTGAGATATCTGATACATGCCTCCGGAGATTTCTATTCACAATGTTTTGGCCTGTTTGTTAATTCCTCTTATCCAAGCATAGCCTAAATAGTTGAGTAGAACAGAATCAAGATTTTCTTGTGAACAACATTTCTTGAGAATACTTATTTGCTTTCATTTGATGGCAGTGCTTTCTGTCTCTTTAAGCTTTTGAATGGGGTCCTTTGACAAACATTAACACTACACTGAGGATTTTCCCCTCTCTGTGCCAGATTACACTGTTGATAATATCTGGGGAATGTCATGAAACCTGTTAGGAAATGTCCACACCACATTTCAGCCCAAAAGAAAACTATAATATGAAATATATTTTGACAAATTTGTAAACCGTTCTAAAGAAACATCTGAATCCAAGAGAGTGGCTTGGGGTATAGATTTGCAATATGACCTTTCAAATTCAGAATGGAGGCAGATATGTGTTAGAGCCCAGAATTTGTCAATTAATACTAGATCCTAGAATACTTCTAGAATAGGCTACTAATGCGTACTTATATCACCTCTGAAAAGTTAAATGTCCTGGCTAATCTAGAATGCTGTACATGTCATCCCTAAAAAGTTAAATGTCCTGGTTAATCCAAGCTTTATAATGGCAGTGAATGGGAGCCTAAAATTTGAAGCCTAAAAAAGTGCATCCATCCATTATAAAATGAATCCACATCCAGGGGGTTAATAAAGGCCTTCTGAAGGGTTTTTGTAAGAAAAATATCCATATTTAAAACATTAGAAAGTAAAATATCTAGCTTCCACCAGATCGCCTTCCCTATTAATTTTACAGAAAAAGCATAACTTACAATAGCCTATCGTATGTAAGTGTTTTGAACTGCGAGAGGCGTTACAATTTCTTCGTAAGTTGAGTAAAGAAGGTGGTCTGGTGGAAGCTAGATATTTGACTTTATTACGTTTTAAATATGAAAATTTTTTCTTACACAAACCCATTGATTCAACCCCCTGGAGCCGTATGGATTAGTTTTATAATGGATGGATGCATTTTTGGGGGGTTTCAAATTATGGGCTGCCATTCACTGCATTATAAAGCTTGGATTAGTCAGGACATTTTTTAATATAACTGCCGATATAGTGGCGTAGCGTCTGGGCATGCAGGGTATGCACGTGCATATGGGCAGGGCCAATAGGGGGCCCGGCTATGGGGAACTTTTAATTAAAACGAGGGAATTAATTTTTTATTAGTGGCCACAATAAATATATTTGAATGGGGTTAGGGGGGCCCGTACAATTTATTTTGCATATGGGCCCGAGACTGACTTGCTACGCCACTGCTGCCGATTGTATTCGTCTGAAAGAAGAATGTTATATACACCTAGGATGGCTTGAGGGTGAGTAAATCATTTCATTTGCATTTTTTTGGGGTGAACTATCTCTTTTTACATCCCAGATATCTGTTTTAAATGCCAAAAACATAAGGGAACATTTTTCCATTGTATCTGGGAATGTGAGGTGATCAAGGCATTCTGGGAAAAAAGTAACAACAGTCATTTCCTCCATCTCAAAACCAATTCCAGTGACCCCTGAGATATGTGCTTTGGGTTTAATTCCTGTAAATGTATCATTATCGGGTCATCACATTAAAATGATTGACATTTGTCTAGTTCTTGCAAGACAATTGGTAGCATTTTAGTGGAAGAACATAGATCTTTAACCAATGATCAATGGCTGGACCTTCTGTCACAGTGTATTGCATTGGAAAGAATAACCTACAGTATAAAGGGCAAACTAAAAGACTACCATAAAATGTGGGATCTTTTTATACATATTCTTGAAAAAAGAAAAAAAAATTGACACAGGCAATAATAGATACCTCTCACTCCACTGACTGATATACGTGTATGTATGTTGTGCTTTTGTATGCGAAAATAATTTATTTTTTTGGATGCCGAGGGTGGGTATGGGTGGGTTAAGGATGGGAATGTAGTTAAAATATATATAATATGTAAAACAAATTTTTTTGTGGTTCTTGTTATATATATATAATTTTTTTATATATGTATGTGTATATATATATATATATATATATATATTTTTTATTAAAGGCAGTTTAATAAATGTTAGCATGGTGTATAACTAAAACAAAAATGTATATGTTAATTTTTTTTTTCATGTTTCACTTCTGAGATTTAGTGCATTACAGTAATGATTATGGAGTAAAATAACATTGCAATGCAAAGAAATAAGGCAGCAATAATGTTAATAAAATTAATATGTTTTTCTCTCTCTTTTCAGTGGTATATGAGCATCATTCTAAACTAGAGAAATCCCTCCAGAAAGAGAGACTCGAGCATAAGAAGGCTGAAGAGGGTAATGTCCTGTTCATTTGCACAATAATTGTTTTCCTGATTTACACAACCCACTTAATCTGGATGCGATTTGATAATGATGATGATAGATAATGAATGATAATGAGTCCAGGTTGTGCTGAATGCAGTGTGCTTCATGTTTGTTTTTAAAAGCCTCTATTGATTGTCAATACATCATAGATTTCCTTGTGTTTAAGCGGGAATCACAGAAGGCCATCAACAAAGAAAAGGTAATTTAAAACGTATGGTGTTTTGATTACTAAATGATGTGTAAACACGATAGAGCTGAAAATGCCGTTTCAGCTGTTGTGCATGCATAATAAATTGCAGTTTTATTCGACCTAACAGCAAGAATCAACCTATCGACTGAACGCTCTGCAGACAGAGCACCAAATACTGAAGGTGAGATGACCTTCATAATGGAAGTACTTCATAAAGTAATTCTGTAGTTGTGGATGATGTTAAACATAATAATTATTCCTTGGATATCAAACTCTTTTGCATACAACTTATCAGTCCCAGCATGAAGACTTAAAGATGCAGTACTATGAACTTCAAGAGAAGCATCAGAATCAAGGGCAGGATCATGAACATGTGCTGGATGAGCACAGGCTGGAAATAGACAACCTGCAGAGAGAGAAGGAGGTTGAAATATCCAGACTGAAAGGTAAGCCAGAGTGCTACTCTTATTCTTGTATATGTATTCAGAGCCATCAGATTTATGGCTCAGGCGAAAACCATTTCCATCCATATAAAATACACCTGACCATACACATTTGCTAGATTTCACACAGGTCACATGATTTCCTTCTTGTAGAGAATGTGTATAACCTTCGCGAGGAGAACCGACAGCTGCGGAAAGCTCACAAGGACATCTATACACAGTTACTTGATGTGCAGGTCAGAGAAACTACATTATGCATTATGTGATTAAGGTTTAAAGGGAGCTTTAATATGCATTTAGTATTTCAGTTAAGGATAAATAACATTGCTGTTCTGAACCTTAATTCCAGAGGGAACCCATGGCAAATTAACTTTAGGTTGCCCTAAAAATTGACATCTATTACGTACTACTTCTACTATTCAAGACTGACATACTGAAATTACACCATTCACCATTTCAGGAACAGCACAAGAACCTGCAAGCTTCAAAAGATCATCTCAAACTTGAATTAGAAGACCATAAAAATGCACTTGTTGCAGCTCAGGTAACACAATTCTCTGCTGCTATAAGTTTGCAAGAATCTAGATATATTGGTGTGTGTGCTTGAAGTACACTGCATGCTGCAACACTTTAAACAAATACAAGAACAAATGAGCGCATGATAGAACAATTGTATTTTACATATGCATTCCAAAACAATGGCTTTCCTAATACTAATTCTTAACACTCAAGTATACTGTTTGCTATTAATGTAAGAAAGCAATAAAGTTCTGTCATGAGTCATGACATCTCTCTGAGTGTTTGGCATGGTAATTGATATGATATGTTTGGTCTTGATCTGCTACACTGCTGCTGTTGGTTATTGCTGCTGCTGCAGACCAAGTAAGGGATTTGCTACTGCCAATACGTACACGACACAGCTGTGAGCAAGTAAGACACGCTGCTGCTGTATAATAGGCAAGGCAAGGCAAGTTTATTTATATTGCACATTTCATACACAATGGCAATTCAAAGTGCTTTACATAAGAAATAAGAAAACCATGTGTAAGAATTAAAAATAAAAACAAGAATAATTAAAACAGTTGTAAAGAGAATTTAAAAAATAAAAATAAAATGTGGATAAATAGATCCCTATCTGCCTGATTCTCTAAATGTGTTCTCCCCTATCTGATGAAAGAGATGGAGCAGGTTCACAATGTCTCCTGGACCTTACAAGTCGGTCCAGGACGGGCTCCTGTAGGGGACGTTACCTATGCCCCGCAGGGCCTCCCCTTTCTTGAGTCCGCTTCTTTGCACTGTCTGCTACCACAGAATGAAGCGAAGCACACTGCGCTTCTTTTCCAATCTCCTCTAGTCAGACAGCCCTAACCAACAATGATAATCAACAGATACATAAGAAATTAAAATATACAGTAGTAAAGAGAATTAAAAAGAATAAGATTATATATAGATAAAACCAAAGATAAGAACAAAGGTAAACTCAAACAGTTATAAAAAGAAAGAAAAGAATACAAAGATGATGCATAGATAAGAGCGAATCAGTCGGACGTACAGTGGCACAGTGTTCATTCAGTAAATGCACAGCTGAACAGATGTGTTTTGAGTCTGGATTTGAATGTGGCTACTGTTGGAGGACATCTGTCTAAATATTGAGAAAATCGCCTTTAAAGCCGAATGAAGTCCTAAGCAATGCATATTACTACTAATAATACATTTTGTATATATTTACAGTAGGAAATTAACAAAATATCTTCATGGACCATGATCTTAACTTAACATCCTACTGATTTTTGGCATTAAAAAAAATCATTGATAAAAAAAATCAATAATTTTGACCCACACACTGTATTGTTGGCTATTGCCACAAATATACTCGTGCGACTCATAACTGTGGTCCAGAGTATATACACTGCTGTTCAAATGCTGTTAAAAGGTTTGGTAAAAGTTTTTTTTTAATGTTTTTTTAAATGTAAATATTTTTGAAAGAAGTCTTTTCTCAGGCTTCACTTAAAAAAAATAAAAAATACTGTAATATTGTGAAATATTATTACAATTTAAATTAACAGTCTTCGGTTTAATAACATTTACATTTATTCCTGTGATGGCAAAGCTGAAATTTAGCAGTCATTACTACAGTCTGGAGTGTCACATGATCCTTCAGAAATCATTCTTATGCTGCTGCTCAAGAAACATTTCTTATTATTATTTATGTTAAAAACATTTTTGCGGAAACAGTCATACATGTTTTTCAGGATTATTTAATAGATAGAAAGTTCAAAAGAACAGCATTTATTAACTTGATTAATTTAATGCATCTTTGCTATATAAAAGTATCATTACCTCAAGTGTGTGTGAGAGAGTGTGTGAGAGAGTGTGTGAGAGAGTGTGTGAGAGAGTGTGTGAGAGAGTGTGTGAGAGAGTGTGTGAGAGAATGTGTGAGAGAGTGTGTGAGAGAGTGTTTTTCTATCCCGGTGAGGACTTCAGTGAATGTACACCGACTCATTGGGACTTGTGTCACAGTGGGTACCTAAATTGAGGGCCCCTTTAGGGAACAAGCTTAAAAATCATACAGAATGAGTTTTTTTTGAAAATGTAAACATGAAGAACATGTTGTGTGATGGGTAGGGCTAGTGTAAGGGGATAGAATATACAGTATAAAAACTATTACATCTATGGAGAGTCCCCAAAAATATAGGAGAGAGAGAACCCACACTTTTAAACCTACTAATTATGTTCTCATTTTATGCCATCTCATCCTACAAAGACGGATGAAATGTGCAGCACTGCAGACGTGAAATGAAGTTTGTTAGTCTAAAGCTGCTTTCTAGAAATGTCTTGCATCTTTTTCTACACCTCAGGCCACAGGTTCAAGGTATAAATACTACAGATGTGTTTCCTTCCTGACACTTGACCCTGTGGGAGTGATGCATGTTTGCCTACCATTAACATTTTAATACTGTCATTATACAGTATTTGACTGGATATAATGTGCCCCTTTGACACATTCTAACATTTAAACCTTAGATTGCTGGTATTATCTCTTCAGTAGTATCATGTAATTCATTCTCAAATGGAACTGGGAAATATCTATTATTAAAATTATTTATGAAGGTTAGAATTTATAACACGCAGTTATCTTGCATTATAAATTCTGTACATTTTCTCCTTGGTAGTTTATTTAATTTACGTTTTGAATTATCTCTGTGTTGCTGAGTTAGCATTTCTCTCATAGCGTCAGGTCAGGTCTCTTAATATTTAACTTTCATTACCCAATCCATGCATCACAAAGTATCACATCAGAAATGTTTAATTCCATCCTAATTCGATATTTGAATGAAACTTCAGGTGGAAGAGCTGAGGCGATTAAGAAAAATCACGATAAAGCATCCAGTGCAGGCAATGCAGCTAAAATGAATACATTTGCTACTGAACGCACCCACAGCTATATACTGGAGACAGTAGAATCCCTAAATGAGGACCTGGATAATAAGCCCATTCAGGTACCGATGGAAATATTACATACAGCATTAAAAGACTCCCTCATTCATTATTTGGCTTTTCTTCCCTTTTATTTGAAAGAAAGCCTATGGAGTTGTCTACTGTTGACATGAATGTGTGCTGTTCACAGTCTCAGGTCACAAATGGATTAAGTCTTAATCCTTTTTTGAAATTATTCTCACTTCCTACTGCAGCTGAAGTATATATTCAAAGGCCATTTGGGCTAGTTTGTCAGCTTCAGGATGAGATGACTCATGTAACTTAATAATGTAAATGTGTGACTGTGGCTAATGCAAGTGTCTTATCATCAGGCCACACCACACTTTGGTCATACGGATGTTTCTCCTTTACAGGTGGAAGGATATGAGGAAAATGGAAAAGGGTTATCCCCTCAAGGTGTGTTGGAGATTGAAAATAACAATGCAACCAAAGTGGCAATGAAGCAGCCTCGGAAAATTGATATTTTTGCTGAGGGAAACGGCAAGAAAGAGGAAAGAAGAACATCAAAGGACAGAGGAGGAGAGGATAAGGAGGGAAAGGCAGTGCTGGAACATTCCTTATCAAACCCAGAAGAGCTGGGCATTAACCCTCACAACGCGCTAAGCCAAAGCCCGGAGAAACAGACACAGACAGAGCCACTTCACAGAACCAAAGTACACTTTGAGGCTTTGGATACAGTTATTGCTGGTAAGGACGTATATTTTTGTGGCAGATATTGGCCTTTCTGATACCTGCTGTATTTTTTGAAGCTAAGGGTTCTAGCACATGCTACCAACTTATTTGCAGTTGTACAACTAAGATTAATAACCCGTTAAAGTATACATTTACATATATACGTTGCTAGTTTTGATTTCTGTTGAAATACAGGAAATGCCGTGCAGTCACATCATGTTATGGCTGGACGAGAAGATGAGAAAGTTGACGATGACAAGGTGTGTATGACAATGCAGTGTGTGTGTTATTATACACTATATTGCCAAGTATTGGGACATCCCTCCAAATCATTAAATTCAGGTGTTCCAATCACTTCCATGGCCACAGGTGTATAAAATCAAGCACCTAGGCATGCAGACTGCTTCTACAAACATTTTTGAAAAAAATGGGTTGCTCTCAGGAGCTCAGTGAATTCAAGTGTGGTACCATGATAGGTTGCCATCTGTGCAATAAGTACATTTGTGAAATTTCCTCACTACTAAATATTCCTCAGACAATTGTTAGTGGTATTATAACAAAGTGGATGCAATTGGGAACCACAGCAACTCAGCCACGAAGTGGTAGGCCACGTAAAATCACAAAGTGGGCTCAGCGCATGCTGAGGCGCACAGTGCCCAGAAGTTGCCAACTTTCTGCAGAGTCAATAGCTATAGATCTCCAAACTTTGTGTGGCCTTCAGATTAGCTCAAGAACGGTGCATAGAGAGCTTCATGGAATGGGTTTCCATGGTAGAGCAGCTGCATCCAAGCCTTACAACACCAAGTGCAATTACAAAAGTGTTGGATGCAGTGGTGTAAAGCAAGTCACCACTGGACTCTAAAGCAGTGGAGAAGTGTTCTCTGGACTGACAAATCACGCTTCTCTGTCTGGCAATCCGATGGACGAGTCTGGGTTTGGCGGTTGCCTGGAGAACGGTACTTGCCTGACTGCATTGTGCCAAGTGCCATTGGTGGAGGGGGGATTATGGTATGGGGTTGTTTTTCAGGGGTTGGGCTTGGCCCCTTACTTCCAGTGAAAGGAACTCTTAATGCTTCAGCATACCAGGACATTTTGGACAATTTCATGCTCCCAACTTTGTGGGAACAGTTTGGGGATGGCCCCGTGCACAAGGTTCTGTCACACCACTATCGTCAAAGATTTGTTAAATGAAAACAAGGAACGATTAGCAATAAAACAATTTTTTATTAGTAATAGCAATTTTAAGGTTGGCGATATGGAACTGTTCTGGGTAAAACTCCCTACTCATTCAAGCAGCCATGCCTGGACAGAGCAGGGAGTGCAGCGATACATTTTCCCCAGAACAGTTTTAGCAAATAATTGGACTTCTCACAGACTGGTACCTAGAATTTAAAATACTCAAACATAACCTGAAAGAGAAAAGCATACAAGAGAAATCAAATATGACAATAATGACCCAGAATACATGAACAGAAGTGTAGTACTGAACCACGGGGCAGTCCTATATTGGAGGAGTAGGGGATGGAGGCGGGTAACAAGCAGAGCGTGGCGATCAAGCAGCTCTGAAAGGCTGACAGGTGTATTTAAAGACGCAGTCTAATCAGGAACGTATCCCTATTGGATGGCATGTATCAGCTGACACAAGCTTGACTGACGTGCCTTGCCAGAACTAACGCTTGTGCTTGATGTCCATAAAGACATGGATGAGTGAGTTTCGTGTGAAGGAACTTGACTGGCCTGCAGAGTCCCGACCTCAACCTGATAGAACACCTTTGGGATGAATTCGAGTGGAGACTGGAAGCCAGGCCTTCTCGGCCAAAATCAGTGCCTTCAGCACAACAAATGCGCTTCTAGAAGAATGGCCAAAATTCCCATAAACACACTCCTAAACCTTGTGGAAAGCCTTCCCAGAAGAGTTGAAGCTGTTATAGCTGCAAAGGGTGGGCCAACTCCATGTCAAACCCTACGGATTAAGAATGGGATGTCATTAAAGTTTGTGTGCATGCAAATGCAGGCGTCCTAAAACTTTTAGCAATATAGTGTATACAGTAATGTCTTGGTGTCTTTTTTGGATCTGAGTCTTTGCAGTGGCCTAAGTTTAAAGTGGCCCAAATCAGATTTGAAAAGATCAATGTGTTGATGCTGTTCAGAAATTAGATCTGTCACATGCAGAGAGAAAAAAAAAGACTAATTTGGACCACTTACACACTGCATGAATGTAGACAAATTGCATGCAGAGTCATAAATGAATTATTCAATATCATCAAGGCAGTGTGGCGTAAACACTATGGCTGTACTTTCTCTGTATTATTTCTTGAAAAGCTCAATTATTTGACTTTGAAGTGCAAATTTCAATTTCTTTAAAGTTTTATCACAGGAAATTGCATCATTTGAAGTTTAAGATTTCTATTAATGACTTATTCTCTCTTAAAATGGCTCCTTTGAGCAGGACCTAGAAGAAAAAAAACGTAACGAGTCCAACAACCAGAACGAAGATGAATTTAAAGAGGCAGAAGAGGAAACTGAGTACAAGACCAATGCGAACAAGATCAGGCCTGAAGAAGATGAGGAGCTTGTGATGAGTTAACAAGAGGGTATAGAGACAGCTACTCTTCAATTATTTATGGAATTAAGTTTTTTTTGAAGAAGAAGAACTGGAAGAAATTCAGTTGCTTTTTTCAGCAACTATTGAAATTGATCAAAAATGACAGTAAAGACTTTTTCTGACCGGCTTGCACGCACTCACAGGAACGCAGAGTAACGACTGAGCTCAGTATTTTGACTGAATAATACAGTTTCTTTCTCGCAAAACCTTATGGTATGCCTCTTGAACACGTTCCATATACGGCGCGTGTCTCACTGTATCATTGCGTGACATTTTTGTAATGTTTTAGCCTGGTCATTATTCCATTTAATAACTTTAGCAAATCTTAAAATTACCATCCATTTTCGTACTGTATGTGTTGTAATGTTGTAACATTTAAATGACAGATTTTAGTTTGAATGTTTTATTTTTAATTG
This sequence comes from Gobiocypris rarus, assembly GCA_023029165.1. Taxonomy (NCBI): domain Eukaryota; kingdom Metazoa; phylum Chordata; class Actinopteri; order Cypriniformes; family Gobionidae; genus Gobiocypris; species Gobiocypris rarus. The sequence goes on along the minus strand of CM040915.1, from coordinate 12,964,720 downwards.
AGACAAAATTGTAATTGAAATGAATTTGAATATCATAAGATAGCTGTAAACCTGTTGACAAAGTTGCTGTTAGTAGTTGCCAGCAGAAGAACTAAACCCACTGCAATGGTATGAAAAGCAGATTACTGATGCACTTTATCAATAGGTGGCAGGCAATCCCGAGCAGCAAAAGGACCAGCCGGATGAGCAATATGAGGACGATGTAGAGGATGAGGTGAGGGAATACAGGCATTGATGGACTGGTGTGCTGAGGAACTGATACAAAATGGTACATGAAAAATGACTTGTTCCCATCATCCCCACTGCAACATCCATTAGACTCTTGATGACTCACTGCATAACAGACAGAAGAGAGCAGAGGAGGAAGAGAGTGAAGAAGGTCCCTACAGTGAGCGTAATGGACCACAGGTCTCCCAAATGCCCAAGAAGTCTTTTCCTATCAATCAATTAGTGAGAAGCATGTAGAAAAGGATTTTAACTTTGTACTTGAAAATGCAGAACAATGTATTCAGAATGTAAATGCACTATAATGTTAGGCAGGCTAAATAGTGCATTTTGAATACGGAAGATTTTAAATATCGTTAAATAATGTATTGTTTCGGGGCCTCAATAAACTGAATGAAAACCCAGAAGCCGATGCCAATCAGGAGAGCTTCCAAGAAACATTGATAAAAAGAGGATTAGGAAGACCTTAAGGAAAGCAATCAAAAGCATGAGATGTGAACATGACTGCTTCTAGAGTCTGCTGAGTGGCTTTACACATCTCTTCTTGACTGGCAGAAAACTGAAGTGCATCAACTGTGATCACCTAGTGACTACTTATGCAAGTGCCTTGAACTTTCATGTACAAGGATTTGTTTAGCAGCATTTATATTTAATCAAGGCATTGTATCTTCTTGATCTTACTAAAGTGATATGATCTGGCACCCTGCTGAATGAAAACTAAAGTAAAAATGCATTCCATATGTTAGAGAATATTTCAGTGATTTCTTATAGGCATTTAAAGTTCTGTAAAGTTCATTAAAGTTCAGTACTGTAAAACTTTAAATGTGGGTTAAAATGAATTTCAAATTAATATTTAATTATCTTTCACATATTAAACGTGGTAATGTAGTAAAAGAGATATCATTTACAGCAAAGAAGTAGAGGAAGAAAACTTATGCTTTTTTTTTTTTACTTTTTGTCTACATCTGGACTTTCTTTGTCAAGCATAAACATTAAACATGAGCTCTGTTATTGTATTGTATTATAATTAAAAATTATATGGAATTTGCATGCTTCTCAGTAGTAATTTTGTGCATGTTAAGAGAAAATGTACATACATTTGGATAAACAGCAAATAGAAATATTTGGGGGTTGTGTGTTTGAATTATGATTAATGTGGTTCTTTTGGTCATGTTCAACCTTTTTTACTCCTCTTCTGCCCATCCTGTATGTTTACTGCTTAAAATATTTAAAACAATATTTTACATTATAACAAAAATGTGAGACGCTTAAACGCCCATAGATTGTACAGTCTGGTTGGTCAGGAGACGGAAGTCGTCACCTTTCTCACAGCTCACGCAGAAAACTTCCGACTTCCGAAGTTGAAAACAAACACGGCTACATTTTGCTAGCTAAGCGTCAAGGAAGACTTTAGTACTTACCTCTCCGCTGTGGGACGTGCAGGCAAAGACGAGAGCAGGTATTTCAGTTGACACTGTTGTGATAATGTTTTAAGTCTACAGACGTCGAGATGAGCAGCTCTGTCTGCTAACTTTGATAGCCAGACGGCTACTGTCTTGCTATGAAAGCTAGGCTGCTAATTCTAAAATAAGCTTGAATGGCTTCAGGATGAGGTCTGTTTGATTTCGCTTTGACGGTTTAAACTGAATCGATATGAACCCGAGGGACTGAGTTTAATAATAAAGAGCCTAGAAAACATTTGCTACATAACCTGCTAACCCGTCCATTACAATGGATGCATATGTAATTAACCATGGTTTCTCTAGCATCGACTTTCTATGCTGTTTTCGTGATTAACAACAAGGTGACTAGATTTAGTCCGGTAACGTCAATGGTATGTGCTGTAGGTGAGAATGACTGAGATTTCAGTAAGTCAGAGTAATATTAATAGCATCTTTTGAGCATACCTCCAAGTAACTATATAATTAATTTATTATTACTGAATATTTTTTGGATTTTATAGTGTATAATATTAATTGTCATATGTTTAAAGCAGACGTCTAAGTGGCATAGTATTTTTTTTATGATCAGAGTATAAGGACAGTCTTTAACTAGACAAACTGCTCCTTTAAATGTTGAATTTTTTTTGCAATCACCCTGTTTTTTAAGTTTAGGTTAACGTAGGTAGTAAGTAGTTTAGGTAGTTTTTTGTTACGGTTAACGTGATTTCACTAAGTAGATCATGTTCCTGGATCAACATCCTTATCTGGAACAACCTTCCAATCAACCAATCCAATTTAAGGGATAGTTTTTAGTTAATGTCAAGTTTAGGCTAACAACAAGGGTAAGTTAGAGGCTTCTACACCATTCTCCTTCACCTATAAATTTCGTCTGTTTTTTGGGATAAATGATGTGTAGGGGTAGGGATGGGGTTAGGACTATGTTTTTGGACAGGAATGGACAGGATCAACAAAAGATGTTGATTCATTGTCTTACTTCACAAAATAATGGCGACCTACAATTGCTCTAGTCTATCCTCTTTGAAATCAAAGTGTTCTTAAAAATAGTTCTGGCATAAACATTTTGGTAAATGAGCAATTTTTTCCTATGCTATATGTAAAGTGCTATTGATTGTTATTATTTGGGAATAAAAATATTTTTTTGGAAGATATCCATTAATTCAGTATATTTCTTCCAAACATTGTAGTGCGCTTGAGAGAACTGTGAGTGAGTTGTGTGGCTCAACTGCCCATTTTCACCTGTAGTGGGCCTCCATTGAGGATGACAATGGAAGAGATGAAGAATGAAGCTGAGACAAATTCAATAGTCTCTATGACATTATATGCAGTCATGTACCCAGTCTTCAATGAGGTATTTACATTTACGCTTCACTTTAAGCCAATATGCAGTGTTTATTGGACATACAAATTATTTGCTGTGTATATGTGCTCTCAAAGTTATGATTTTTAAATTGATTTAATTTATCTAACACTAAAAAAAAATGTCTCATGCTAACCAAGGCTGCAATTATTTGATCAAAAATACAGTAAAAACAGTATATTGTGAAATATTATTGTAGTTTTCCATTTGATTTCATTTAAAAATGTAATTTATTCCTGTGGTGACAAAGCTGAAGTTTCAGCATCACTACTCCAGTCATCAGTGTCATGATCCTTCAGAAATCGTTCTAATATGATGATTTGTAGGCCTATATTATTATCAATTATGGAAACATTGCTGCTTGAAAACTTTTGAACAGTAGTGTAGCTTACAGCAGTTGATATATTATCATAAAGTATGTGAATATGAAATGCTGGACTGATTTTGACTTCCATGATATGACAGTTGGAGAGGATAAACCTGTCAGCGGCACAGACATTGCGGGCAGCATTTATCAAAGTAAGACTTGCTAAAAAAATGTCCATTTATCAGCTGGCAGATGCCGATAGTACTGTATTTATTTTTCTGACATGTTATCTCTCTTCATCTGAGCCTTGTGACGATATGTTTTTTTTTTAAGATTGATTTCAAGCTTAACATAATGTGAGGTTCACTGATGTGAGTTTAATGCTCTTTAATCATTGCCACGCTCTAAAGGCAGAGAAAGAGAACCCAGGGCTCACTCAGGATATCATCATGAAGATACTGGAGAAGAAGAACGTGGAGCTCAACTTCACAGAGTCACTACTGCGCATGGCTGCTGATGATGTGGAGGGTAAGGAAGCAACTTGCCTCTGTTACAGTCCCTATTTCTGCACCTTTGCTGCAGTAACACACAAAATAATACAAGTAATGATTGAGCAACAAATTCTTTGTTTTTCCAGTAAATATCAAAGTGATATGTGATCACGTGTACCTGATTTAGTATCTAAAACTAAGAAGGTTTGTGTCTGACTCCTATTTCACAGAGTACATGATTGAAAGACCAGAGCAGGAATTCCAGGACCTGAACGAGAAAGCACGAGCCCTCAAACATATCCTGAGTAAAATCCCAGACGAGATCAACGACAGAGTGCGCTTCCTACAGACCATAAAGTGAGGATCCTGTGCTTTGTCTTAAAGGGTTAGTTCATCCAAAAAATGAAAGTTCTGTCATTAACCACCCTCATGTCGTTCCAAACCCATAAAGATTTTCGTTCATCTTCGGAACGCAAATGAAGATTTCTGTCCATCCATTGACTGCTTTGCAACTACCACTTTGATGCTTCAGAATGATCATAAAGAGATCGTAAAACTAATCCAATATGAATTGAGCGGTATCATCCAAATTTTCTGAGGAAACACAATTACTTTGTATGATGAACAGATTTAATTTAGACTTTTATTCACATATAAACATTGATCAACACACACATCAGTTGTGGTAAACGGAAGCTCAGGCATGTTCACTTGATGTGCAAGAACCTATGAGGTTCAAGCTTGTGTGTTACGCAGCGAGTTTAAGCTTCCGCAAGAGGTTTGTTCTTGTGCGAGTTCGGTTAAGCTTCTGTTTATGTTTGCTGATGAATGTTTATATGTGAATAAAAGGCTAAATTCAATCTGTTCATTGTATGAAGCGATCGTGTCTCTTCAGAAAATTTGTTCTAAACTGCTTTATTAATATGGACTAGTCTTATGATCTCTGTGAACTTTTAGAAGCCTCAAAGTGGTAGTTGCATAGACTGTCAATGGAGGGACAGATTTAATCAAAAAGATCTTGACTTGTTTTCCGTAGATTAAAAAGAAATTCTGTGAGTGAATGATGACAGAATTAAAATTTTGTGTGAACTATACCTTTATCCCTTGATAGAAAAAGTGTTAAAGATCTGGATATGGTTGTACCAGGCTTAGGCTGCATGGCTTCCAAAGCATTTTTAACCTGCTGAATACAGCGTTTTGGCAGTGCAGCGTTTCTTTCAGTTGAGACTGCTTGTTATGATACGGAATATCCGCGCAAGGGTTACTAGCATCTCATTTCACAGATAGATTATTTCTGTATTGATTCTATATAAAAATGCTGATACACTGTAAAGTATTTGCTCTGGCTGGTGTTTTAAATGATTTTGTTTCGTTATGCTGCTTGTTTTCATCTGTTGACGTTATACAAGCAGAATGTGGCGGTTGGTCATTGTTGTATTTGTCCCGCCCCTCCTCCTCTGTGATTGGACGGCTGGGTGAAAAGTGACAGTGAGCGCTGCGTTTTACTCAAAGATGAACATTCTTCAACTCTCGGCGACCAGTAAAAAACACCGAACGCTCAGTGCTTGAGTGTGAAATACTCGCTCAGCGCCTGGTTACGCTCATTACATTCTAAAAATGCGGCGCTCCCATTAAAAACAATTGAAATACGCCCGCCAGCAAAGTAAAAAAACGCATTGGTGGACACAAGGCTGTAGTGACTATTAGCTAGTTTGTAACTAACTATACATTATTTGATTGAACCCTATGTTTCATCTGGTCGGCAAGCGTATGTTGTGCTGGTTTTTGCGGTGTGTTTTCAAATGTCGGCTATAGTCGGGCCCCCGTCGGTGACAATTCAGCCAATGCAGCATGCTGAATCGGCTTCAGGGCCATCATTGAGAGAGAACTCTGATTGGCTGTTCAGCACAAGAATAAAAGTTGGTGATGAAAGCGATCAAAGTCAAGACGGCACAGACAGAAGGTTGTTCTAATTCATACTTATAATTGAATACTGAATACTTATAAACATAATCTGTGTTATTTTCATAACAACATGAGCCACCTGAAATGAAGAAAGTGATCAACATGATTGATATTTCAAAATGGTAAGCAAGCACTGCTTTGTTTACACATGTATATCTGCAGGCCTAGTTTCTCTTTTTGAATGACAAATAATAGAGTATTGATACCTGCTGTTATGAACCATCACGTTACACGCAGGTGCAGAATGCAAGGCGACAACACTGTCAGCTGTCATTGCTGCTATTTCTTTGACAGAGGCAAGGTGTGTCATGGCCTTTATGCATAGTCGCATAATATGATGTTTACCATCAATGATCCAATGGCAGCCTTCAAATATGTGAGCAGAAAAAAGTATCCTTATTTATCCTTGATTCTAACTTCTTTTGCCTCATAACTAACTATAAAAATAACTTCCCATTAAAATACGATACTACTTGAACATGAATAACATCATAGGTATATTTATATGTAAATAACATCCAGAAATTGTATTTTAAATGGATAAGAATCAATAAATAAATACACATACAAAAAACATAAGAAATTATATTTATTTATTGTTATGACTGATTTTATCTGACATGCACAACATGGAATGATGCACATAGATGCATGCTGTTTAGGACAGGTTTGTGCTGAAGAGCTGCTAACATAGTAACTTTTTCACATAATGTTCTCCAAAGACTTTATGTATAGGAAGACGGTTCACTCTGATTATTTATGAATGGGAGAAAGTGCAACGCCCAATATGGCGAGTAAGCCCCGCCTTTTACATGAAAGAGCCAATCGTTGATTAGTAAAGTCATCACGTCACTACTCCGGTTATTATAGAAACAGGTAGTGTTCTGAAACGCATGTTTAGCTTTAGCTTTGTCTAGGCTGAAAAATGCTTTTTTTGTTCATGATTTGAGCATATAGAAACCAAATTTATGTGATGGTTGTCAGATTTCATTTCAAATATTAAATTTAATCGTAAGCTTGGCGAACAGTTTTAGAATTTGATGTTTCCCCATTCAAGATATAGGAGCTGTGCTTGCATGCCTGAGAGGTGTTTCAAAGATGGCTGCCGAGTGTCTTAAAGGGAAGGGACTTCGATGTGCTCTCTATTAAAAATTAAAGGTGCACTATGCAACGCAAAATATTTAGAAGTGCGCAAGTTGTAACTTAATGTCCCTTTATGTCAAAATTTGGCTAAGTTGTAACTTGCGCACAGTTGGTGCATCCGGCCCCTGGTCCAGTAATCAGCATGTCACTTAACCTCCAGTCGCTCCAGGGGGATTGTCCCAGTAATAAGCACACTGTAAGTCACTTAGGATGAAAGCATCTGCTAAATGACTACTTACGTTAAACTTACTTACTACAAACTAGAGTAATGATCGTGCAATATCTGCAGTCGAAATCGTTGGAGCCTATAGATTTTCCCCCTTATAGCCTTGCATAAAGTCAAGTGCTTTAGTTTTAATCAAGCAATCAGCCAGCAATTAATCGACTAAGCAATCTCACATAGCTGACAATAACATGGATACATAGACCTCATGAGATGTTCAAACGTGAAAGATTTGTAGACATTTTAATGGGCCTCGCCTCTATTATCTTGCCATTCTCCACTGCCTGACTGCTGAGTCAGTGCTTTGCTGTTCATAAATGTATTCATCACTCCTGACCTCTCGCTGATTTCCACAGAGACATCGCCAGTGCTATAAAGGAGCTGCTGGACACAGTCAACAATGTGTTTAAGAAATATCAGTATCAGAATCGCAGGGTAAGTATTTCTTATTTCACAGAAAGAAACACTGTTGCACAAGCAAGTTGAGATGGTTTTTAAAAAATATTTGGTGTTTAATACAGGTTAAGCTTAAGCAACAGCTCTTAGCCTAATATTGATGGTAGAGCTCCACAATTCTGGATAAATTGTAAGAATCACAGAGAGAGACTATATTCTCTAGCCTGGTGTGGCAATACTCAATTCTAGTCAGAATATGAGTCTGGTACCGCTCCATTGAGCTTTGATTATGGGGCGTGTTTCAACCTAGCCAGGAAAGACCTCAATTGGTAGACCCACAACCAATCAGAGCAACGGAGCGACACGTAACGTTAGTTTTCAAATGTCAACAGAACTCAACTGCACTGTGTTGTCAAGTCCGTGTTTTTCACCATGTCCGCGGGTTGAAGTGACCCCAATTATGTGATTATATAAACCCAGGAATGCAAATTTTAGCAGGCAACCTTGCCAAAATAACATATTTTGCCAACCAAAAGGGAATTTTTTCCCGGAGAACCCCCCGGAAAGTTATTGTTTTGGGCTATAGTTTTGAGTAGCAATTGTGCGCGACATTGCAAAAAAACGTGGCAACCCTGTCTGCACGCGCGCTGGATTAAGTAACGTTACAAGAAAAAGATGCGTGTAAACGATCTTTGCCAGTATTGTAATAAAAGAATTTAAGGATACACAGAGTACTTACCAACACGATCATCGTTTCTAAGAGAAATAATGAAGGTGAAATCCTAAACAGAGAACTTGTTCGTATATGCAAAGAGCAAATTCAACCCAAAGCGCCTTTGATGACGTGGATGATTATGTTACTGTTTATCATCTGTCCATCATCGTCTAAAGCCCGCCCTGACAATTTCATTGGTCCGAACAGTTTCTGTTCGGGCATAATAACTCCTCTATGGAGCGATTCCAGACCGAATTGCCCGAGCAAAAAATGTTGTGGGCGGGGCTAAATTCGTCTGGCATCCAGGCTATATATTCTCCTGAGGAGAGGCGAACTTGGTATTTAAAAGCAGCAGTGATGAGGCTTCATGATATTCAGGTGTGCCTCATCACTCGCCGCCATTTCTCATAATTTCAGCGCCCCTCCTCTCTCTCTCAACCACACCAGTCGGGAAACTGCCAAGGGGCGGCGATTTCAGGGACAGGGTGGCGCTGATAATAAAGGAGAGGCAGCCGTTTCGTCACATATATATATATATATATATATATATATATATATATATATAAATATATATATATAGAAGGATTCCTCTCTGGAGAAGTGCCAAGTCTTTCCGCTAGCAAAATTCGCCATGGTGCGAGTGCAACTGGCTTTTAAAGGGAATGGAAGATGAGACTCTGATTTATTGCACGTTAAGATCAAAACACCCCTAACTCATTAAGAGAATAGGGACAAACGTTTTAGACTAGCCTGACCATTTTTGTCCTGTCGTTAAACTAGTAAAAGTGGATTCTGATACGCCCTAAGTGCACTTGCGCCGTGCGCTTAGACTGTTAAAATAGGGCCCCTGATGCGTAACATTGTAGTGTGGGGAAAAAAATAGCTTTCTGCTTTTAAACCATCCAAAAATTCTTTATAAAGATAATGAAGGATGTCTTTTCTCCCTTTTTTTTTTTTTTTGCATTATAAACATGCCTCAAATGCTGCCATTGGAGCTCAATTGATTGAAAATTCTGAAAATTACCAACATTCAAGTGTTGATAAAAATGAATGCATTAAGCTGGAATAAAATGTGTGTTTTTTGTTTGTTTAAAAGCAGAGGGTCGGTTCTTTCTTTAGATATATGGCATGTTCAGATATACATACAACTGAATATTCTGGGTGCCATGAAATTGTGAAAATGGGCAAACTTTATATAAATAAATAAATAGATTAAAAAAAAAAACACTGACAGGAAAAGAGTTAACATCAGAAATCATTCTAAATGTTTCCATTCTAAATAGAACAAATCATGGAAATCGTTCAGGAAGATGATGCTCAAGAAACATTTATTATTATGATCAATGCTGAGAACATATGACGTATATAAATAAATAAATAAATATATATACATTTTTGCTATTTTTGTGGAAACCTAGATACAAATTTTCCACAGAAAATCTTTACATCCTGAAAAAAGAACAGCATTTATTTGAAGTGGAAATCTTTTACAATAATAATATAACATTTAAAATGTAATACAAAATATGTTAGATTATATATATGCTATTTTTAGATACATACACCGATCAGGCATAACAGGTGAAGTGAATAACACTGATTTATCTCTTCATCACAGCACCTGTTAGTGGGTGGGATATATTAGGCAGCAAGTGAACATTTTGTCCTTAAAGTTGATGTGTTAGAATCAGGAAATGGGCAAGCGTAAGCATATGAGCAAGTTTTTTATAATTAAATCTAATATGGAGACTTTTTTCCAGGCACTTGAACACCAAAAGAAGGAGTTTGTGAAGTACTCCAAAAGCTTCAGTGATACGCTGAAAACATACTTCAAAGATGGAAAGTAAGCAAGCAGACAGTGACGGATGTTTTTTCAAAGTGCAGCGCTCATGTTTCAAGCAGACATCTGTTTTACAGATCTTCTATGAAAGTGCATTTCTCAATGAAAAATCATGGGCCAATTGATGTCCCGAGCACTGACTTTTCTCTTTCTCGTCCGCAGGGCAATAAACGTCTTTATCAGTGCCAACAGGCTTATCCACCAAACTAACTTGATACTGCAGACCTTCAAAACCGTCGCCTAGGAGACGCAGCTGTGATGTGTGCGGGAGTGTGGAGCCAGTTCTGTGTAATATACAAAGATTTTTGTCTTTTGAAAGTATAATTTATAAACTTTTGCCTCATTTGAAGGAACTTGAGTTCAAGACATGTTAATTTACTCTTAGCTGAATAATCATGATTTTTCACTCTTCATTAACTTTTTCTTTCACTGTTGTTCCAATCAAATGAAAGCCAAAAGACTTTGCGCCTTAAAGTGTCATGCAACATTCCATATACAAAGTGTAAATATTGCTATTCTTTGTCATTCAGGCATAAAGAATAAGAATAAATGATGTATTTAACAGATATTTGGTTATAAATGTTCAATAAATAGTTTCCAAATGTTTAATATTCTGTCTTGGGAGGTTTTCAATTTATGCGCTTAATATATCCCTATGATGCAGTAAGGAAGTTAAGAACATGACTTTTATGAAGTCGGCTCTGTAATGTACATTAAGAAGCACGGTTAATGGAAGAGCTCTTCGACTTTCTGTTTAAGTGGATATTTAATGGTCTCTGTAATGTCTGAGCAGATACAGAAGGGGGTGTCCTGGGCTGAAAGATGCTGAGGATAGTCTCATAATGCTATGATATGTACAAAATTGTGAAATAACTAAAATTTACATTAACTGATTTTGACTTGAATATATTTTTTAAATGTTATTTATTTCTGTTATGACAGCCAGTTTCCAGCAGCCCTTACTCCAGTGTCACATGCTCCTTCAGAAATCATTATAAATTGAAAAATCATGGAAATCATTCAGGAAATGATTCTAAAATGATGCTCAAGAAACATTTATTATTATTATCAATGTTGAGAACAGATGAAAAATATACCCACACACATACACACCAGATTTACAGGTGAAGTGAATAACACTGATTATCTCTTTATCACGGCACCTGTTAGTGGATGGGATATATTAGGCAGCAAGTGAACATTTTCTCCTTAAAATTGATGTGTTAGAAGCAGGAAAAATGGGAAAACGTAAGGATTTGAGCGAGTTTGAAAAGGGCCAAATTGTAATGGCTGGACAATGACATCTCCAAAACTACAATGTAATGCTTTGCGCAATGTTCTGCTGGGAAACCTTAGGTCCTGCCATTCATGTGGATGTTACTTTGACACATACCACCTACCTAAGCATTGTTGCAGACCATGCACACCCTTTCATTGAAACGGTATTCCCTGCTGGCTGTGGCCCCTTTCAGCAGGATAGTGTGCTCTGCCACAAAGCAAAAATGGTTTGAGGAGAATGGTTTGAAGTTTGAGGTGTTGACTTGGCCTCCAAATTCCCCAGATCTCAATCCAATCGAGTATCGGTGGGATGCAAACAAGTTTGATCCATGGAGATCCCTGCTGCTAACATCCTAGTGCCAGATACCCCAGCACACCTTCAGGGGTCTAGTGGAGTCCATGCCTTAACGGGTCAGGGCAGTCTTGGCAGCAAAAGGGGATTATAATGTTACAGCCCTGACCCGTCGAGGCATGGACTCCACTAGACCCCTGAAGGTGTGCTGTAACTTTTTCATTTACATCGTCATTATAAGACACGTTCTACTATTACATATGCAAGCTGTTATTGCGCACCTAAGTCATTTTTTATCTACTTCGGTATTCTACAGCTTTTTTTTGCTGTTCCTGGTGTTTACCTTAAAGGGATAGTTCCCCAAAAATGAAAATTCTGTCATCATTTACTCACCCTCAAGATATTCCAAACCGGTATTAATTTGTTTCTTCTGCTGAACACCAAAGTAGATATTTTGAGGAATGTCGGTAACCAAAAAGTTGAAGTATTTCTATGGAAGTCAATAGGGTCCATCAACTATTTGGTTACCCATCTTCTTCAGGATATCTTCTTTTGGGTTCAGCAGAAGAAAATTCATACAGGTTTGAAACAACTTAAAGCTACACTGTGTGATATTTTCCCCCATCTAGCGGTGAAAAGGTAAATGACCATCCAGCGAATATTATTTCTGTTCCTCTCAATTCCGATTTAGTTTTAACTCCTACGGTGGCTGATTTAGTCCAAGATTAATATGGCTTCCAGTTCGATCAAGTGATGAGGTTACTTTAGAAAACTATTATAATTTGCAGTTATTTAATTTGTCAGTTAACATGTAGGTTATGACATTTATGTAAAATGAATAATAGTTTTACCTTTTCGTTATTTTTTACCATTTCATTGCTAACATCAGCGATCAGCTTCCCAGACGAATGCAATCTAATCTTAGTAAAGTAACTTTTATTGGTGCTATCGTTATTCTGTATATTGTACAACATCACTAGCGTAAGGCAAAGTTTACATTGTAGGCTATGTCAGTTCACATTCGACACAGTGCCATCGAGTGTTAAAACGCGAAAGGCGAAGCTTAAATTTACGGGAATGTCCCTCTTTGGCTAATGTACTTTAAGATGGAGGGCAACATGGCGCACATTCGAACCCCTCACCCATATGTATTTTCAATGGCATATTATACACTTACGAGAATACTTTATTACTTGAAAGAAGTAAATATACATTAATGAGCACATATATTTTTGAAAGAACTACGTGTTTTTAGCTAAGAATAAACTAAAAAAGTTACACAGTGTAGCTTTAAGGGTGAGAAAATGGTGACAGAATTTACTTTTTTTTTTAAGGTAAATATCAGGAACAGCAAAATCAGCCAAAAAGCTGTAGAATGTCCACGGCAAATATTTTTGGGTGAACTATCCCTTTAAACATCATCTCATATGAGCCAATATAAGCCTTCTGCTGTAGTTTGTGTGTGGTAAAATCCCTTAGAGGAAAGCGTAAGTGACTGCCAAGGCAGGGCGACAGATGATACTGGTGAGCAAACCATTTATTACTGACTCTAAATAGAACGCCCAAGGCCAGCATAGACAAGTTGCTGCTTCTGCTTTAATATCTAATGATGCCCTTTTAGGCTCACCGATTTGTCTTGTGAAAACTATTTAGTCTGAAGCTATTTGTTGAAACAGTTTAGAAGTTTGCAGCTGCAGCAGATTGATCAATTATAGAGGCCTATTGATTGGAAATGTCAGCAGGCATGACTGTGTGCGTCAACTGTATTCATAATATTTTCCTCCACCTGTCGATATGAGACAGAGTGCCGCCGCTTCTTGGTGAGTGGTTTGGCGGGGCTCTGTCCGCGAGCCTGATAAAGCAACAGTGGTTATGTGCATAATCTGACCTTTGGCATTGGCGGAACCTGCTGAAAAGTCTCTTTATGAAGAGAGGGGCTGTCAGTTGGACGTTATACAGGGGCTTTTGACATTGCAGACGCTGCTGGCACAGTCTCCTCTACTGCCTGCTTTAATAGCTCTCATCATAATAAGTGCTTGTTATAGAATAAAAACAACCCAGAGAGTTGATGGCTCTGAAGTACAAATTCCATTTCATTTTCCAAAGTGGGCTTTGCATTTGGAATTTTAAATTTAAATCAGATGCTCAAAGTCATTCCAGTCAAAATCTCCAATTTAATTTATACTCAATGTTTGATATTCATGTGATGCTCTCCAGTCTTCTGGATTCAGAAAAAAAGTGCAGGCATTAATGCAGAATGCCCACAAGCCAGTGCAGAATTAGCATTTAAAATGGTCTGAGTTGAGTTTAATGAGCCTCTACCAGGGACAGCTTTGTATCTTTGTTTTTTTTTTTTTTTTTTTTTTTTTTTGCAATATTGGAGCAAGTTCACACATTTGGACACAAGTCTGTCCAGTCACAAATAGGAGTTATAACTGCCAATGCAGATTCTACAGCTTAACCCTCCTGTCTTGATAATACACCATTCGTGTAAAAACATAAAAACTCTAATGCAGCTTGTCAGAGACTGAAAAAAAAAAAATAGAATTTATTTACTCCCTTTGTGTTAGGGGTCAACTCCCTGTGTGTTAGGGACCCAGTGCCGTAACCAGACACCGAATAATTAGAAATGGCCAAATTGCCATTGCCAAATCCCCCAACCCATATTGTTGATGCTGCTCTGCTGTACTCCGTTACCCACTGCTCTGTTTGTTACTAGGATGATGAGTAAAATTTTTAGGTTGGTCTGTTTTAAGTTGTCTAACAGCGCTCATCACTGTCAGAATGAGTGAGATGGCCAATCAAATCAAAGAAGGCGGGGCCTACTGTTAGTGCAAATTTTAACCTGACACTTTAGTTATAGCAGTGAAAGTGCATCTAAGATGCAAGTACCTAAATATTTAATATTTGACAACTGTTTTACAATAAAAATGTTCAGCAACCAGCAGTAATATTGAGTGAAGCAAACTACTGGACTTTTTTTTATTAAATGTTTTGAAAATTGAAAATATGACATTATTTATGTAAAACATAACTTAATTTGACGTGACAAGAAATTAGCATTTTTACATATAGGCAGATGAAAATACGAATGAATACGTGCATATGAAAAAAAATATATATATATATATATATTATTTGCAAATAGTTTACTCCATAAAAGACCTGGAATTTTCACTGTTCTTAATTATTTTTCTTTATTTCCTTAAATCCCTTTTAATCCTTTAATAATTTAATGTTTATATACTTATAATGGCAGTGAATGGCTGTTTCTGTGAATATTGCAGTGAAACTTCAGAAGGCCTTTATTAGCCCCCCAGAGCTGTGTGGAGCACTTTTATGATGGATGCATGGACTTTTATGGACTTTAAAACAGAAACACCCATTCACCGCCATTATAAAGCTTGGAAGAGCCAGGAATTTTTTTTATATAACTCTGATTGTATTCGTCTAAAAGAAGAATGTAATTTACACCTAGAATGACTTGAGGGTGAGTAAATCATGGGCTAATTTTCATTTTTGGGTGAACTAACCCTTTAAATAAACCAATAAGACCAGACCTCCTTTGATGATTCCGTATGAATCTTATAGAGTATTCAGTTTCATAAATTCATAGTCTTTGACAATATCTACAATAACTTTTTTTTCTGTTGAATTTTCTGTTCAAAGTTGATTTTTGGCTAATTGCACGGAAACCAATGGGGGTCCATTGGACCCTGTGGTAGTCACCAAACTGAATCTTGGCCAGACTGACCCGCACCATAATAGGGTTAATTAATTAAGTTTCTAAGAATTTTACTTTCTCTGCTATTCATGCTGACTTTAATTTCCATCACAACATTTATAACACCTATCCAAAAGATAATCACAAATGTGCTCAAGCACTGAGGCTTTCAATCATTAGAGGTACGTTTCATGTCTCTGTCTGTTCAATCATACCTCGATTTTGGGTCTCTCTTGCCAGGGTGTATAAAGACCCCGAGAATCCCTGCTGGTGTTACTGATGGAGAGAGCACTTCAGTGGGGACGTGGGACCTCCTCACACCATTAGTTATCATAGCAACACGCTTGATTGATAGATTACTGAGCATTTGTTTATTTTTCGCCAGTCAGAACGAGCGCCATAGCACAAAAAGTCTGCAGACTGTGCCGGCAGGAGCCCTACTGTAACCCAGGTCATTAAAATGCAGAAATCTTTCAATCCCCAGGTATTTGTGTACTCTTCCATGAAATTAAAATTGTTGTTGAACCATGGATTAACTTGGGGCGAGGTAATTGAATACACAAGCGTAAGCACATTCAGAGTATAGTAAAGCGTCTCCTGCTTCCTGTCTCAGCACACAGCATACATTTAATAGCATGTTGCAGTCATTGTGTTAAAAAAAAGTTATTTTTAATTACATGTATGATGGCTTTTATTTTACGTCATCTTCATTTGCAAGGAGAACCAACACACTTTCGTGGCAAATGGTATATATTTATGTTTTGTCGATTTTTATTTATTTTATTTTTTTATTTTATGATTGAATTTAGGTCATATAATTAGAATAACATCAACAAAGTTGATTTATTTCACTAATTCCATTCAAAAAGTCAAACTTGTATATTATAGTCAGTACACACATACTGATATATTTTAAATGTTTATTTCTTTTAATTTGTGAAAATATTCAATATTGAAGACACCTGGTGCCACACTCTAATCAGCTAATTAACTCAAAACACCTGCAAAGGCCTTTAAATGGTCTCTCAGTCTATAGTTCTGTAGGCTACACAATCATGGGGAAGACTGCTAAGTTGACAGTTGTCCAAAAGACGACCATTGACACCTTGCACAAGGAGGGTAAGACACAAAAGGATATTGCAAAAGAGGCTGGCTGTTCACTAGGGATTTCAGCGATTAATTGATGATCGATTAATAGTCGATAAGACGTTTAATCGATAAGACTTATCGATCATCGATTAAGCAGGGTCATAAGCGTGCATCCGGCTCAACAACGAAACACAGGATGAAAAATGAAGCGAGCGTGCTGGAGTTTTGTTAGGGACCATTTTACAGCTGGAGTTACACCTTCATCATGACTGCAAGTTTGCGTGTGCATTCACAGCCTTTTTTTTATGCAAATGTGAGTTGTAATATTGTGTTTATTTTGTGAAGCCCTATCTATAGCTGATTTATCTCATATAGGATGCATTTATTTAAGAATTAGAGTGGTAAAGTGTTGCGGTGATCAGTTTGCGTTCAGCTCAAACAGCAATGCACAACTAATAACGACTATGATTAGGACTGTCATATTATATAACATTAATGAGTACACCATTGTAATAAAACATTGTGATTGTGAATTATTTGGGTTTAGTTGCCCTGTTTCATTGCGTTGCTCCAGGAAGAGTGCGTGCACAACATTAGTCACGCATTTTTTACTGCACAAGTTCACTTGTACATTCGCATCAGTTTGTACAGATGAAATTTGTAATATACATTTTTTTTTTACTATGGGATCAATTTCATATAGGATGTGTTTCTTATAGCTAAATAAAACGCGCTAGCATAGGGCTTCAGCTTTAACAGCAATATATAATAACTATGATTGGGACTGTCATATTACATAACATTAATAAGAACACTATTTTAATAAATGGTTGTGAATTCATTGGGTTTAGGTGTCGTGTTCAGCACGTTGTTCCAGGAAGAGCGCGTGCAAACATTCTGAATAACAGATCTGAGGCGGCATTGGTGACATATTGTATTAGAGGTTATATTTGATTATGAAATAAGTAATTTAATTAAATGATCAATCACATCGACTAATTTTACAATCCTATAGCCCTTTATTTAGATTAAAAACCCTATTCATTGTTGAACATGGCGTTTTGAGCAGCATTTGCACACCCTGTCATGCTGTCGGCTATAACCCGGTGCTGTAGACGAATATTGCAGTGTTAAGGCTAACGATTAATCGATTCATTGATCGTTAATTTAAACGACGATCGATCATGGGAATTTGTGGAAATTGACATCCCTACTGTTCATAGAGCTCTGTGTCCAAGCACATTAATAGAGGAGATGGGAAGGATAAGATGTGGTAGAAAAAAGTGTACAAGCAATAGGGATAACCGCACCCTGGAGAGGATCGTGACACAATACCCATTCAAAAATGTGGGGGAGATTCACAAAGAGTGGACTGCAGCTGGAGTCAGTGCTTCAAGAACCACTACACACAGACGTATGCAAGACATGGGTTTCAGCTGTCGCATTCCTTGTGTCAAGCCACTCTTGAACAACAGACAGCGTCAGAAGCATCTCATCTGGGCTAAAGACAAAAAGGACTGGACTGCTGCTGAGTGGTCCAAAGTTATGTTCTCTGATGAAAGTAAATTTTGCATTTCCTTTGAAAATCAGGGTCCCAGAGTCTGGAGGGAGAGAGTAGAGGAACACAATCCACATTGCTTGAGGTGCAGTGTAAAGTTTCCACAGTCAGTGATGGTTTGGGGTGCCATGTCATCTGCTGGTGTTGGTCCACTGTGTTTTCTAAAGGTCCAAGGTCAACAGCCATATACCAGGAAGTTTTAGGGCACTTCATGCTTCCTGCTGCTGACCAACTTTATGGAGATGCAGATTTTATTTTCCAACAGGACTTGGCACCTGCACACAGTGCCAAAGCAACCAGTACCTGGATTAAGGACCATGGTATCCCTGTTCTTAATTGGCCAACAAACTCGTCCTTAACCCCATAGAAAATCTGTGAAGAGAAGGATGCGATATACCAGACCCAACAATGCAGAAGAGCTGAAGGCCACTATCAGAGCAATCTCTGCTCTCATAACACCTGAGCAGTGCCACAGGCTGATCGACTCAATGCCAAGATTTCTAAAAATCCTTTCTTTGTATTGGTCTTGAGTAATATTCTAATTTTCTGAGATACTGAATTTGGGATTTTCCTTAGTAATCATCAAAATTAAAAGAAATAAACATTTGAAATATATGTAATGAATGAATATAATATACAAGTTTAACCAGCACCTGTTGATATATATGTAGATGCCACATCTACGTTTATTTTTAAATAGATTTTAAATATTATTTTTAAATTGATATATTAAAGAATAGTGGCGTTCTCACCACAGCTACGATACGCCACTATACGATTTTTAGAACTATATCGTTATCTTTATAGTTATCGTACAGGCCTTTAGCCTACATTTTTTCCTTAAAAAACAAAACAAAGCAGGTTTTTTTCTGTAAGAATCATACGAAAATTGGAACTTAAAATAGTTTTCTGTCATGTATTTATGTCATTTCAGTTACAAATCTCTACTACTTTTTTTCCCCCCTCTGCAGACCACTATATATATATATATATATATATATATATATATATATATATATATATATATATATATATATATATATATATATATATATATATATATATATATATATATTTTGAAGAACTGCTGAAAAGTAAAAGGCAAAACAACACACAAAACTACATTAAGACATTTATTTTATTTTATTTTTTTAATAGTATATTAATACTAATAAAAATATTCCCTTAACATAAACTTTACAGGATTTAATATTTATATTGATATAATAAAAAAAACTTAACAAAGTCCGTAAATTATTCATGTAAAAAGTGTGAGTGGTCATATGTGTATGTAAGAGAGTAAATTGTTGGCGTGACAGGGTTCCCACAATCTTCCTATATCAGCCACTGGATGCCAGTATAGTACTGACTGATATGCTGACTGCACCCTATTTTATATGATTTTTTTAAATTGATCAAATGGTGTTTTACTACCATAATGTGACCAATTAAATTAATTTAGCATTTCAAAAATGCATGCTACCAGTGTATGACAAACAGCACAGGTAAACACTGTAAAAGAGTGATAGGTGGCTTCTGCAGTCATGTCTCTAAGCTTGAGATGTTTGTTGGCAGTGAAGTATCAACTGCTGCTATCCCTCTAGCAGCTTGTCAATTTTTCCAAGCACTTTGGAGGCAATCCTCAACTCCGTTCCCACCTGTCACCATCACGCTGTACCTCTCACAAGCCGAGGGGTGAAAATTCACTCACACAAGGTAATTGTGTCAAAGTACATGTTTGAGCAGCAATAGAACAGATGTATAATTTTCCTGTTGCCTTTCTTACACCTCCACAATTTGTCTCTGAACTCTACCTTCGTAACACCCACAATGTGTTGCCTCAGAATTTCCGTGTACGTGTACTAGCCTGTGCAGAACCGGAACAGTAAAGGAAGACAGAAGGAAATGAATTCATTTGCATTGAAAACACAATTTCAGTTCACTAAGGATCCTTTGTTAAATTTAGCAAAGATGCGTTTTCCATTCCGGCTGACTCTGTGAGGAGACAGCTGTTTTTAATGCAGGGGCAGCGTGGGTCACAACACTGATATTTCAGTAGGTCAGCTGTCTGATAACACTTTCCAGCAAAGGCTTGCCCACTGGGGTTGTTTCCATTACTGTGTTTAAAGCACAATAGAGTAAATCCAGTCTCCCGACTTTTCTTTAAAAGGTTTATCTTAATAATGTGTTTCAGGAGAGGTCAAAGGTCAGCCTGGCTCCTGGCAATCTCAAATGCTCGGTTACAAATCCCTGCAGAGTTTCAGCCTATACTTTATGGACACCAGCTGATAAAGGTTTTGCTTTTTATTTATGCACATTCCAAGATCAAACATATATAATTTGAATTCCTAAACTTATGCAGATTAAAAATACCCCAAAACCCCATCTAAAGTTACCCCCCAAAAAATATTTGGACATTTAAGACACATTCACAAATGCCTTAGTGTCTTTTAAATTAAAGGGGCTATATATAGAATTCAGAAACCCTTGTTATTAGTGACACCTGTCAAGTATATGTCTCTGCAGATTAGTAATAGGAGTTACCTCATCAGTGGGTGTGGCCATAAACAGAGGGACGGTTTCAACTGTGTTACCTGATTTGCCCACGTCACAGTGTGGGTAGGGTTTAGGGGTGGGGTCGGGTGAAGGGGATAATTTTCATTGCGTGATTTATAAACACCCATAAGTTTGAAAACACCCACTCTTGTTCCGCAGAGACCTCATACTCACACCTGTGGCCATTAAAGGGATAGTTCACCAAAAAATAAAAAATTCTGTTATCATTTACTCACCCTCATGTCCTTCCAAACCTTTAAGACGTTCGTTCATCTTCGGAACACAAATTAAGTTATTTTTAATGAAATCTCTGTCCCTTCATTGACAGTCTACGCAACTACCACTTTGACGCTTCAAAAAGTTGATAAAGATATTGTAAAACTTATCCATGTGAATTGACTAAATAGATCTGACTATGTGAGACTATAATTTAAATTAGTATATATAACCCCAAATCAGAAAAAGTTGGGACAGAATGGAAAACGCAAAAAAAAAAGAAGTGATTTCTAAATTTACTTTGACTTGTATTTCATTGCAAGACAATATGAACAAAAAATATTTCATGTTTTGTCTGGTCAACTTCATGTCATTTGTAAATATGCATCCTTTCCTGTCATTCAGACCTGCAACACATTTAAAAGAAAGTTGTAATGTTGCCATTCCTTTTCACAACACTTAAAAGACGTTTAGGGACTGAAGACACCAAGTGATGAAGTGTTTCAGGTGTAATTTTGTCCCATTCTTCCTGCAAACAAGTCTTAAGGTGGGCAACAGTACGGGGTTTTCGTTGTTGCATTTTGCGCTTCAAAATGTGCCACACATTCTCTATTGGAGACAGGTCGGGACTGCAGGCAGGCCAGTCAAGTACCCGTACCCTCTTCCTCCGCAGCCAGGACTTTGTAATCTGTGCAGAATGTGGTTTTGCATTGTCTTGTTGAAATATGCATGGACGTCCCTGGAAAAGATGTCTTCTTGTAGGCAGCATATTATGCTCCAAATTCTCTATGTACTTTTCAGCATTAATGGTGCCTTCACAGAAGTGCAAGTTACCTTTGCCAAGGGCACTGACACAACCTCATACCATGACAGACCCTGGCTTTTGGACTTGCTGGTAACAGTCTGGATGATCCTTTTCTTCTTTGGTCCGGAGCACACAGCATCCATTTCTCTCAAAAATACCTGAAATACTGATATATCTGACCACAGTACACGTTTCCACTGTGTGATGGTCCATCCCAGATGCCTCCGAGCCCAGAGAAGTCAACAGCGCTTCTGGACACTGTTAACATAGGGCTTCCTTTTGGCACAGTACAGTTTTAACTGGCATTTGTGTATGTAACTACGTATTGTGGTCCTTGACAAAGGTTTGCCAAAGTAGTCCTGAGCCCATGTGGTGATATCGCTTATAGATGAATGACGATTCTTGATGCAGTGCCGCCTGAGGGATCGGAGATCACGGTTGTCCAGCTTAGGCTTGCGCCCTTGTCCTTTACGCACTGAAATTCCTCCAGATTCCTTGAATCTTTTATTATGTTATGCACTGTTGAATGTGAAATATCCAAATCTCTTCCTATCTTTCTTTGAGGAACATTTATTTTTAAACATTTCAATAATTTTCTCATGTATTTGTTGGCAAACTGGCGATCCAGGGCAAAATCTCACAATACTTTTTATAAATTGGTTGTCTACCAAACACAAGTTGAGTTTTTACCAAAAAGTTGTATTTTGGTTTCATCTGATGTATATATGTATGTATATATATATATATACATACATATATACATACATATATATATATATGTATGTATATATGTATGTATATATATATATATATATATATATATATATATATATATATATATATATATATATATATGTATATATATATATATATATATATATATATATATATATATATATATATATGTGTGTATATATGTATATATGTATATATGTATATATATATATATATATATATATATATATATATATATAAATATAAAGATTGGTAGACAACCAATTTGTTTTCATGCCAAGAGTTCAAAATATAACATCCGGTCAATTTTTTTAGATTAAAAATTCTGGAAATTTTTAAATATAAAGGGAAAAAAATATAGATTTGCCATTTGTGATGCAGCAGTGAGCTATAATGCACGTTCTTTTTATATTTATTAGAGGTTGAATTTAAATCAAATACTGCCAAACTGCCTAATTCGAATAGGATGTCTAGCCTACTTCATAAAATGTATGAAAATTGTGGAAATATAATGGTAGATCACTCAAACCATATGGAAATGGAGGTGCTATTTTATGGTCAGTAATGGAGCTTGAGTGTCATCTAGTGAAAAAGTTTAGTACTGCACCCAAACAAAATCTTACTGAAAGCTCATTTTTTATTTATCAAGCTAAAACTTGGAACACAACTTGTTCATATTGCTTTAATTGTGTTGTAGTTTTAGAGTAAAGAATGTTTTGTAAATTACATATTATTATAAAATATGTGTGTGTGTGTGTGTGTGTGTGTGTGTGTGTGTGTACACTGGTTAAATACTGGTATGTTTTTGAAAGAAGTCTCCTATGCTCATCAAGCCTGCATTTTTTAAATCAAAAATACATAGGTACACTTCAACTATGAGAGACAGAATGAGAAGGAAAAAAATCCAGTAAATCACATTGTCGGATTTTTAAAGAATTTATTTGCAAATTATGTTGGAAAAAAAATATTTGGTCACCTACAAAAAAGCAAGATTTCTGGCTCTCACAGACCTTTAACTTCTTCTTTAAGAGATTCCTCTGTCCTCCACTCATTACCTGTAATAATGGCACCTGTTTAAATTTGTTATCAGTATAAAAGACACCTGTCCACAACCTCAAACAGTCTCCAGTCTCCACTATGGCCAAGACCAAAGAGCTGTCAAAGGACACCAGAAACAAAATTATGACTGAATCTGCAATAGGTAAGCAGCTTGGTGAGAAGAAATCAACTGTAGGAGCAATTATTAGAAAATGGAAGACATACAAGCAACGCAAAATCTCACCCGTGGGGTCAAAATGATCAAAAGAACGGTGAGCAAAAATCCCAGAACCACACGGTGTGAATGACCTAGTGAATGACCTGAAGAGAGCTGGGACCAAAGTTACAAAAGCTACCATCAGTAACACACTACATCGCCAGAGGCTCAAATCCTGCAGTGCCAGACGTGTCCCCCTGCTTAAGCCAGTACATGTCCAGGCTCGTCTGAATTTGCTAGAGAGCATTTGGATGATCCAGGAGAGGATTGGGAGAATGTCATATGGTCAGATGAAACCAAAATACAACTTTTTGGTAAAAAACTCAACTTGCCGTGTTTGGAGGAAAAAGAAAGCTGAGTTGCATTCAAAGAACAACATACCTACTGTGAAGCATGGGGGTGGAAACATCATGCTTTAGGGCTGTTTTTCTGCAAAGGGACCAGGACGACTGATCTGTGTAAAAGAATGAATGGGGCCATGTATTGTGAGATTTTGAGTGAAAACCTCCTTTCTTCACCAAGGGCATTGAAGATGAAACTTGGCTGGGTCTTTCAGCATGACAATGATCCCAAACACACCACCCGGGCAACGAAGGAGTGAGCATTTCAAGGTCCTGGAGTGGCCAAGCCAGGCTCCAGATCTCAACCCCATTGAAAATCTTTGGAGGGAGTTGAAACTCCGTGTTGCCCAGCGACAGCCCCAAAACATCACTGCTCTAGAGGAGATCTGCATGGAGGAATGGGCCAAACTACCAGCAACAGTGTGTAAAAACTTTGTGTAGACTTACAGAAAACATTTGACCTCTGTCATTGCCAATAAAGGGTATTTAACAAAGTATTGAGATGAACTTTTCTTATTGACCAAATACTTATTTTCCACCATAATTTGCAAATAAATTCTTTAAAAATCAGACAATGTGGGGTTTTTTTTCTCATTCTGTCTCTCATAGTTGAAGTGTACCTATGATGAAAATGACAGGCCTCTCATCTTTTTAAGTGGGAGAACTTGCACCATTGGTGGCAGACTAAATACTTTTTTTGCCCCACTGTATATGTATAATTTTATATTCTTAGCAAGATAACAAATATACAATCATTTTAAACACCAAGCAAACTTTTACTGTACATTTTGCACCAAACAACCCTTCAACCGATATTAACATATCACAATGCAATCAATATTTAACCCACACACATCACCACCTCTATTCCTCTTCATATCCCTTTAATAAAGTGTTTTTATATAACTTTTTAAACTGTTTAATGTTTGTACAATGTTTTAAACCACAGCTCCAAACCGTTCCACAACCTCACCCCACAAATAGGGATGCACATACTTTTTAGAGTTGTTCTTATTGTAAGCTTTTTAAAGTTGAATTCTTCTCTCAAGCTATACCCACCCTGCCTTTCCATAAACATTTTTGTAACTTTTCCAGAAGTAGCTAATCCTGCTTGTATTTAACCAAATCAATTAACTTCAATATATGTGACTCATGTGTGGTTTCCAGCCAGCTAATTTTGTAGTCTATCACACCAAGAAAAAAATATTTTCATATCAACTTTCAATTCTACTTGAGGGTTTATTTTATATTTTCCAAATAACATAATCTTAGTTTTATTTATTTTTAATGATAATTTATTTACATCAAACCACAGTTTTAATGCATTAATTTCTTGTGATCACCTCCAAAAACTGTTTTAAAGTATCCCCAGAACAGAAAATATTTGTATCATCAGCAACTAAAATAAAGTTTAATATGTATATTATAAAGAGTTTTGGACCTAAAACCGATCCCTGTGGAACAGTTCTTAACCACAAGTTGATTTATTGTGTCAAATGCTTTCTTTAAATCCTACTGCATGTTTATTCTTGTCTGTGCAATTTGTGATCTCCTCAAATAGTTCCATTAGTGCCAAAGATGTAGATCTGTCTGTCCCGAATCCATATGTACTATCTACATGGTTGTGCGTTTCCATGAAATTATCCAGTCTTTCTGTAAAATGATTTTCAAGGATTTTGGACAACTGGGGGAGTACAGAAACAGGCCTATAATTTGTGAACTGACGTCTATCCCTTGTTTTGTATAATGGTATTATACTTTGCTATTTCTATTTTATTTTGAAATTTACTGAAATTTACTTTCAAATATATTTCTTTGATGCAAAGTTGAATTTTCAGCATCCTTACTCCAGTCTTCAGTGTCACATGATCCTTCAGAAATCATGTTATTTATTATCAATGGAAACAGTTTATAGGCCTACTGTATATTTTGTTATGCAATATACATAACTATGTTTTCAGTGGTGTATAAAGACCTTACATAATGAGATGTTATGTTTTTATTACCTTAGAATGAGCCATTTCTATCTACATACACCACGGGTCCCCTTACAGCGAGGTCACCATTTTGAGCCGCCATGTTTCTACAGTAGCCTTAAATGGACAAACTGCTTTACAGAGCGCTAGCTACTCTCTGCTGTCTCAGACGATGACATATTTGTCCTGTGTCAGCCACCGTAGCTTCTCTATGTGCTTCGAAAGAGGGGGGTGAGCGGTGGGCGGATGCAATTTGCAGCCTCACCGTTAGATGCCGCTAAATTTACACACTGCATCTTTAAAATGCAAAAATACAGTAGCTAAGCAAAGTGAAGTTAGCTCAGAGAAAAGTGGTTATCATTTGTTTGGAGATGCCACTTATATATTTTGTTATCCGTGCAATGATTTTTTAAGTGTCCAAAAACATTTCAAAATATCGTTTCCCTGAAATGATCCCATCTCATTTTCATTTTATGTGTCCATGGCTGCACATGACCACAATCCACTGCGGTTTTATTCATTCGTACGCATTACACAGTTGCAGATCGTTCGAGAGTACATGTGTTTAATTAAAGTGAACTGCAGTAGATTACATGGGAACCACTTTAGGTTTGAATTAGTAATGTGTGTTAATTATGCATGGTGTGCCGGCTGTTGAAAAAGTGTAGATTAGGGCTCGGCCGGCCGTACAACACTGATGTGATCCTTCAGTAGTGCGAGGCACCTCACTGCGTCTGCGCACCGAGGACTCGGTTTAATTGCATCAGGCAGCGCCCACAGCCAGAGTACTGGGCAAGGAGCATCCCATCTCTCTGCCTAATGTCTGAGATGCTTTAGAAAGTTGTTGGTCCCTGCGCGGTAGCTGAGTCATTATGCCGGGCAGTGCTTCTCTGTGGCTTTGCACATTTTCTCCGCATTGATGTTCTTTCATCTCTCCTCCTCTCCCTCTTGCCCGCTGTTTGCTCCAGTAATGGAAGAGTGTGATCAATTCTTGCCCTTCCTTTTCTGCAAAAATGCATTTTGATATTGTTTATTGTGTATTACCAGAAACTGCAATTGGGCAGACGGATTCATCTGTGAGGGAAATAAAAACCCTCTTTCACGACGGGTTGTAAAATTGAATAATATTCCCAAACCTTCAAACCTATTATTCTGCTTAAAGTGGTTATAAATGACAGCTTTATTGTGAAGTCAAATGTACGCTGCATTCAGCATCTGGAAGAGAAAGAGTGATAACATACAAAGCATCATGATAAACTAGATACATGCCATGTTGAAAACCTTGTAAAAAAACTAAGCTTTAGGATTTTGAACATTAAAAAAAAAAAGTATATTTAAGTATAATGTACATTCATTACCGCTATATAAACAGTGATGGGGGCTACTCGCCAAATTAAAGAAGAACAAAAATATGTGGACATATGTGATCCTTGACCACAAAACCAGTCATAAGGATATTTTTTTTTAATTGAGATTTTTATTTAGATTCAAATAATAAATAAGCTTTCTGTTAATGTATGGTTTGTTAGGATATGACAATATTTGGCTGAGATACAACTATTTGAAAATCTGGAATCTGAGGGTGCAAAAAAATCGAAATATTGAGAAAATTGCCTTTAAAGTTGTCCAAATGAAGTCCTTTGCAATGCATATTACTACTAATAATATATTTTTGATATATTTACCATAGGAAATAAACAAAATATCTTCATGGAACATGATCTTTACTTAATATCCTAATTATTTTCCATAAAAGAAAAATCAATAATTTTGACCCATACAATGTATTTTGGCTAATGCCACAAATATACCCGTGCGACTCATGACTGGTTTTGTGGTCCAGGGTCACATATTATTTACATGTAATTTTACCAGTATCTTGGAGCTTCTGCTAAAATAAATTATATATCCTTTTATAATCCGTTATAATGTACAAAACAATACAATCAGCCTAGCAACCAGACAAGCCCTGTAAAAATACTACAGTAATGTGAATACGGTCCTCTAAGGCCATTTTCACTACAATTAATCTGGCATTTATGTGAATAAATATATGTAATATGATGCCAGATGCATTTGTATGAATAAAGAGAGAGTCCACGGTGTGATACGAGAGTTCGAGTATAGTATCAGTTACCCAAGATAGGTTTGCCAAGGATGACAGCAAATACTACAACATATCTGAATGTTGCACTTGACCAATCAGAATCATGCATTCCACAGCAGCGCTGTGTAATAATGAGAAACAGTTCAGATTTTGCACTCTTTCTAGGTCACTGATCAAATAAGCAGATTTGTGACACTGAGCGTGTAAACTCCTTTTCACATTTTTCTTGCTTCCATTTGGAACATTCTCAAATCATGCTGGAGACCATGAATCATCACTTGAGAAGTTAGCTCAAGGTCATTAAATCAAAAGCAGACATATTGCATACTGAGAAATTCAAGTTTTTTAATTAAACTCTGAAACTGTAATGATAATAAAATAATTTGGATGTTTTCTTAAAGGCATTTAAACTCAAAATAACCATCTTTATGATTTAAAACCAACCTTATTGAAAACCAAATCACATAAAAACCGCAAGAGCAGCAGCTCAGCTTCGCTACCCCACTGAAGAAGTATATTTCTCTAAAGCTAAATCTACAATGCATGCTTTTAAAACTTGATATGAATATTTAAAGGTATAGATTGCCTACTGAACCCAAACCTTAAATCCATACGCATGAATGTATGCTGCTGAGAACCTAAATAATTATTTGCATGCTGACTTGCTTTCCCTCTTTAAAAGATTTACAGAGAAAAAAAAACTTTTACATTAGAAACGGTGCTCCTGAAGCACTAGGTAAAAGTGAAGATAGTTGTGTCTCCTGTGCATGAGTGCTGGAATAAATGAATTGGTAAGTAGTTTGTTTGTTGGGGTTTTGCTCTGTAGTATAGTGGAGCACCTCTCTCTGTAAATTAGGTCCCAATGGAGGACTGCATCACAAACCCCTGCACTGATTGTGCAGCTAAAGCGCCTACAACCTAACTACACTCCATTTGCACGAAAGGATCGACTCTGGCTGCGGATTAGCTTTTTATTTTATGTTGCCCTAACCTTCTCTCTTTTAATTTGCACAGTGTGTACATATCACTCCTGCAAAATCAATTTGACATAGCACGAATGCTGCAAAAGTATGCAAGATCGCATTCTCACCTGCTGATGAAAACCCTGGGATTCATGCGGTCCCCTGGGCCGATTTTGCTCCCAAGAGTTTCACCCATTGTGAGGACTTTTCATTCTGGTTTTAATGGGATGCTCCAATCATGTCAGTTTGGCCTCAAGGGACAACCTATGCACCCTATCACATCGCACACAATCCTTCAGCATGCAAAGAGAGGGAGAGAGAGAGAAAATGAATATGCCAAGACTGCAGCTGGGGATGATGAATTATATTTGAGATATGCAGACAATTTACCTGAGTGCGGTGCATATGGCTCCTGCTATGCTCTTCTGTGTTCCACGGTGTTTTATGCATGTTTGTGGCTCGGGACATTTCGTAAGAAACGGTCGATCTCTTGTGGCTTATCAATTTCACAGACGACCGAGTCAGACGCGTATAAGTTCTCCAGTGTCTTGCTCTGTATATTCCTCAGCAAATAGGTTGGCGGATTAGTTGATGCAATCGGGTAATACAGTGCTCTCAGCGCTCGAAGCCGCTGCAAAAATCCCTCAACAATGACCGTATGAAAGTTAACTTACTCGGAAAATAGGAGCTGTTTGGCTCGTTCGGCTCCGGCATTATTTCTGTCGGCTCCGGCTTCCAAATACGACAGAAATACAGAGATCCGAGTGCTGTCTGCAGAAATATAATCTCAGGGTGTGATTTCTTTTTAACTCGATGTTCTGGTATTGCCTTGAGATAAATACCCTTTCCCAGACGCAGTCCACCGTCTCATCCTTGTGATTTACAACACCACGTTGTTCCCTAAATGAAATTACTCCTCAGCTAAACACTCAAACCAGAGTCCTTATTTAGTTTAGCCGTGACACTAATGTGAGGAGAGATGGCGGCCTGCAATACTCATAACTCCCCAGCATCACAAGCGCACGCTTTCTTTACCCCGACTGCAG
The DNA here is from genome assembly GCA_023029165.1 of Gobiocypris rarus. NCBI lineage: Eukaryota > Metazoa > Chordata > Actinopteri > Cypriniformes > Gobionidae > Gobiocypris > Gobiocypris rarus. Next base: position 12,934,655 of record CM040915.1, on the reverse strand, counting down.
ATGGAGCTCACGTCCCAAGGCGCCTCGAGGCCTGCAGGAAAAGCCCGGGACTGCCTGGACGACTGATTGAATTTGGGCCTAATTTCCGCCACTCGGGCCCATGAGCAGGCTGTAAAGATCCCGTTGCAACCCGCAGATTAGAGCCCCACATGGTGCCTTACAAATCACTCCCACAGCGCGACTCCATGTGCGACTGTGTGCGTCTGCCGCAAGAACATTAGATTAATTAACGCTTCTGTGTTTGGCACAATCGGAGCTGCAAATGTTAGCATAGTGATTAGGTTTATCTGGCATTTATGTGATAAATTGTAGGTTTAGGACACACACACAACTGTGCTGGAATTAAGTGTGGCGCATAACAGTTAAACGTGCACGTTGGTGCATCTCTTTAGTCTTGTGAAAATAGCTTGGTGTTTTCACAGGTGGCGTGTGTCGATGAGTCAATGTTTGGATCGGGAGGTGGCTGTGTGCACGTCCTTGCTTTTATATCTGTATGGGGGAGAGGATTTCTCTTCAAATCTTGCATCTCATTTGTGCTGGCGGAAGTTGTGCCGCAGAATGCTGTTTTCTCCCTCGGAAGGCCAGACACAGATCATTTAGCTTAGGATTTGCGATGCAGCCTAATAAGATGCCATGATAGGCCCACTGACAATACAGTAAATTAGCTCATCGCTGCATCTTCTTATAGCCGTGACTAGAAGTCTGTGCCTAAGACGAAATAATTATGTCAGATTTAACCATTATTATCCAAATGTTGTCTGTCGGAAAAAGATGAGATGCACTGAGATGCTCTGTATATAATGCACTGCTCTGCTAGTGGTTCATTCTTTAGGGCAATACTAAATATAACTTTCATTAATTAAAAAGGGGGAACAAATCCTAAAAATGTTATTTGTTAGTTTCATATCAGTGTAATATTAGAAAAATAAATGTATTAAATAATAATTATAATAACTACAATATATTTATCATATGATTTATTTATTTCAGTCATAGTTTAGTAATTGTATTACTTCAGTTTCTATTTTTCTATTCTGTTTAATTTTTTCAGTTAAAGGATTAGTTCACTTCAAAATAAAAATGTCCTGATAATTTACTCACCCCCATCTCATCCAAGATGTTCATGTCTTTCTTTTTTTAGGAAAACATTCCAGGATTTCTCTCCAGATAATGGACTTCAATGGCAACCAATGGATTGAAGGTCCAAATCAATGCAGGTTCAAAGGGCTTCTGAGGGCTCTGCACGATCCCAGACGAGGAATAGGGTCTTATCTAGCGAAAGCGTTTTTAAATGCGTGACTTTGGTGTTGTGCTTCGTTGCGTCGGAAAGGTCACGTCCGTGGCGTATGTGGAAGTACCGACCCAGTGCCAAAAAACTCCATCTCATGTTGTCCTCCAACATTGAAATTGTCCGTCATCGTTGTTTTACCTTTATTTTGTAAAAGGTGTTTGATTTAGTCTTTGCATGTTCGTTTTAACATTGGGTCGGTTCTTCCACATACACAAGCGTGACCTTTCCAATGTGAAGACGTCATAGGTCGTGAAGAAGAACAACACAGAAGTCGCACATTTGAGGTTAAAAAGTATATAAATTTGTATTTTTTTAAGAAAATGACAGACGATTTCTCTAGATAAGACCCGATTCCTCGTCTGGGATCGTGCAGAACCCTCTGATGCCCTTCAAAGTCCTTTGAAACTGCATTGATTTGGACCTTCAACTCGTTGGTTGCAATTGAAAACCGTTATATGGAGAAAAATCCTGGAATGTTTTCCTAAAAAACGAGGAAAGACATGAACATCTTGGATGAGATGGGGGTGATTAAATTATCAGGAAATGTTTCATTTTGAAGTGAACTAATCCTTTAATACAAACATTTCTAGTTTTCATTTTGAAGTTTTAGTTCAGCTTTATTTAATTTATCAAACTAATTGTTAATAGTTTTAAAGAAGGAATTAGTTAACAATAACAACACTTTTGGTTTCGAAAAACTTTTATACCAATTCAGAGAAAGGTTTTAATTGAATGACTCTCAAAATGTCACAAGTAAAAAAAAAAACATCAAAAAGCATCTTAATGATTATATATATAAAAAAAAAATTAAAAAAAAAAATTATATATATATATATTTTTTCAATTCAATTAAAACCTTTCTCTGAAATGGTATAAAAGTTTGTCGATATATATATTCAAAAAGTTCTACACTAAAAGTTTTGGTTATATTTTGTTGAGGTGTCCTTGTTACAGTGTACACTCACGTAAAGGATTATTAGGAACACCATACTAATACTGTGTTTGACCCCCTTTCACCTTCAGAACTGCCTTAATTCTGCATGGCATGGCAAGGTGCTGAAAGCATTCTTTAGAAATGTTGGCCCATATTGATAGGATAGCATCTTGTAGTTGATGGAGATTCGTGGGATGCACATCCAGGGCACGAAGCTCCCGTTCCACCACATCCCAAAGATGCTCTATTGGGTTGAGATCTGGTGACTGTGGAGGCCATTTTAGTTCAGTGAACTCAGTGTCATGTTCAAGAAACCAATTTGAAATGATTCAAGCTTTGTGACATGGTGCATTATCCTGCTGGAAGTAGCCATCAGAGGATGGATACATGGTGGTCATAAAGGGATGGATATGGTCAGAAACAATGCTCAGGTAGGCCGTGGCATTTAAACGATGCCCAATTGGCACTAAGGGGCCTAAAGAATTGAATTGAATTGAATTTAAATTTATTGTCCATTGTCTTCTCTTCCATGTTTGTTTGAATCCCGCTGCTTACGTATGGCGTCTTACGTCAGCAGCATCACTGTGGACTCGGAAGAGAAGACACTTCACTGTGGACACGGAAGAGAAGACAATGCTGAATAAAGTCGTAGTTTTTGTTATTTTTGTACCAAAATGTATTGTCGATGCTTCAAAAGAGTCTAACTAACCCACTGATGTCACATGGACTACTTTGATGATGTTTTTCATACCTTTCTTCTTACCTTTCTGGACACGGACTGTAGAGTGTGCATACACTTTCAATGGAAGGACAGAAAGCTCTCGGACTAAATCTAAAATATCTTAAACTGTGTTCCGGAGATGAATGGGGGTGTTACGGGTTTGGAACGACATTAGTCATTAATGACAGAATTTTAATTTTTGGGTGGACTAACCCTTCAAAGTTTTTTAATATGAATTTTATATATATACATATGAAGAGTTCAGATGCAAAAGCCTCTAAAAGCCACTTCGGTCAAAAATGAGATAACAATACTGAGTGAATGCTCTCTGCATATAGAATACATTCATAAAATACTTTCAAATCCCAGCCTCAGCCCATTCACAAGTACCGGTACTTAGGTAGAAACCTAAACAAGGAAGCCTGACAAAAATGCTTATTTTAAAGAAAAGCATTAGACGGATTTAGAGGCTTTTGCATCTGAACTCTTCATATATATATAATGCTAGGCCAAATGTACCATGTCAGGGACCATATGCAAATGTAAAACTATGGCCGTCACACTATGTGATTTATGTGTTGTTATAAGTAGCATGTTGGTCATGAAGCCAATGAGAACTGAATTATTGTGCTAGAACTGAATTTTAAATATGCTAGACGAGTTAGAGGTTATCTCGAGTCCTATTGAGAATGTGATGTTCTTCTGTCACGCGTGCCGTGAATGTAGAATTGAAGTGCTGGCATGTAGAACAGATTTCAGTGCTAACTGTATCAGTGCATCAGTGGATCAAGGCATGCATTTAATGAGCGAATTATCCCTGCAAACATTTTCTAATAGCCGCATTCATACATTCTCCACCCATTTCTTAAGCAATTAGGCCGTTTTAAAGATAGTCTTATCGATCTGCGAATTTTTGCTTTCTTTTATTTGATAAAAGGCAATTAGCTTATCGGTGCAAAGCATGCCACCATATGACAATCTGATAGATGGATACCCCACAAAAACACAATGCGGCCATCACGTCTTCACCGTCGCTGACAGTGCTTCTATTACAGCTACAAAAACATCCGCATCAATCATTGCCTCGGCACCTTTTAAAACAATGGGCCTGGGACTCACTGGAAATGGCAAATCAGTAATTGCAGCCTCATTGTCAGACGGGGACAAAACAGGGTCTCATTCGAAAACTCCCACCTCACTGTTTTTCGAGCTGATAAAGTCAATCCAACACGCCGGCATTACTAATAATGCATAATCACGGCTATTAGAGACAACTGCAAAGTCTACAGGCCTACTCCCGCTAGAACAACTCTCTGTGAAGGTGAGATGTCTGGCGGTTGTCTTGATGAGGGTGCTCCACTATAGAGTTATTCACGTCCCGTTCCATATTCGCAGAACGTCTGGGTAGCTTTGTGAATGTGTGATTTAAAGGAGTTAATTGATAAGGAGACTGAAGAAGGCTAATGAAAAGCACTTTGATGGCTCTCATTCGGAATGCTCCGTTACTCTGCTGTAACCTCAGGCCTCTCTGCAGTAGCAATTATCAAAAGCATGTAACCCGGTGAGAGCCATCTGCAGCCTCTAGGAGAGTAATCTTCATGAAAGAGATTCAATTTTCCCCAGAGCCCCAAATAAAAGCAACGTTGTCCAAAAAGTGTAAACTTTCAAGAGTTTTCATTGTTTTGGAGGGTCTTTTCAACATAAAATGCAAGCGAAGACGATGCGTTAACCAACATCAGACTACGACGGGCTGGACTGATCACAAAGCAAGATGCTCGACCAACTAAAAAGGGAGGTGCATGCAAAGATATACATCGTACTTTAAGATGTATACAAGGTTATAGAAAGCACAGGAAAAACATATCAACAAGTATCATAAAACATTAGTAAAATATGATTTATCTCTGATGTTCCATAAGTCCCCAGTAGTCAATAATTTTATCCGTTAAAACTCATCTTTGATCACCAAAATGACATATTTAAAAAAAAATCCTAGAAAAAAAATGCCTTGAAATAGCTTGAATGTAACTCTGCACCCTTGCCTCATTTAGTATACGAGGTTCTATAAATATGCAAATTAGCCCCACCTCCATTTGCTCGCACCAACGTTGACGTGATTGGTTACTAGCTAGTTTGTGACGTCACAAACACCAGCAATTTCAAACCGTGTTTTTGAGACTGCAGTTTTAAGGAGAAAATACTCAGCAATGGTGTTGACTCATGAATTTACACATGGTTTGTCTTAAAGCATATTAAAAACACCACATAGACATAAACAACATTAAAAGCTTGATTTTCACAACAGGGGGACTTTAAAAAACAAACAAATGAACGTTCTTTAAAGTGCCCTTATTATGCTTTTTTAAAGGTTCCTAATTTTGTTTTGGAGGTCTCTTAGAATAGGTTTACCTGCATCCAAGGTCAAAAACGCTTTAATTTTCTCATAGTATAAATTGCACATCACTTCTCAAAGAGTCAGATAATGGTACATCTGAAGATTCCATGAGCCTACTCTGCTCTGATTGGTCTACTTCTCACAGCGCGTCGGACGCCTTTATCTGAATTTCAGCCCCGGAGGCTTTCTCAGCACTTGATACACAGTGATAAGAACAATGGTGTAAATTTTATCGTATCAATTTCCAGTGCTGAAAACGGCAACCAAACTCTTCCAGGCCTCAGTTACAACTAGGGTGGGTCAAAGTAGATCATGTTCATGGGGATCCAATAGCTGCATCCCATTTCAGATGCTGCATCCTTCGAAGGACGCAATCAAGGCTGATTGCATTACAGCTGTGCGGCGAAGGCTCCTATATATATATATATATATATATATATATATATATATATATATATATATATATATATATGGCCTTGAAATGTGTCCTTCGTTTCATGGGCAATGAAGGATACAACAGATAGAACCTTCGTGTTCTGCCCTACCCCAGAATTGTGAAGCTGATAAGATGATTTTTTTGGAGAAAAAAGGCGTGGCCTTTGAAGTCTGAGTCCTACTAAGGATGCAGCCCCTGAATTGGGACGCAGCTAGTGAAGCTCATAGCAGGCTCCCATTATGCAAATTAGTTTTTAATTTGTCCTGGTTTCCATTACAGATTTGCGTGTTATTTCCTAAATGTCGATAAAAAACTATTGCGAAATTACAGCGTTTCCATTAACCGATGTTATGAGACTAAAACATTTTTTTTTCCTCTCACGATAAGTCATTCAAAAAATAATTGCGACGGATGTTGGTAGGTTTACATATAACACAGCCACCACAATAGCCATTATTTTTAAGAGAAAGCCCATTATTTCTTGTGCATGGCCATGTATGAGGTATTTCTAGGTGTTTCTCCCTCATATCGCTTCAAGGTCTTGATAAATTGTGGCATTTCTTAGTTGTTTCGAATCCAGTATTCCAGTATTATTCCCATAATTCTTAAAGAACTCTGTCTCGTCTTCTGTCCAAACATACCGCGCCACCTACGCGAGGTGACCTGTAAATGCAGGAAAAACTGCGCGATCCAGATCCAACTCCTCCCACTTTATATACTTTGCTATATTACTGCAACAATGGAGCCACGAACTTCACATGCTTTTGAAAATCCAGCAGTTGATCCTGATAAGCGCTCATCGTCACAGTTGTAAACACGGCAGCTTTCTTCTTCCACGAGGGAGTTTGTCGTCACGGCATTTGTTTCCAGGCGGACCGTTAAAGAACGTGGACATCCTGTAGAATTCAAACAACCAGATGAAGACTTTAAAAATCCTGAAGTGTTTCCAGATAAGTGTGTCATATGCATCAGACATACAGCCAACGTTCTGTGGGCGTGACGTCATGTCTGAGGCTGAGACTACATCTGCACCTACCCCAACCCGTAAACCCGCCCCCCTGGATTTCACAAAACTCTACTGGAGTTTTGAGAAATATTTATTTTTAAAAACCACCTCATGCGAGCATAAAACCTTTTTTGTTATATAGGGACGTTTTTGCTAAATTGACGTGTTTCTATTGGGTGCATTTTCAATTCGCGCTATTTGAAGGGTAATGGAAACACAGCTATCATTACGTAAGTATGTAACAGGAAGTGAGACTGGAATTGATGACACGTTTCAGCAGTTCAGAATCGATTCTTACTTTTGGGAGACTACATTTATTTGTTGTGCACTTTGATCTTTAAAACTTTGAAGACCTTTTACATTCACAAACAGCTATTTTACAAACTGCATGAAAGCTAATTTTCGAAAAAAAGCATAATGGGGCACTTTTAAATGTGCTTCGGGATTATGGCATATGTTCGCAACTCCCTGAAAGTCATTCTCAGGTGCAAAGAATAGCAGATGACACTGCATGAATTACAAGTTATCACACTTTTTATTACACATACATTTTTTTATCAGTTCCAAGGTGTGAAAAATGTTTTAACTTTCTTTTATCCATTAGTTCTGAATGGACAATCTGTGAAACAGCACCGGGGATTACTTTTCACTGTTTGTTTCACCTGTGTTCTTTACATTCCAGATATGTTAGTGGTGCGGCCTGGAGCGTCCGTTTTCAACTCTCTCACAGAAACACATGAATCAGCAAATGAGGAACCAACTACCTGGAGTGGAGTCATTTCAGAACACTTGCCTGGAAAATATGCTATTTCAGTTTGCATGTTGCTTGGTGCCATGCAAGACTGATGCTTAGGCTTATTTTAGAACCGTTTTTTTTTTTGGTGGTGAAAAGAAAACAAATGTACATTCTAACAGGCCAATTTGTCTGAAAGTTTTTGTTTGGAGTTCCTGAAGAACTGCTGTGTAAAAGCAAAAGCAAAAGCAAGAGCTGATATTCAGTGCTGTTATTCACATCGGACAGATCACGATTCACCACAGTGCAATATTTTTTTTTAAAGGCCCTGATTGGCAGACAAATTCCTATTCTTTTTTTTAGCAATAACATGTTGTTTTTGGTGGTTCCTCAGGCAGCATGCACCTTTTGCACAAACGTGGGCCGCCATTCTTATCTAGAGAGAAGCACAGACATTATATTGATGTTTAAAACTTAACAAAATCTTGTTTTTTTTCCTCCTTTGTGTTTTCATACTTCATCATGATGATAGAAGATTTCAGACTGTTGTGAAACCTGGCTGAGAATTGATTTACAGAGGAGTCGATTCTCGTGTGGTCTCTCATCCTCCCCACCCTCTCTTACTCTTTCTCTTTTTCTACTTTCTTTTCTCTTGCCGCCTTTCTCTCTATGTTTTTTCTTCCTCATTGACGTTCTCACTCCTGTTCTAACAGTACCGCATGACAGGTGCTGATGAGCTTTCTGGTCTAACGAAGACCTGCCTGTGGATATAGTGGAGTCAATAATCATACCTCTTATTCATTCCTCATGTTCAACTTCGTTATAGACTTGCAATACAAAAACAATAAATCAACAAGGAGAAACTTAATTAAAGGATTAGTTCACTTTAAAATGAAAATTAACCCATGATTTACTTACCCTCAAGCCGGTATATATGACTTTCTTCTTTCTGATGGCCACAATAAATATCCACACGCTTCCACGCTTTATAATGGCAGTGAACAGTTTGAAGCTCAAAAAAGTGCATCCATCCATCATAAACATTCTCCACAAGGCTCCAGGGGGTTAATAATAATAATAGCTTCAAACTCGTGGCCCCCATTCATGGCCATTATAAAGATTGGAAGCATCAGGATATTTATTAATATAACTCCAATTGTGTTCATCAGAGAGAAGAAAGTTATATACATCTATGGTGGCTTGAGGGTGAGTAAATCATTGGGGTAATTTTCTATGCACATCTAACTCATTTTAAGCACTGTGCAATTGTGCTATAAAAAGCTCAACTCTTTGTATGTTTTTTCCTAGAGAGAAAAATGTATAAAAAATAAATAAAATATATATTACAGATTATCCAAAGAGATTTCATAAAAATAATATTATCTGATAAGACCTAAATTAAATTAACTCTCTTTCCATTTAATCAGACTTCATAAGAAAAGAATATTATCTGATTAGATTTAAAGTCAACTTTAAATATTTAAAGTCAGAATTGCCATATAAAGTCAGAATTGAGTGATATAAAGTCAGAATTGAGTCAAATAAAGTCAGAATTGAGTGATATAAAGTCAGTATTGCGATATAAAGTCAGAATTGGATATAAAGTCGGAATTGCGATATAAAGTCAGTATTGCGATATAAAGTCAGTATTGCGATATAAAGTCAGAATTTAGTGATTTAAAGTCAGTATTGCGATATAAAGTCAGTATTGAGTGATTAAAAGTCAGAATTGAGTGATTAAAAGTCAGAATTGAGTGATTAAAAGTCAGAATTGAGTGATTTAAAGTCAGAATTAAGTGATATAAAGTCAGAATTGCATGATATAAAGTCAGAATTGCGTGATTTAAAGTCAGAATTGCGATATAAAGTAAGAATTGTGTGATATAAAGTCAGAATTGAGTGATTAAAAGTCAGAATTGCGTGATATAAAGTCAGAATTAAGTGATATAAAGTCAGAATTGCATGATATAAAGTCAGAATTGCGTGATTTAAAGTCAGAATTGCGATATAAAGTTAGAATTGAGTGATATAAAGTCAGAATTGAGTGATATAAAGTCAGAATTGCCATATAAAGTCAGAATTGAGTGATATAAAGTCAGAATTGCGAAATAAAGTCAGAATTGCGTGATATAAAGTCAGAATTAAGTGATATAAAGTCAGAATTAAGTGATATAAAGTCAGAATTGCGAAATAAAGTCAGAATTGCGAAATAAAGTCAGAATTGAGTGATATAAAGTCAAAATTGAGTGATATAAAGTCACAATTGAGTGAAATAAAGTCACAATTGAGTGATATAAAGTCAGAATTGCGTGATATAAAGTCAGAATTTAGTGATATAAAGTCAGAATTAAGTTAAATAAAGTCAGAATTGAGTGATATAAAGTCACAATTGAGTGATATAAAGTCACAATTGAGTGATATAAAGTCAGAATTTAGTGATATAAAGTCAGAATTGCGCGATATAAAGTCAGAATTGCGTGATATAAAGTCAGAATTGCGATATAAAGTCAGAATTGGATATAAAGTCAGAATTGCGATATAAAGTCAGTATTGCGATATAAAGTCAGTATTGCGATATAAAGTCAGAATTGAGTGATTTAAAGTCAGAATTGAGTGATTAAAAGTCAGAATTGCGTGATATAAAGTCAGAATTAAGTGATATAAAGTCAGAATTGCATGATATAAAGTCAGAATTGCGTGATTTAAAGTCAGAATTGCGATATAAAGTCAGAATTGAGTGATATAAAGTTAGAATTGAGTGATATAAAGTCAGAATTGCGATATAAAGTCAGAATTGAGTGATATAAAGTCATAATTGCGTGATATAAAGTCAGAATTGCGTGATATAAAGTCATAATTAAGTGATATAAAGTCAGAATTGCGAAATAAAGTCAGAATTGCGAAATAAAGTCAGAATTGAGTGATATAAAGTCAAAATTGAGTGATATAAAGTCACAATTGAGTGAAATAAAGTCACAATTGAGTGATATAAAGTCAGAATTGCGTGATATAAAGTCAGAATTTAGTGATATAAAGTCAGAATTAAGTTAAATAAAGTCAGAATTGAGTGATATAAAGTCACAATTGAGTGATATAAAGTCACAATTGAGTGATATAAAATCAGAATTTAGTGATATAAAGTCAGAATGGCGAGATATAAAGTCAGAATTGCATGATATAAAGTCAGAATTGCGATATAAAGTCAGAATTGTGTGATATAAAGTCAGAATTGCATGATATAAAGTCAGAATTGCGTGATATAAAGTAAGAATTACGATATAAAGTCAGAATTGTGTGATATAAAGTCAGAATTGCGTGATATAAAGTCAGAATTGCATGATATAAAGTCAGAATTGCGATATAAAGTCAGAATTGCGATATAAAGTCAGTATTGCGATAAAGTCAGAATTGCGTGATATAAAGTCAGAATTGCGATATAAAGTCAGAATTGAGTGATATAAAGTCAGAATTGCGTGAAATAAAGTCAGAATTGGATATAAAGTCAGAATTGCGATATAAAGTCAGTATTGCGATATAAAGTCAGTATTGAGTGATTTAAAGTCAGAATTGCGTGATATAAAGTCAGAATTGCGATATAAAGTCAGAATTGAGTGATATAAAGTCAGAATTGCGATATAAAGTCAGAATTGCGATATAAAGTCAGAATTGCGTGAAATAAAGTCAGAATTGGATATAAAGTCAGAATTGCGATATAAAGTCAGTATTGAGTGATTTAAAGTCAGAATTGCGTGATATAAAGTCAGAATTGCGTGAAATAAAGTCAGAATTGGATATAAAGTCAGAATTGCGATATAAAGTCAGTATTGCGATATAAAGTCAGTATTGAGTGATTTAAAGTCAGAATTGCGTGATATAAAGTCAGAATTGCGTGAAATAAAGTCAGAATTGGATATAAAGTCAGAATTGCGATAAAAAGTCAGTATTGCGATATAAAGTCAGAATTGCGTGTAAAGTTGATATAAACTCGCAATTTTGAAACTTTTTTTCTCAGAATTGCAAGTTTATATCAGGCAATTCTGACTTTATAACAAATTAAATTTATAGAAAAGTCTGTGAGATATAAACTCATAATTATATGTTTTTCCCCCTCAGAATTGGACTTTATTACTCGCAATCGCGAGTTAATGTCTCACTATTCTGAGAAAAAAGGTCATAATTGCGAAATATAAACTCGCAATTGAGAAAACAAAAAGTCATAATTTCGCAATTCTGACTTTTTCTCAGAATTTTATAAAACGCAATTCTGACTTTATAACTCGCAATTGTGAGATAAAAAGTCACAATTATCTTTTAAAATGTTTTATTTTGGTAACAAGCTTACAAAAATTACTGATGAATCGCTCATAAGACACTTTGGATAAAAACTAGTTGCTAAATAAATCAACACACACTTATCCATTAACATATTTTATTGAACAAATGTTTAAACAATCTAAGTCAGTTCAAAGAGCATCAATATCTATATAAGTGTGTTTTATTTTTCTCTAGAGGATGTCACATTTGCCACTTATTTACATTAATAAGAAACAGATTTACCAAGGGACAGCGAGCTGCCAGCTACCATGAAATGTGCCACAATTCATGTAAGCAGTTGGTTAATGTGAAATCAAATATCGAAGCGCATGGGCAACTGGCTGTCAGGAATTCGCTGTGAAAGTAATTGATGGTTATTGTTTTTTGACGTTAATCAAATCGGCAGATTTGAAATTTCAGCCAGCCGCCTGAGTTTACGAGTTCACAGGGAAGGCATCAGCAGGGGGTTTACATGATTTAGAGCACATACGGTTGAACAATGCTAAGTTGCCATCATAGCTAATCAAAGCCGATTTTGGAAGCTGCCGAATCTGTGCGTACACTGTTTTATGTGGCCCTTTTGTCTTTTTATTTTTAACTACAGAATGTAAAGTGACCTTGCAGACCTATGAGTCATGTTATTACCATATCTCTCTGAACTAGTCTAATGCTTGTTTCAGGCATCTATTGTTGATGCCTTACAGTTTTAATTTGCCTGCTCTGTCTGATTGTAACAGGATGTTTATGTTTCTCTGAACAAGGTATGTTCAATCACGTTTGTCCTCGCTGCGGTCAAAACAAATGTAGATGATAGTGAAGTAGAGTAGAGATGAAAGCTGCATGCCAAAGCTCTCTGGCAACAGATGGATGAAAAACATGAAACAGTCGTGACACAAAATGAAAAAAAAGTGTTTCTTTACAAATAAACAGACAAAAAGGATTCAATTCAACCTTTTTTATGTTCTTTTATATCTGGACTCTGAAATAAAACTCCTAGACAGAGGTTCCTTTGTTTGTCATCAGCAGAAGAAGAATTGTGGGTCTGTGCTCACAGGAGGGAAAAAAGATTACAGTTTTGATTCCCCAGTCTATAATTGATCTGTGTATTCAATAAAGAGAGAGGTTTATTACTATCCATAAAATGAGTTTTTCCAGCATCTTCAATAAACAAACCAATAAGACTTTGCTTGGAAATATGATACACTGTTCTTGTATAGCACAAATTCATGTCCTCATTTCTTTCTTCCTTTCTTTCTGTACTTTCGCTTTTTCTCGTTACTTTGTAAACTCATGATGAAGAATCTTGTAAGTTCTTTACAAATTGAATAAATAAGAGAAAATGTAGAGTCAGCTTGTTATTATCGCATAATCAACAATGACAGGGTGATCAGGAGAAAGGTCTAACCCTAAACTAAACGTATCTAATTTCTGTAGCCTAAATGAAATATTGATTTGAATTATATATACACCGGTCAGGCATAACATAATGACAGGCGAAGTGAATAACAATGTTTTGTCTCTTTATCATGGCATCTGTTAGTGGGTGGGCTGGGATATACTAGTTGATGTGTTAGAAGCAGGAAAAATGGACAAGCGTCAGGATTTGAGTGAGTTTGACAAGGGTCAAATTGTGATGGCTAGATGACTGGGCCAGAGCATCTCCAAAACTGCAGCTCTTGTGTGGTGTTCCGTTTCCCTGCAGTGGTCAGTCAAAAATGGTCCAAGGAAGGAACAGTGGTGAACTGGTGACAGGGTCATGTGCGGCCAAGGCTCATTGATGCACGGGGAGCAAAAGCTGGCCCGATCAAACAGACGAGCTACTGTAGCTCAGATTGCTCAAGAAGTTAATGCTGGTTCTGACAGAAAAGTGTCAGAATACAGTGTATTGCAGTGTGTTGCGTATGGGGCTGCATAGCCGCAGACCAGTCAGGGTGCCCATGCTCACCCCTGTCCACTGCCGAAAGCTCCAACAGTGGGCAGGTGAGCATCAGAACTAGACCACGGAGAAATGGAAGAAGGAGGCCTGGTCTGATGAATCAAGTTTTCTTTTACATCACGTGGATGGCCGGGTGCGTGTGTGTCACTTACCTGGGGAACACATGGCACCAGGATGCACTATGTGAAGAAGCTAAGGACTTAAAGGATCTACTGTTAACATCTTGGTGCCAGACATCACAGCCCACTTTTAGGGGTCTAGTGGAGTCCATGCCTCGACGGGTCAGGACTGTTTTGGCAGCAAAAGGGGGACCAACACAATATTAGGGAGGTGGCCATAATGTTATGCCTGATAGGTGTATATAGGGGCAAGCTTTACAGGGTCATATGGATATAAGTACTGTCAAATCGATTAATCACGATTAATCACAATGTAACATAAACGTTTTGGTTTACATAATATACGTGTGTATATGTATTACTATATTTATATATGTCTGTGTGTGTGCGCATATGTAGTATACACACACACACATATATATATATATATATATATATATATATATATATATATATATATATATATATATATATATATATATATATATATAAATATGTGTGTGTGTGTGTGTGTGTGTGTATATATAAAATATATACATACAAATACAGTATAATTTGTAAACAAAATATTTTATGTTATATGCGATTAATCGTGATTAATCTATTTGACAGCACAAATTCCATATACACATAAAGCAAGTGAGAGAGTCATTAGTGACAGACATCAAAGTAACAAGAGGCCTGACAGTGTTGCCAAGGACGACAGCGAATATTAGGAAATATCCGCCTGCTGCAGGGAACGACTGACCAATCAGAATCAAGCAATCCAGAGAGCAATAAACTATTTTAACAAACACTGAGAGCGTTGTAAATACGTGAGAGGTTAAAAAGCGACATTAAGACTCGTCATCTTGTAAATCTAAAACAACATTATCAAAAATCTGCTGATCTATTTTTCATTACAGCACAAACAAATTCAAAGAACTTGGCCTCTTTCTTAACTGGAGCATCATAATGCCTGCAGTGGTTTAATTACTTTCGTATTGCTGCAACACATAGAGCTAATGAATCCGAGCAGTTTCATTTTCATCATTTTACAATGTTCTACAAATATTAAACGCTAGACTGGTGAGGGATATGTAATGAGGACTACTCCATATTCTGGGACTGCTCTCTGCAGAACAGTGTACTATCTGCATACTCAATCTTCTTGATATTAAAAACATATTTGGGGAACAACAGAACCCCAGAAAGTTATTAAGAGGACATATGTATTTGTTTATTTGTTGTTCATGTCCCATCCGCACCCTTGAGGTTTGATTTTTTTAGCTTATTGTTAATTCTGTAATCAGACATCAAGAAAATGTATACCAGCCAACACAAGTGCAGCCTCCAGGTAGTTATACTTTCATGGGATTACAAAGTCAACGCAGTCAAACAAGAATATCTGTCATGTACGCAGTCTAGCCTTGATATATTTCTCACCGCATTCCTCACAATTCTTGACTCTTCGGGGAATGTCAAACAGCTTGCACAATTAAAGAAAATGAAGGGGAGCAAATCAAATCCATCTAGGAATCGATGTCAATACCTACAGTAGGAAGGGAAGTGCTACGGAGACTGATTTTGTTAGTACCGCAAAAACGCTTGTTATACTTTGCACACATGAATGCACAGCTACATGCTCAAGAAAATGAATCAAAAAGATTTTTGCTGCTATTTTAAGCAAAGCCTTCACTGATGCCCTTGCATTGTGTTAATGAATTGTTCAAGCAACTAGAGGTCACACATTTTGGAAGCAATTGCGAACCACATAGAAGGTGTTGACAACGGCGGTTTCGAAGCGTGTAAAATTCCCACTTACAGCTTCCCAACTTAGTCGGCTCGACGATCTGTTTTACTTTCTTCGCAGCAACAGCAAAACTCCTTTCTTTAATGAGAACAGAGATGTAATTTGACAGAAACAATTGCATTCACACAGCTCCGTCAAAGCACTATTTCAACTGAATGTCAAAACAATGAAGCGTTTAAGTGCAGTGACCAAGCATGTACTTCTATTGCGATCATGAACCAGCTTTTATCTCCTCCTCGGTAAATCCCTGCCTACGGGCACTGAAGGATTTGGCTTCTGCCTCTTCTGTAATGAGCTCTGTGTCTGTACATACAAAACAGGCCTTTTGCTCAATACTGGAGCTGTGGCTCTCGCTCTTTTCACTCTCTCTCGGAACCTCATTTTGAGCTCACAGTTTGATCTGTTTCAAATGAATGCTTATTTAAAAGTGAGTATTTTGGAGAACGCTTTGTCTAATACCTCATGAATGCTCTGGCGTCCTGCAGTGCAATACAACGTCGGCCATTGTCAAGCATTAATTAACAGTTATGACTCATAACCCACATTATTATGTCGAAAAGTAGTACAATATAATTGTGTCATAAAATAGTTAAAGCCCTGTTCCTCTAAGCTGTAGTCATGGTGTAAATCTCTTCCCACTAAGCGACTGCCAGCTTTAAGGATAAATTCCCATTATAATTATGTCATATTAATTTGTATTATGCATAATTAGATATGTAACTGAATTATGCCTGGTATTTACTTCACCACTTGTATGATACTGCAAATTAATCCATAATAATGCTTTATTTGTCAAAATTTTCTTTTCTTTTTAAAAGCCCATAGGCATCCGTAGATCTCTTTAAAGCGCACTACAATTCCCCAAAACAACATAAGAAGACCTTTATTTATAGTTACACTATGATTCTGCAAAATGAGCTATTACAGCTTGTAATAAATGGAAGATATAATTCACCGCTGATGAACGTTGTGAAGTATTACAGCGGAATTAAAACTATTAAAATAATTAAACACTCCAAGACTGTTATTGCATGCTGAGCTTAATTAAAATATTTTAATTATTTTAAATGCATAAACGCTCAGACTGTAAGGAGATAAATATGGAAGTTGCGCATAAAAAAAGCTTCCTGTTTGTTCTCATTCCCTGGAGGAAGTGGTACCAAGATTGTTGCTTTAAATACAGTGGTCCTAATTACTTTGACGCCGAATATCAGTGTCAATGAAAGATGCAGAGAAACGGTTGTATTTCCTCCATTTTCCCAGCTCAGTTCAACAGAGTAACTCATGAATTACTAATGGTAGAAATGCAACAGAAACATGTGCAATCATGAGGAACTTCACGCTTCTGTAAGGTTAAGCCTTGCACTTAACAGCAAGATGATAATGACGATGGATAACATTAATGAGAGCCTATTGATTGAACGGGCTAGGTGAGGGATGTCTTCCACTTATGCGTCCCTAACAAATGGCTAGTTAGCGTTATTTATAGTCACAATCGATTTTTAGTTTGAAGCATTTCTTTGTTTTTGTATCGTGCACTGTAGCTGTAAGTGTGTTTGAAAGATCAGGGCTGGAGTAGGATTACTGTCAAGCGATGTCCCGGGAGTCGAGTCTAAACAGCAGCTGCACTGCTGTTCGCACACAGAAACGTGCTCCACCCCTACACAGCAAGAGATAGAATGGTGGATGACAACAAAGTATCCTATGCAAAAAGTGCAAACTTGATTGTATGCTTATGGTTATATACAGTGTGTATATATCATACAGTCTATGGTATATATATATATATATATATATATATATATATATATATATATATATATATATATATATATATATATATATATATATAGATTGTGTGCAGTTGAGCTGATTTTTTTAGGGCAATGAGGCGGTGAGTTGGTTTGTAAATTTCTGGGTTTATCTATTTAATGCTCTGATACTAGGTTTATGGGAAATGTTTTATGTAATACATGCAGTTCCAAAGTGATTCATAAATGGTTTGTAGAATTTATGGCAGATTTGTTTGTTATCATTCTGCATATGCTGCAGCCATGAGGAGCTTAGAGCTCCACATATTTTTCCTGCAAAAAAAAATACAAATAAATAAATAAAAGTACTTACGAGAAAGCTAGTGATAGTGAATATGGAAGGAAATGCTGATGTAGAAAGTGCATGAACGAGGCATACTTTCAGCCTACCATTAGCATGCATTAACATCTGTTAACGGGTTTTTTTTTTGCCACTTTGGCCGGATTTGGCCACCCACATTTCAGCCCTGTACATGAACTGGCTATTTATCCAACAACATCACTTGGAAACTGAGAACCTAATGTTCCATTAAAAAAAATACATTCATCCAATCATTCTCCAAAGCTGCTTTATCCTCTGCAGGGTCGCAGGGATGCTGGAGTCTATCTCAGCGTCTCGGGCCACTGGACGGATGGCCAGTCCATCACAGAAAAACAATACAGTGAACCGAATAATTTTCATGACATTCGGATCCATTAACAGTTCTCGCATGTGCGTTCAATGCAGATGGACATTGTACTAAAATGTTCTGATAGTGTTCCATGCGGTAATATTTAAAGATGAGACGTACAGCACAACCACGACTCTTATTTTGAATCATTCACATGAATTGCAACTAGTTCAAACATTTCTGAGTCTGACTCCATGTACCAAGCAGTGTTAATATTAACTAAAGCTAAAAATATAATTTAAATAAAGCTAAAATTTTAATATTATATGAAAAATAAGAAAAAAACTTTAAATGAAAATTAGAAATGTATTTAAGTCACCATTGTAGTCAATAATTGTATCCCTTAAAACCCATCTTTGATATTCATTCATATCTTAAAGTAGATTGAATGTTACTCTACACCCTAGAAATGAGCCCCACCTCCACTTACTCATACTCGTCAGAAATGTGGTTTGTCTTAAAGCATAAACCACATAGACATATAAACAACATGATTTACTCACCCTCAAGCCATCCTAGATGTATATGTCTTCTTTCAGATATAAAGTAAAATATCCAGCTTACGGCGGACCACCTTCTGTATTCAACTCACGGAAAAAGCATAACTAACAAGGCTCCACACTTAATGCGTATGTTGAATACATAAGGTGGTCCTCCGGAAGCTAGATATTTTCCTTTATAAAGATTTAAATATGGATATTTTTCTTACACATACCCATCGATTCACTTCAGAAGGCCTTTACTAACCTCCTGAGCCGTATGGATTACTTTTATAATGGATGGATGCACTTTTTTGGAATTTAAATTTTGGGCTGCCATTGACTGCCATTATAAAGCTTGGAAGAGCCAAGGCATTTTTAAATATAAATCCGATTGTATTCGTCTGAAAGAAGAATGTCATAAACACCTAGGATGGCTTTAGGGTGAGTAAATCATGGGGGGATTTTCATTTTTGGGTGTACTATCCCTTTAAGTTGAAGTAGTAAAATTAACTAAAAAAAAAAAAAAAATGACAAGCACATAACAAAAGAATTAAACCTTAAACTAATCTAAAATTGAAACCTGAAATAATGAAAATAAAAGCTAATTAAAAATATTAATAAACACTATGATGGTATATAAATAAAACTAAAAGATCTGACACTGTGTTGTACATAAGGCTTAAGATATAAATGAGTAGTATTGTTGTTTTAATTTATTATTGATCTCGGCATTTGGCAACAAAATCGCATTACTATTTTTCAAATATTTCTTCCTCAAAAACAAAACAAAAACTGTTAATAGGGCTCTAAAGGAATCATAATCGTTAAGAGAAATCAAAATCAAACACAATTTGTTAAATTACTTGCTATTGCTGTCCTAAACATTAGAGACAGGTGATTCCTTTGAACAATAAAATTCTTCAGGCATGGATGTTTCATGGCTGAATGCATGATGGAGAGTAAGTGGAGGAGTCAGGAATGCACACAGCTTTTGTGTTGCATTTGTTTTCTTTGCATCTCAAGGTTGCACTATTATGCCTGCACAAACACAGCTTCTCGCCGTTAATTTCAGTGAAGGCTTCTTCAATAACTACTCCTTGGAGCAATTCCATGTCATCAAAGAGTACATCATCTGTTATTGTAATGAGTCTTGACTCTAACTCAGCTCTGAATCATTAGTGAATGGATCAACCGCTCTCATCAATGTGTTCGAGCCCCAGTGGGAATGTGAGTGTGATGAGGGCCCATCCAGTGCACTGTGATTGATCATTATTTTAATCACTGCAGGCAGACCGTCACAGGGACGACGTCAACCCACCACATCATTACGGAAGAGAAAAACAATAAATGAAATACAGGTAGGAGGCATTATTCGAATTAGCATCTTTGTGGATTCTCGGTCACAGTTAAGGGCTTCCCGCACCTTCCTGTAAGCACCACACTTGACGCTCTGGTCCTCCATCCTTGAATACATTCACAGCCAGTGACCACACACAAAGATGAGTCTGCTCTCGGCTCGCTCTGTGCCAAGGTCGTCTGGGTGGTATCTTAGTTTGCTTACTGACACATTTTGAAGGATTCCTTACTAGAAATTCTGGCTAGGAATACACAACTAACATGAAACAGAGTCATAGGTAGGTCATTTATGTTTTTGTTTTAAATAAAACATTTTAAAAAAGACAAAGATTATCAGTGGTAATAATGTGCATTTTAGCTCTGTCATTGACCTGTGTTTCTGGGACATGAATAGCAGCCCTCAAACTGCTATTTTGTGGGTTTCTCTGTCTTTTATGATGCCTGCAAGCACAAACAACACAGCTTGAGTAATCAAGTCAAAGGCTTTGAGATGAACTCTTCAAAAACATACTCCCACTTCTGTGTAGGAAAAAAGGTCACATTCGATCGCATTTCTGAATGTGTGCAACCGAGTAAAAGAGAATGTGCTGGAAGTCTAAAAACATTAAAAGCTGGATCACTTTCTCTGTCTCTGGTTGAAGTGGCACAACGCAATATTATACACCCCACATTCAGAGGATTTTTTTACAGATTAAGCGCCTAGATAGACACCCTCCCACCCGCCCAAGCCGGTGCACCTACGTTGGTGACAGGATATCAAGATAGTCCGGCAGCAGATAGCACAGGGGCAATCTAAAAAATCAAGTGGACACTTCAAAGAGATTGTATCTAGAGAAAGCTATTGTTTCTCACTTATCAGATATTGGAAGAGTCTGTATTGCTCTCAGGTTCACAGGTGTCTTTGGGTTCTTATACAGAAAACTCATTTTGTTGATTTGATCAGATGAACTGTATTGACAACATTCATTCATTCTCTACAGAGAGCTCTTACATAGCAGTTTCATTCAACACAAAAATTATCTATCTATCTATCTGTCATCTATCTATCTATATTTTGGCCTTTAATAGGTATATACAATGGGATACATGTGTATATACAGACAGAATTCTGGAAAAAGATTGTTTTACGGTATCTAAAAATTATTAAGAAGCATAACTGCTTCCAACATTGCAGATGAAATGTTTGTTGAGCACCTAATCAGTATAATAGAATGATTTTTGAAGGATCAGTGAATACTGGAGTATTTTTTTAATTTCAGAATCAAAAATCAGTTTTTGTTTGGTGTGTAAATTGATGTAAAAACAACAACAACAACAACAACAAAATGTTTTTTTAGCATAATGTTGCATCATGAAAAAATGTGTATAAATCAGCATACATATAGATATATACATTTAAATACATATCAGGGGCGTTTCCTCCAAGGAGGCAAGGGAGGCAGTGTCTCCTCAAAAAAACTGGATGTGAAAATAATCGATATTACAAAAATAAAACTACACAAATATTACAAAATGTGACATTAAAAAGTGTAAAAGCCACTTGTTTTTATAAAGTAACACTGTCCAACAGCGACACCCGCAGGTGAAGTGAGGCTTGCCTCCCCTGAGCCCATTGACTTTTAAAGGAACACTCCACCATTTTTAGAAAAAAGGCCTATTCAACTTCTTTCCTACATTTAGATATGTGGGCAAATGCATTTTTGTCTTCGGTGCAAGCATTGTTTTAGTTTGGCAGTTTAGCTTAGCATAATGAATGGAATCCTATGTTGCCAGCTAGCATGTCCCGAGTAAAAGTGATCACAAAAAAAACCCTACCTAATTACTTCTTGTGGCCTGCGTATTCACAACGAATACAAATAGCAATGCAGATTAAGACTAGGTGATTTCCTAGGCAGATATTGACTTGGGACTATATTATGGGGAAGCACAGGCGAAGCACTGCTACTTGGGTGCAGAGATATCACGCAACACATGAAATCCCACAACTTCCGTCAACATACATTTCATGAGTTGCGTGATATCTCTGCACCCAAGTAGCAGTGCTTCGCCTGTGCTTCCCCATAATATAGTCCCAAGTCAATATCTGCGTAGGACATCGCCTAGTCTTAATCTGCATCGCTATTTGTATTCGTTGTATAGTGCAACTCGATAAATCCTGCCTCTTTTGCATTCTCGGCCTGAATGAAGACAATGATGCCATTAATGGGAAGACTAATTAAAATTTAACAACTCAGCCA
Organism: Gobiocypris rarus; assembly: GCA_023029165.1. Taxonomy (NCBI): domain Eukaryota; kingdom Metazoa; phylum Chordata; class Actinopteri; order Cypriniformes; family Gobionidae; genus Gobiocypris; species Gobiocypris rarus. Next base: position 12,912,421 of record CM040915.1, on the reverse strand, counting down.
CTTAGATATCATCGCTTTGTCACATCAAAAATCAAACTTGAAATGGCCTGACAACATGATGACTGTGGGGGTTTTTTCGGCTTGGAGATATTTAATGTACACCTTCGTGTCTATGTCTGTGACCAGTGTGTACAAGCTCACTGACAAGTTGACTATTTAAAAGAAAAGCTGACCATTAGCTCACAAATAATATATATTGTTTAAATTGTTACTGCCTTTAGTTATTATTTTGGAATAAATGTGAAAGTGCATAAAAACACTAATTTGATGAAATGTGTACTTGGTTTTAATAAATAGAACATGACATAGTTAGTTGTAAAATGCTAAATATAATTTTATTTGGTGTCTCTTTTATGTAATGTTTATTTAACCAGGAAAATTAACAGGGACATTAATTTACATTTGATATATTAAAAAATGTGAGGACTTTTCCTCATTTTGAAAGACCACCCCCCTGATACATACATACTGATAGAGAATAACATATACAGACTTAGAATAAGTGTTTAACTTTAAAATGAGCTGCATGCAGGGTTACTTTTTTCTTTTTTTTTTGAAAAAATGAATAGATAGATAGATAGATAGATAGATAGATAGATAGATAGATAGATAGATAGATAGATAGATAGATAGATAGATAGATAGATAGATAGATAGATAGATAGATAGATAGATAGATAGATAGATAGATAGATAGATAGATAGATGATAGAAAGCTAGATGGGATTCATTATGTTAATAAATAATTCAATATTAAATAATAAATGAAGAGGCTCTGTTGCAGTAGGAAATGGAGGAATGAGTTGTATGTCTGTTGTTGGAGGCTACTTTGCTTTTCTGTATAATGGATTTATTACTTGTGCTGGTGGATAAACCGAAGGCTTTGGGTTGCCAAGCAACAGCGGTCATGTGATAAATAAACGGTGCTTCCTTCTGTAAAGGATCAGATTATTCTCCCTCAGTGTATTGTCGAAGGGGAAGAATAACTAGTGATGAGCTACAGGGCAGAAGTTGGAAAGATAATGCATTTACAAAACTCTTTTAACTTCCTGTAAATTGACACAATGTGCAACTGGGTTCTGGTGGCAATTTAACTGCCTTGCATTACAGTCAATGACCAAATTTAAGATGCGTAATTAATAACTCAAGTGTCATAACTGAACTCATAGCACAGAGGACTTTATCACCATACCAAGCCAAATGGATTGGCTCAATTATCTGAATGGGGAACAGGGACCATAAAGCAGACAGCTTGAGATGTTAAATGAAAGCTGTGAGTCTGTTTCTGAATAATTCAATAGGAATTTCTCTTGAATTATCAATAATTGCACACCACCGTTACGCCTTTGAGAGGTCATTACAAAGCGCTGGGTGAAAGTTCTGTTTAATATGCCATAGCTTTGTGCATGTCTTTTGTTTTTCCTTTAATATTCCATGTCTCGTGAGGCAATATTTTGTACAATTAAGAAGAGTAATTAGTTTTCACCAACACAGAGAACTGAATCATTTTCAGTGGAATATTATTAATCATAATTCCAGTCCTGACCCAGCCTCTGAGCTGTGAAATTGTATTTCTACTTTACCAAACAACAATAATGGATAGGAGAAAAAAAGAGAGGAGAAAGAGTAAATTGTACAGCATGGTCCAAATCAACGGATAATAATTACAGCACCGTGCAGACATTGTGTCTGCAAAGGCTGTACTCAGCCGAAGTCATTTTCAATTAATCTAGACGAAAGCCATTGTGTGAAGCAACTCATGGAATTCTCTGAACTTCACAATGCCTAATAGCACACTCTCTCTGACACTCAGCTGTGCCGAAACTTTAGAACAGAATTGCATTTATTAAGCCAAATGCTATGAGATGTTCACACACATTCACTCTCTCTTTCTCTCTCTCTCTCACTAATCTGTTTGAGTGTTGAAATGAAATCGAAAAATATAAATACTGAAATAAGGACTGCAGTCAAACTCACGCTGAATACCTAAGGGAAATTCTACTGGATTCTGTGGGTTAAAATGTTTCAGTGCAAGAGATGACGCAATCACTGTGGTGGTGGCCATGATGATGAAATAGGCATAAACAATATACCAAACAGACATATCAAGTACAGTCTTGATGGATCTTTCGCTGCATTGCAGCAGTGAAAAGAAAAAAAAGTTTCTTTCCAAGCACCAGTATGTTCCTTTTTGCTCTGGCAGCAGAATGCTTTATTATACATATTAAGTCATATTTCAGATGCTCGAGATATGATAAAATAAATGTTATATACACTCACGGACTGGTCTAAGCAAGAGGGATGCACATAATTTAATTTAATTTAATATTGTGATGAATAAGTTCACCTGGAGCATTTATTTAAAAAATATTCTTGTATTCTTGTTTTATTTTTTTATTTACTTAGACAAAATAGTATAGAATTGTAATATCGGCCAATTATCAGATATCAGCCATAACATGAAAAAAATGTTGGCTTATCAATACCAGACAGAATTTTAATATCAATGCAACCCTACAGAGAAACATACAATTTTATAAAGATGATCATCATTTGCCATCAGTTGACGTCATTAATGATGGCAAAAATCTGGAAAATAAAACAATCCCATACTACCAATCTAGTTATGATTTGTTTCTGTTTAACTTGTTGTAGCAAATTTGGTAGGGAGGTAAAAAATGTACTGTGGCCGAGACCGAAGAAAACACATGCAAATAGAAAAAACACCAAATTAAGAAAACATCTTCATCAGTTTGACAACACATTTGCTGCAAATACTCACAATGCATCCGAATAGAGAAACGTGCTGCAAATAGGCTTCTCACAATACACATACGGTCAAGATGTTAAAGTAAACAGTGAGTATTTGAAGTGTTTCTGTATTCGGATCCATTGTGAGTATTTGAAGTGTGTTTCTGTACATGGTTGTGTTGTGATTATTTGAGGCGTGTTTCTGTATTTGGTTGCGTCCTGAGTATTTGAAGTGTTTCTGTATATGGTTGCGTTGTGAGTATTTGAAGCATGTTTCTGTATGTGGTTGCATTGTGAGTATTTGAAGTGTTTCTGTATTTGGTTGCGTTGTGAGTATTTGAAGTGTGTTTCTGTATATGGTTGCGTTGTGAGTATTTGAAGTGTGTTTCTGTATTTGAGTCCGTTATGAGTATTTGAAGCGTGTTTCTGTATTTGGTTGCGTTGTGAGTATTTGAAGTGTGTTTCTGTGTTTGGATACATTGTGAGTATTTGAAGTGTGTTTTTCTGTATATGGTTGTGTTGTGAGTATTTGAAGTGTGTTTCTGTATATGGTTGCGTTGTGAGTATTTGAAACGTGTTTCTGTATTTGGTTGGTTATGAGTATTTATAGCGTCATTTCTGTATCTAGGTCGGTTGTGAGTATTTAAAGCGTGTTTCTGTATTTGGTTGTGTTGTGAGTATTTGAAGTGTGTTTCGGTATTTGAGACCGTTGTGAGTATTTAAAGCGTGTTTCTATATTTGGTTGCATTGTGAGTATTTGAAGTGTGTTTCTGTATATGGTTGCGTTGTGAGTATTTGAAGTGTGTTTCTGTATTTGAGTCTGTTGTGAGTATTTGAAGCATGTTTCTGTATTTAGTTGCGTTGTGAGTATTTAAAGTGTGTTTCTGTATTTGGATCCATTGTGAGTATTTGAAATATGTTTCTGTATATGGTTGCATGGTGAGTATTTGAAACATGTTTCCGTATTTGGTTGCTTTGTGAGTATTTGAAGTGTGTTTCTGTATTTGAGTCTGTTGTGAGTATTCGAAGCTTGTTTATGTATTTGGTTGCGTTGTGAGTATTTAAAGTGTGTTTTTATATTTGGATCCATTGTGAGTATTTGAAGTGTGTTTCTGTATATTGTTGCGTTGTGAGTATTTGAAGCGTGTTTCTGTATATGGTTGCATGGTGAGTATTTGAAGTGTGTTTCTGTATTTGAGTCTGTTGTGAGTATTTGAAGCGTGTTTCTGTATTTGGTTGCGTTGTGAGTATTTAAAGTGTGTTTCTGTATCTGGATCCATTGTGAGTATTTGAAACATGTTTCTGTATTTGGTTGCTTTGTGAGTATTTGAAGTGTGTTTCTGTATTTGAGTCTGTTGTGAGTATTCGAAGTATGTTTCTGTATATGGTTGCATGGTGAGTATTTGAAGTGTGTTTTTGTATTTGGATCCATTGTGAGTATTTGAAGTGTGTTTCTGTATATGGTTTTATGGTGAGTATTTGAAACATGTTTCTGTATTTGGTTGCTTTGTGAGTATTTGAAGTGTGTTTCTGTATTTGGTTGCGTTGTGAGTATTTGAAGCATGTTTTTGTATTTGGTTGCGTTGTGAGTATTTGAAGTGTGTTTCTGTATATGGTTGCGTTGTGAATATTTGAAGCATTATTTCTGTATCTAGGTCCATTGTTAGTATTTGAAGCCCATGTGTGGTCAAAAATGAAAAACTGAAAAAAAATTGTTTTCTTAATCAGCATTTTAATTTCTTAATTTCTATTTGCACGTGTTTTCTTCAGTTGCATTGAGCTCTCTTGGCCACCATATAAATGTCCCTTAAAACCATCTCTTAGGATTTAAAGGGATAGTTCAACCACATATAAAAATTCTGTCATCATTTACACAGTTGTTCCAAACCTGTATTAATTTCTTACTTTTGCTAAACACCAAACTGTTTTTTACCCATCCTATGGAAGTCAATGGGGCCCATCAACTGTTTGGTTACCGTTCAGCAGAAGAAAGAAATCCATACAGGTTTCGAACTGTAACCTCAGTGTGTTGAGAGAGAGAGAGAGAGAGAGAGAGAGAGAGAGAGAGAGAGAGAGAGAGAGAGAGAGAGTGATGCAGAGGAACAACCCAGAGAGCTCAGACCAAACCCAATAAGAAGAATAAAACTTGCCTTTGGCAGGAACAGATTGTAGCTGTCTGTCTAACAATGGGTCACAGAGGTCTGTAGCGACAGCAATCTAAGCTCAGGTTGAGGTGTAGCTGTTGGGTTAGCTCCCCTTAGCAAACAACCACAGCTGCTACTCTAGTTATTGGAGGCAGGCTTAGAGTTTCAATACAGGGAGCTCATAATGAAACCGTGTGCTTAAAGGTCCAACCACATTTACTTTTCCCTCTCTCTTTGTGATCAATACATCCTATTAATGGTTTATTTGGTGCAAATTAAGGAGGTCTATAATACTTGTAAAGAGCTATGGGGTTAACATTTCCATTCATCTCACTAGCAGTTACTTGGCTAGTGATATAATATATGGTGATAGTGTATAAAATAATATAAATATTTCCCATCCAATTAAAAATGTCTTATAATTCTATAATACTATACTAAGTGTTTTTATTTGGCCTAAAACAAAATGGCCATTAATGGAGAAATGGAGAAAGCACAGGTCAACAGAGCCATGCTAGCCAGCCACAGCAAATCACAGTGACAAAGCAAACATACATCATTCTCATGAGCTCAACTTTATGCAAATGAGCAATGACAGGACACTGCAGCGGCCAATGAGAATGCAGACAGTACCGCGACAATAGGAACGCCTACTCGAAACCAACAGCTCAGTGACCTCCAACATTTTAATCACTGTCAGTGTGAACGCCCCCTTAAGTTCCTTGAAAAACAAACAAATTAGTATTAGCATAATATAAGACCCGTCTGAACATGCTCTTTTTCTTTCTGCCTCCGTTGCTGCATTGTCTGCAAAACTGCCCTGTTGTACTTGTTGGGTTTGCTGAGTTTTTGGCTGCATTTTAAGCATTTCAGTGGTTGCGAGGTAATCTGCGTTGACACTGCAGTGATTTAAAGCTTATTTGCAGAAGATTTCAACAGAATTCCTGGCACTGTTAAACATCCATAATTCAGCAAACTCTTCTCTCTTGGTCTCATGGGATACAAAACCTGGCTAGTGGTCTTGTGGAAAGAGAGCAAGAGAGAGGGAGATTGAGAGAACAGTTTGCTTTGCGGCAACTGATGCTAGCTGATAGCGTGCAGTGGAGAGTTCAGATATGGCTGCTGAAATGTGCTTTGGAAATGTGCCTCATTAACATCAAAGGTTAATTCCCTTAAAACAACACGCTCTCCCTGTGTTGTTTTCAGGGAAATGCAAATTCACGCTCTCTCTATCTCTGCGAAGCCATGAAATCCGTTAACCAGGTACGGCGCTTTGAAACACGACCGAACTACAACTATAATCTCTTTTAATCTGTATGGAACAGATTATGTATCCAGCACATGAACAAATACCACTGAATGATTCATCTCATCGTTCTCATCTATGATGTGCTTGTACTCAGGGCTCCCTTTCATGTTTGCTCATCCTCTAAACTGGATTTCCGTAGGGCTGTCCCATTCTGAATCAGAACCTGCAGTCGATAACTACCATGAAACCTTCCAAATTCCGTCCCTCAAACTTATTGAAGTTCCGATTAATTTAGGATTTACATAAAGGTTACGTAAAGTGATGAATAATGAATGGTGCATAACACCACACTGTCATTAAAAACTTCATATTTTATTAAGGACGGGGAGAGAAGCTCTGCAGATACAATTCATGTACCTCTCTAATTATCCTTGCAAATGACTTCGGGGACTAGGCCTAAATAAGAGACTGCAGAAGACAGCACCACTGCATATCATACAGCTGCCACTGTCATTTTCCCTTTCATGTGCGCTAGCCAAGGTCAGCCCCACTCACACACGCACACGTTTCATAACCAGGCCAGACTTAGCAGTTAAAAAAAGTGCTTATCACTTCAAGGCCTCTTTTTATACCTAATTGATCTGAGTGCAATTTCGATCATATGAGAAAGAAACCATCACATATCATTCATCTGGTCTTAGTGAATTCCCACAATCCTCCAAGCTGAAATCAAAGAGATTGTGCTTAGTCACAGACCATTTTTTTCCTCCACTCTCACGAGTGAGCGAATGAATGCGTTGCCGGGTAAGGAGCTTTCTCTGCGAGCGAAGCACTTCAAAAAGAATTTAAATATCACTGTTGTGATATGCGTGCATGCACCTTATTGAAGAGAAATCGATTTGGCCATCTGACCCCTCCTCCTCCTCCTCCTCCTCCTCCTCCTCCGTCTTCAAGAGTCTAGACGAGGTAGAAGCCAGTCGTATTATGACGGAGGCCTGTGCTGCCAAAGATGGGCTATAGAACACGTGTGGCACAAAAGATGAGCCATCATTTTAATGTGACATCTGTGCATCCATTTCATGTCAGGGATGAGCAGGCGCAAATTCCCAGGTAGACAAACGCTTCCGCCTTGGCTCTATTTCAATGACAGCGATGATATCTGAGAGGATAATGGCGAGTGTCAGACTGGGAAATAGACTGGAATAATTGATACTGTGAGGGTGTTATTCCAGCAGTCAGAGTTAAGAGACGATTGGCAGAGAGCCTAAGAGCGGAGAAGACTCCCTGAAGCCGCTGGGCTCTCTGAAACTAACCGTTCTGGAATTGAGACTAGTGATGATGTGAACAATAACCTGCCCTTCTCTGAGGAAATGAAAAAAGACTCATAATGGAAGCCGCTAAACTCTGCCTGCATAGTTATACCCATTCATTACAACTGAGGAAATCGTTAAGCTTTTATTGGCGTATTATGGGACAAGCTTGCATACATTTTTTTGTTTTTTGTCACTGTACAAAATTTCCTTTCACTACGGTACTAATGAGTGGATGGTGAATCTTCTCACTGTCACTATGAAGGCTGCAAACTCATCTCTTGACACCAACCAACCGTCATCAACATTCTGAAGGCATCGAGCAAACTACTTTACGATATCACTCTTGCTCACTCCACTGAATTCAACCTAGACTTGCAAAAATAAATTGCATGAGCAGATTCACTGGCATTAAACTGGATATTTAGAGAATTGATGTTTTAATCCATAATTCCACTATAGTATGTAATGTAATAGTACTATAATTCACTTATAAAAGACTGTGTAATCCTTGTCATTTCAAGGTTGGATTTCTTTAATGAATTACAAAATATCAGTCATAGGGCCAAATTTACTAAACAGGGCAAATTAGCGTGAGAGCGCAATTCCATTTGAGCGCAGATGGGAGTGGACTGTTCTGCGTGTGATTTACTGACAACGTGCACATTAAAGCACACAAATACACCCAGATCATTCCCATAATGACCAAAGCAATCTACCCATTAGCGTCTGGTTTAAGAGGGTTTTTTTGGGGAGGTAAATAATGACACAAACACCAGTAGCTTTACGAGCGCAAACCTTTGTAAATCACCTTGCGTGATTCGTTTAAATACTCTCCTCTCATAAATTTTGCACCTGAAAATGCAATCACTGCGCATCTTTAGTAACTCCTAAGAGTAGTTCCCTTTCAGATGGTCACATCCGACGTTACATCGATGTCACCGATGTGTTGGGATTCCAATACGGCGGTGATGTCGACCAAACGTCTTCATTCCCTCCTTCAGGGAACGAGGGTTACATACATAACCGAGACGTTTTTTAACCGCAGAAGAGGGTTTGCGCTGGCACAAGCTGTTAGTAAATGTGGCCCATTAGCATGTAACGGATGCTGCAATCCTTTTATACTATATTGTTTATATTGATTCTATTTTGAGTCTTCCCTATTGAAAAGTATATCCAATTGAAATGGCTTCGCAAAATAGACACAAAAAAATGCAGGGTTGGATTTTCTCCATTGGGAATTGATTGGATTATTGTATTGTTGTAATCTGCTAATTGCTAACTGAGTGGCAGGTTGCTGGAGGGGAGAGATTTTTGTCCCGCCCTGTCCCGCCTATTGTCCTGTCATTACACACGTCATCGGAGAAGAGATGTTGGTCTAAAGGATTAAATGTTAGGGTTAAAAGTTAATGTTTTTGTTAATAGAGTAAGAGGGAATACACATGAAATAAAATAAATTATTTATAATAAACATAAAAATAAACTGTTAATCTTGACCGAGAAACCCACAAATAGCATCTATCCATCCATCCATCCATCCAATTTTATTTTTTTAAAGCGAATCCTGCATGAAGATCATTTTGAAGTGTCCATTTATGTGTATGTTATTTATAATAAGAACACTTATTCCATTTACATCTGATTAATAGCTAGAGTTGTGTCTATCATAATTTGCATTTTGTCATAATAATAAATTGCTTTTGTTTTGCATAATGTTTCCTCTGGAAATGTTCCAAAATGCAGGTGGACTCTATGTACATACAACAGATATTAATCATTGTCTTTTTTTTTCTTTTCAGGAGAAATGAAAACTGTGCAAGATGGAGAAATAAAACAAAAAAGTCAAAGTATAAATATGCACACATTTCATTAACGTAAACTAGATTTTCAAGATCTGCAGATAGTTACAAGCACACATGGAAATAGATCCCGAATGTCTAAAAACTGACAGTGTCATGCTCTCCTGTTCCTGCAGTTATATTAAGAGCCCTGACTAATGATCTGTCCTTTATCTCAGCCATGCAAAGTATATCTTCTCTCGCCTTTTCCTTCACACATCCTCTCTTTCCATTTCGTTCTCTTGTGCATCTGTCGACCAAAGGATTTGGTGTAGAGATTTAATTTCAGAATGCCATTTACACAAGTTCCAAATGAGTTGCAACACTATTATATACTAAAATTATATATATATATATATATATATATATATATATATATATATATATATATATACATACATATATAGATAGATAAACCTACCACAGCACGTCACACTAAGTCACAGCTTTCCTTCCCCCCTTTTTAGGATGGATTTTTTGGTTAGCATGCTTTTTTTGCAAGCCTTTGAAGAGAATGTTAATGATCACAAAAACCTGTGCCAAAGAGCTCGGCGATGAATTCCTTTCCCTCTGATCAAAATTGGAAGAGCCTGACACTGAGTAAACCCGGCTGGAGTCCCAGTCGGTATGATCTATATTTCATTGTCTCAGTAACATCTGTAATTAATCACTCTTCTCGAAATGAATGCAGTCTGTCTTCCCTTCTTTTTTTATCTAATGGGGTCAGCACTCTCATTTAAATGAAGGAAAATGGAGGGAAAAGAAAAAAATCCAGAGTGTGGATATGTCTCTGCAGATATTTTGATTGGTTTGGGATTGACTGAAAAAGAAATGGAAGCGGCATATTCTTAAGGTGGTAGGGCACAAGAGTCCAATTATTCTCTCTTTGTAATTATATTGTTGCATCCAATATAAAACATAAAAACCCCTCTTTATTATTGTTATTACGTCTTATCATGCAGAAACATTACATAGCTTCAGGTTGCTTATGCAAACATTAAGATAACGAAACTATTTCTCTCATTCTGACATGAGACTGAAAAACAATAATTAAAATGTTGCACTCATACTGTACATTTTACTAGTTATGGTCTTAGCTCAGTGGAATCTTTTGTAATTAGCTTACAATAGAAACTAGTTATATTATAAATTGAATTCCGTTATTAGGCTACTGCAGTATATATTATTTTATATAACAGCTTTCTGGAATACTTGATTCTGATAGGTCAATCATGCTGTTTAAATATTTCTAGAGTGTAACAATGCCCACCCACTTTTTCAGCAGCCTTGGTTCTGGAAGTATTTTTCCTATTCATAAAAATAAGGATTATAAACCATAAAAAAGCCATAAACCAAAACAACCAGCTGCAAGGTGTATCACAGCATTACAAACTTTGATTTGAAACAAAGAAAATCGGTTTGAAAATCGGATAAAAAGGCAAAGGTACAAGAACTAATATCTTTAAAGGGGTCATGAACTGCATTTTTGTATACTCTTCGAGGTCCACTTTTAATGTTATCAAGATTTTTACATAAAACAATCTTTAGACTCATAAATGTAGAAGTAAGCTATTTTCTATTCTGTTTTGACCATCTCTTTCAAACACTCCGCATGATGGGTGTGTGACATTCAAGAGTTGAAAGTAACGCACTGATATGATTGGGTAACAGTTTTGCATATTAAAATGTTTTTTTAACGTGCCGCCATTACACGTGTGGAATTGTTTTGAAAATGTCCAATGTTGAAAAATATCTCGTTACATTATAGTTACATAACATTTGCCAACAATGTGAAACACTTATGCGTAGGCTACCTACCTATTACATATGCTTTATAAGTCTGTGTTGTGGCATAAAGTTGAAGTAGCCTACTTGGAATTAAAATAGCTGTAGGCTAGTTGACAGGATTACTTTAATGTAAACAGAGTTATGAATAAACATTTAGGCCTCACCGCCTACCATCCTTTGGCTATTATTCATTGTTCATCCTTTTCGATAAAATGGAAAATGTATAGCCTAGGGCCTAGGCCAACAGTCATTTGCGGTGTAAGGTTTTTTTTAAATATTATTATTATTATTATTTGTTTTATTTGGTAACACTTTACAATAAGGGTGCACTAATATGCATTAATTAACGCTTAACTAATGCACAGATAATAATGAGTTAATGTGTTACTAATGGTTAACTAACCCAATTATTAATGATTACTGCATCAGCAACTATGAAGATTCGACATGATTAATAGATTTAGTAATAATTAAATTGTTATTAGTTAAATGTGTCAAATCATTAGCTAATGATTTACAAATGTGTCATTATGTTATGACTTTACTTGTTGGGGCACATGACTATTAACTAATTAAAAATTAATAATTAATAGTCATGTGCCCCAACAAGTAAAGTCATAACATAATGACACATTTGTAAATCATTAGCTAATGATTAATTAAAGCAGACAACTGGAAGTTGAAATGCATGGCTTTGACCCGTTGTGGTAATTAACACGTTGATTTACATTATTAGTTAATAAAATATGTTATTAAGGAATTAATGCATTATTACACATTTTACTAATAACAATGTAATGATTACTTAATCTATTAATCATGTCGAATCTTCATTAGTTGCTGATGCAGTAATCATTAATAAATGGGTTAGTTCACCATTAGTAACACATTAACTCATTATTATCTGTGCATTAGTTAAGCATTAATTAATTTAATTAATTAAATTTTTTTTTTCCTTCTCAGGATTACAGGGAATAATTTAGATCAAAACACTAACAAAAGCAACGATCTTTCTTCCGTTTCTGGGTACGCCCGCATTAACCCCGTATAGGGCCTACATTCCGAAGCAAAGGAAGGAACAGCGAATCACAACTATCACAGCTATTCACAGTTTGACTGCGGCGCTACAGTATAAATACTCAGTACATATCAAATCTATATGAGGCAAAGCAATAGTGTCACATGGTAAAAACATTGTTACTCACACTTGTGTGTTGCGACATTGCTGTCGGATCCAATATAGTAGGCACTGCGTCACCTTTATTTTCATGCTGAAAAGCCTGCGTCGAACTGAGTCTTGTTAAAGGGATAGTTCACCCAAAAATGAAAATTCTGTCATTAATTACTCACCCTCATGTCATCCCGTGAGACCTTCGCTCATCTTCGGAACACAAATTAAGATATTTTTGATTAAATCTGAGAGCTCTCTGACCCCTCCATAGACAGCTATTTAATTAACACTTTCAAAGCCCAGAAAAGTTTTAAAAACAGGTATTAAAATAGTCCATGTGACTCCAGTGGTTCAACCTTAATTCTATAAAGTGAAGTTTTTTGTGCTCAAACAAAAATAACTTATATTTAACTTATACTTTGTTTTTACAACAATTTCGTTTCTAGTTTGTGCCAGTCTCCTAGATTTTACATTTCATCAGAATTAAAATTTTTGGGTGAACTATCCTTTTAAAAATGAATTCATAGTAAAATGAGGCGAACAAACAAAACTTATAGAATATAAGGTTAAAGTTGATCTACGCTTACTTAATTTTATGATCACAAGGAAGGCAATACAATGACTGTTTTTCCACAGCTTGGCACTGCAAAACGTCTTGTCTTCAAATTGTTCCTGTAGTGTTTGTCTCAGATTTTTATAAACAAGTATACATCTGATATAACTTATTTGGATTTATAGCCTATATACATCAAATATTTTATATAAGAAAATAGGTATTTACTACTAGCATGACATGGACGAATTGGTGGGTGGGGCTAAAGAGGCAATGATGTAGAAGTAAGCGTTCATTTCTTCTGCAGACGCGCTTTTACCACACTATGATGTCATAATGCGTCAAAGTCCAAAGCGATGTGTTTTAAGCAGCTTAATTTCAATAAAACCTGTTTTTGGACTAACAAGGACGTTTTGAGTTATGAAACTTACAGGATATTTTTTATAGAACAATGACCTCTTATATGTCTTTATAATAGCCTATCTTTAATGAGGGAAAGAACTAGTCCCCAAGACTGTTTGAGGACAGACTCTAAAGCAGGGGTCCCCAAACTATGAACTACGAATACGGCCCGCCCCCACATTTGGACCGGCCCTTTGAACAATGCCAGAGACATATTTTGAAAAAATGTAATTTTAAAATTATATTCATATCTGTATTTGATTATAAAGGTTGCCTTTTAAACTAAAATGTCCCTTATTTTTTTTTACTTTTACAATTTCCCTAGTAATTAACTAAAATATTAACATAGCGTAGCTTAATTATTTGTTAGATTCACCCACCAATAGAATCGCACATTCAATGAACGTTTCATCGTGATCGAGCAAGTGCGCGCGAGCCAGCAAGAAATGACTAGAGACTACAAGACAATTGGATAATGCTTTTTTAAAGTAATTCTCATTTGTCTGTATGGTGCATAAAATAATAAACAAAGCATTAGGAGGCATAATAAATACATTTAAAATCATAATAAAAACTCCACAATAATAGTCACTCTGGCCCATGTAATTTTCTGTAACCGACCCGGCCCCCATTAAAGAAAATAACAATAATGTGGCCCTCACAGAAAAAAGTTTGGGGACCCCTGCTCTAAAGTGTTCTTCTGGTGAGATTTGCTTGTAGCAAACAATTCTCTGATTGGTGGAGATTTCTCTGCAGAATTATGGATTATGTAGTTTTTCAACAGTATTTTCACAGTTTTTTTTATTTAATTTTTTAAATACATTGAAATAATACAGGTTGACGGCTTCAAACGCGTATACCATCGATTAACAACCTCGTGGCTCGCAGTGGGTCTGTCTTTAAAGGTTTGTAATTAATCATTACTTCCGGAATCGGACTGTTGCGCACATTTTGCCGTCATTCAGGTCGACGCTGGGGTGCTATCACGTATGATTTCTAACATAAGTGATTGAGTAGGACATGAAACATGTGGATAGGAGATTTATAAACAAAGAGCTTCCTCTGTCCATTGGAGCTTTTTCTGCTTTATTTTTTCACCTGCTCCTTTGTTTGTTTTCCATATTTAGTTTCCACTGCCCAAAGCAGCTCACTCTGACACAAGTGTAAATACCTCCGTGTAGACTTTAGCATTTTAATATTGGTATAATAAAATCATCACTCAATCACACAACCCCTTCGTGCATGCATGTCTGCCTCTTTCTCCCTTTATATCGTGCAGAGATATTTCCAGGAAACATGCCGCTGCTGGATAATAAACACGATCAGCAAAATTCTTCATTGAGAATAATAGATAGGCCTAATTAAAAAATAAAGTGCAGTTTAAAAGCATCCCATGCTGTCTAAAGTTTTATAATGTAGTGATTTCCCATAAACCCTTTGCCAGATATCAAAGGTAAAAAGCATTACTTTCAACTGTTTAAAATATATCAATTTAATTCAAATAAACAAATAGCACATATAATATGCTTTGTTTTCCTTTCGTCTTCCCCATTTCTTTATGAAAACCTGTAATTACTGAGACAGTGACTGCTGTTCTGTTAGATGCCGTAGGTCAGATCAATGCCCTCCCAGCCAAGACAAACACACAATTACACTGACAGATCTCCCATAAATGTCCAAGAACTACAACAGATGGTGGACTTAAGAGACGGTGCTGATTGCTGCATCAGTGTGCTAGATTCTAGATTCATCCTCAAATGCATAAAAACAGCTCCCACTGCAGGAAATAGCACACCGCAAAAGCTGCACAGCCTTGCAGAATGCCTTGCTGATTCCTTCTCTATCCTTTGCACAAAAGAAATCCAGCACCATGGACAGGGAATAACCAGCTCGCACTAACTATATCAGCACCTCCATATTGTACGAAGAAATTGGGCATAAAAAGTCACTCGTCAGACACAAAAACACAACTTTTCTACTTGCTGGCAGAGTTTAATTCCAGATGAAGAAAGAAAAGTAAAGGAGGAGAAACAAAAGATCTGGTTTGACAGCATCCTACTCTCTTTTCCCAAGACAAAGCTCTCAGCATGGTGTCAAAGCTGCTTCAAACAGAGATTGAACCTGTACAGCATATAAAACACGAGCCTGTTCTTGCACCAGCTGTACATTTAGAGAAGTTTGTGTTGTGAGGTAATATTTTCTTATCATTTCCTATACTAGCAACCACAATCTATCATTCAGACAGGGTTTGATCTGACAATCAGGTCGATGTGAGATAGTGACACTAAAATAATACTGTAGTGTTGTAAAGTATAAGAAGTAAAAGCTGAAAACATACTATAAAGAGTAGGGGTGTAACCCCAGCATCCTGGCCAAATTTGCCCATTGGCGTCTATCCATCATGGCCTCCTAATCATCCCCCTGTCCTGATTGGCTTCATCACTCTGTCTCCTCTCCACCAATCAGCTGGTGTGTGGTGGGCGTTCTGGCGCAATATGGCTGCCGTCGCATCATCCCGGTGGATGATGCACATTGGTGGTGGTTGAGGAGATTCCCCCCTTCTATATGTAAAGCGCTTTCAGTGCCTTGAAAAGCGCTACATATATGTAACAAATTATTTTTATTACTATTATTACTAAATGATGCCCCAAAATTACAGTTCTGGCTGATAATAAGTCGAAAATATTTGTAATATTAACCGATAAATGGCTATATTAATATAAAAAATTATTACAATTGTGCCTTAATACATGAAAGAAAGAAAAAAACACATGAAATGCTACAAGTGAATTTAGGCAGTATAATTTATAAAAATTAATATTAATTTTGAAATTACAAAAATAAATCAATTTAAGTGTTATTAAATTATTAGTGTTTTTAAAGATTTACTTTAATTGCCATGCATCATCTGACACTCACTTAATATAAAATGGAGGGGAAAAAGGACAATTAAATATTCAATATCCAATATTCATTGATTCCAGAAAATGAACATAACGGCCGGTAACAAATATGGTCAATTTTTTGAAATTGAGATTTATTCATCATGAATAAATAAGCTTTCCATTGATGTGTGGTTTGTTAGGATAGAACAATATTTGGCCAAGATAAAACTACTTGAAAATCTGGAATATGAGGGTGCAAAAAAAAATCTTAATATTGAGAAAATCACCTTTAAAGGGTTATTTCACCCAAAAATGAAAATTAGCCCATGATTCATGGTTTACTTACCCTCAAGTCATCCTATAGGTGTATATGACATTCTTCTTTCAGATGAATAAAATTGGAGTTATATTAAAAAAAAGTCCTGGCTAATCCAAGCATTTTATTGACAGTGAATTGTTGTTTCATTTACAACCATCATATAACTGCTCCACACGGCTCCGGGGTGTTAATAAAGGCATTCTGAAGCGAAGTGGAGCGTTTATGTAAGAAAAATATCCATATTTAAAACTATAACTAATCTTGGTAAATTGGATTAACTTTTTTTAATATAACTCGTCTGAAAAAAGAATGTCATAAACACCTAGGATGACTTGAAGGTGAGTAAATCATTGGATAATTTTCATTTTTGGGTGTACTATCCCTTTAAAGTTGTCCAAATGAAGTCCTTAGCAACACATATTACTACCAATAATAAATGTTTGATATATTTACGGTAGGAAATGTACAAAATATCTAAATGGAACATGATCTTTACTTAATATCCTAATGATTTTTGGCATAAAGGAAACATTTATAATTTTGACCCATACAATGTATTGTTGGATATTGCCACAAATATTCCTTATGACTTATAACTGGTTTTGTGTTCACATATGGGTCACATATGGTACAGGCATATTTGGCATCCCTACTAAAAAAACGCTTCCTGTGGTAGCATCTAAACAATTTAACTTTATTCATTATTTACTAAATAAACCTAAATACACCACCAAAACTAAATGTAAGGATTAGATGACAGTTCTTGGTTGCCATTTTACAGTGTATAGTATAGTATAGTATAGTATAGTATAGTATAGTATAGTATAGTATAGTATAGTATAGTATAGTATAGTATAGTATAGTATAGTGTAGTATAGTGATCAGTAGGGATTCAATTGGTTCAATAAAATAAGAGACCTTTGTAAAATCTTATATCTAACGACTAAGGACCTTTCCAGTTTCTCTCTCTGTCTCTACCTGTCCCTTTCAAGCACATTCTTATTATTCCTCTTTCCTCCCAAAAAAGCAACTTCAATATATTGAAAGGTTAAAGCACAAACCACATGCAGCAAATATCACCCAACACAATACCGCAGCAATATTGGTCAATACAGAAAGGTATTTTCAGTATTAGAAAGGCATTCGCTGGGGTTTTTCAGAACAATGACATGCCTAGTTCTTGTCGAAGAGAAACACATCTATATGCAAGCCAGTGCAAACTTTTTCATATTTTTCTGCTCAGTGATACATTTTGAGAAAGCGCAGCACTGACGACAGCAGAACACTTGAACCATGTCCAAGCTGTCCAGCTTTTCAACTTAGTAAAATGACAACTGCCTGCACTATGGTGTCCCTGAATTTCCCAAGGGGCAAGGGTTTTGACGGCATGTCTGAGCAGACACATTACAGGCGTGACAGCCAAAGGAAAAGGCCACAGTCTCTGGTAAAAAATGCAAATGTCAGATAGCAACGGCACACACCGTTTGCTGACTAATTGCATCCCATTGAAAATTCTGCAGGTACTTTGTGGCTCATTTACGTGTTGGGAACACATTATCCGTGGTGCGGCGCATTACATTTTCGCATTCATCGCCATATGTCGTGTTCAGAATTCATAATAACAGTGTTTTGTTAAATGGCTGTTCTGAGAGCATTTCTCAGAAGTAATTATTAACCTCATAATGATGACACTTTGTTAAGAGCATTCCTATAAAAATAGTCACACAATACTATCAGAGAAAGTAACTGCTAGTTAGTTCGATTCCATCAACCATTAAACATAAGCTATCATTTCACATTTGCCCATTTCTCCCTGTTCATGGTCTCTTGGTTAAATGCCACTTTGTCTTGGCGGGGCACATGAGCAATATGTAGCAGAGCAGCTGACTGCCCTTGCGATCGCATTCTCTGCATACAGGATCAGTTGGCCAGGCCGTCTGTGGGATTGGGTGGCAGAGGCGTATAATGAGGGTTACTGGAGTGGCATTGAGAGGATTATCTCTCCTCATACTTTGGACAAAAGCTTTGTGAATTAACACTGAGGAAAGGTGGATAGGAAGCTGCTCTCTTTGACAAGCAGGTCTGTACACCAGAAGTAGAAATGCCGTTATAAACATCCAACTGTGTAAATGATGGATGGCCTGTGAGGGATGGAATCTGCCAAGTACAACATTAGCAAAAATAAACAGGGGCAGTGCGATAAAAGCCGATCTGGGGCTCTGACGTTACCCTCCTTTCACACGTGTGTCTTTCAGCTCGTCGACAGGCCAATTTCAAGAGAAGCTGGGCCAATAGCAAAACTCTAAAACAGAGAAAACCCTAAACTTAACTTCAATGTTTACTGTAGATCTTTGAGACTAAAATGGGAATATGTGTTTAGCTGGCTCTAAGTGGAGGTTTGTAATTGCATTTCATGCAGTGAGATGAAAAATTATGAAAGATCATGCGAATGAGGAATTAATAAAACAACAAATGTCAAAACCCGGGATGAAGGAACTTCGATATTCATAAATATTCAGCTTCATCTCTTTCCAGGTTCGGCTTTATTCAAGGCTTTTACAGTATGATGCCAAAAACGGTATTTTCCTCCCTTACGCAATGCTGCGTAACTAGGTTAAGCCAGCTTATGCATGGTGAATAGGTGTATCTAACTGATGCCCTCCCATGGACACTCAGGGGACTGGAGACTGCAGAGGATGCTATAAGAATGCTGCACATATTCTCTGCTTCCTCTCCTCCAGGTATGTGGGTGACCTGACAGAGTCTTTCGCAAATTGACAGTGCCAATATCATGCAATCTCTGACCAATTTCACACTGTTATTTACTAGTTTCAAGCATATGAGTTCTCGTTCGAAACACTTTGTTCTTTTGAATCTCTTTTGAAGCATACAATGAGCACGTCGAAAGTGCCGTGTGTGTGTCTGTGTGCGCATGCTATGCAGAGGCCAAAATCTGCATATCTGCTACTCAAAATGGTACAGTTTGCAGAACTTGGCTTAGTTTAGCACCCTTTATTGAATTCATGGGGTTTTTTTCAAGGAAGGCTAAACCAGAGGCATAATCATTATACACTGATTTAACATGATGTCTTACAATAATAATTGCAACACTGAAATCTAAGAATAAATATATGCACAGATCTGTCTTTGCCTTTGTGAGATTGACCATGGAAAGGTACGTCCAACAACATGATCAACAGTTCCCAATCTTTTACATGTTTTGACCTTACCTTGGTCCATAAAACCATTCAATAAGTCCAGATATAGACAATCTACTCAATTTGAAAATACAGATTCAACAAAGCACTTGACAGTTATACAATAACTGCAGTATCTCTATTGCTGATAGACAGTTTTCAGTTAAATAAAAAATATCTCAGAAGTTTTTGATGCAAACGAGTTAAAAGCCAAGACCGCACGCCCTGCATTCATACGTATAATTTGCTTCACGTTTACCAACATCGCAAAAGTCTGGAAACAGCAGTTGATCCTTTTCCTTCTAATGTAAATCTATGTATTTTAGATAAATAAAACTGTGATACAAAAATACTCATTTACAACATTGCTGGCTGCTCTTATGAAGGCACTTTAAAAAATCTGAACAAGGGATTTCCTCCAGAGCAACTTGAGGGAAAACCGTACCCATTTTACATCGCATGAATTCTTTTTCCATCTTACCATTTTCATTTTGGATGTGCAGTCTTATATCTGACATGTCTTAGAATTGATATGACCTCTCCAGCATATCAATGTAATCCATCTTTGTTTTGAGTCTAGCCCTCAGCTCAGGGTAATCACTTTGGGTTTGATTAGGACATCCTGTCCTTGTCCCTGTGGTGGTTGTGATCGTTTGCTTTTGTCTGGCATCCTGTTTGGCATGTGGATACTCTGAGGGAGGGTGCGCGTGTCTGTCAGGCAGGTTGCTAAACTGGGGAGTTGTGCCAAAGAGACTGTCCACTAATCCCACCTTGGGCGTGGGACCTTGGCTATCAATGACAGTCGGACAGAGTATTCCGTTTTCATGAAAGCCGGCGATGTCACCACACGGCGTGCCGACGCTGACAATAGTGTTAATGGGGGAGCTGGAGATGGCCATGGTCCACTCCTTTTCCTTCTCCACCAGCGTTCTGTAGTGCGAACCGCTCTCTTTTGTCTCTGAGAATGGATGCTTCTGCCCTGAGTCCTCCTGCCCGCTTTTGTAAACGGGGTTGCTGCACATGTGCGAAGAGGGAGCACCGATGCTATCGTACACGTGATTTGAAGGAGGAGTTTCTGGTAAGGTGGGTGGCTGTTCTGTGAATATTCCACATTCCATCTGAATGCCTGCCAGGCCCACTTCCCCTTGCTTCCTAAAGGGAAGCTTTTCACGCTTTTTAAGAGCATATGCGCAAAGGGCTGCAGCAGCAAAGAAGGCAGACACAAACAGAACCAGCAGGCTGAGAATGAGAACAGAGAGGGGTATGGCACCTTTCGGCGGGTGCGGCCCCACCTCGGGATACATAGTGATAAGCCCATCTGATTCGGCAGGAGACAGTGAGGACTGTCGGAGCTCAGGGCAAATCACTTCAGAATTCAGAGAGCGCAAATCTTTTCCAGAGACTAGCTCGGGGGTCTTACACACCACTTCTCCGACTATGACCACTAAGCTCAGCGTGTCCAGCCACTCTTTGAGAGGGATGATGTCACAGGAGCAGTCCCAAGGGTTTTGATTCAGGTCGATCTGCACGACAGCATGCAGGTGTTCTAGAACGCCGCTGACTGGGAGGCAATGAAAGTAGTTGTTCCGCAAGTTCAGACGTGTCAGCGAGGTACCTGCGAATGCTCCCACGGGCAACGTTCGCAAGAGGTTGTTGTTGAGAAAGACTAGCTGCAGGGAGGGCATTAAACTGAAGGCAGCCGGCTGGATTTCTCGTATCTCATTGTACTCAAAATACAAATACTCAAGGCTGTGCAAACCATGGAACATATCAAGAGTTAACTTCACAATACTATTACCATTCAGGTAAAGGCTTCTCAAATTAGGGAGATTAACAAAAGCTCCCTCTTGAATGTAAAATATCTGATTGTTTCCCAAATGCAATAAATCAAGACTGGAGAAATTCCAAAAATCTGACTTGTAAATTCTCTGAATGAGATTTCCACTTAAGTAAAGCTTCTTGGCGTTCAAGGGTCGAGGCATCAACTCGGAAATGTTCCGAAACCCATTTTCCTTACAGTTGACTGTCAAACCAAGGTCATTAATATGCAAGTTACAGGTACATCCAATGGGGCAAATGATAGGTATAGGTGGCCGTGTCTGGTATCCGGCTACAGGTGGCTGATTAGGGAACACACTGCGTGGTGTTGGTGGTGTCTTTGACGGCCTGGGCCTTTTTGTTGGCTTTGGAGTTCTTTCTTTTTGTTCCACGGAGGAGACAGTATTTTGATTGGGGGAGACTATAGATGACGGCTTTGTAGGCCTCGCCCTCCCTGTGTAGAATGGTAAGTGTAGGACGGCTAGAATTGACTCAATCTCTGCTTCATTTAGTAAGGGACAAAGCTCACCGCGTTTGATCTCTCTGAGGTCCTTTCCGTGGAGGTGGAAGGGATACTCGCACGTGATCTCGCCAACAACTGCAGTGTATGGCATCCGCTCCAACCAGGCCTTGAGCTGGATGATATCGCAAACACAGTTCCAAGGGTTCTCCTCCAACTGGATCTCCATAAGACTGCGACCGATATATTCCAAAATTCCTTTATAAGCCAATGTCTTTAGTCGGTTGCCTCTCAAGTCAAGGTGCGTCAAAGAGACAGATCTGAAAAGAAACGCCGGCAGCATGGGTATTAAATTGTCATTAAGGATGAGCACTCTGAGTTTGTGGAGATTTCGGAATGCCCCACTGTCTATTCTCTTGATAACATTATAGTCTGCCTGAAGGTATTCTAAACTCTCCAGTCCGAGAAATGTGTCATTCCGGAACACTTCCAGCTTGTTTTCATGAAGGTACAACCTCTTCAGGGAGCTCAAACCATTGAAAGCCCCAACATGGATGTCCTGCAGGGCATTATTGCCCAGATTAATGGCCACTGCATTGTTCAAGTGCAAAAAACTGTTGAAGTAGAGCTTCCGTAACGTGTTTTTCTGCAGGTAGAGCTTAAATGGTCTAAGCCATGACTGTGAGACTTGGCTAATATTTGTAAATCCTTTGCTGTCACAATGAACATGAAACAGGCCTTCCTTCACTTCGCAGTAGCAGGGTTCAAAGCAAGGCTCGTCTATTTCTTCTGAATCATCAAGTAGAGGGATAGGTGTTGTCCATCCGAGTGCAATTGTGCTTAGCAGTGTAACCCACAACATGCTTTCACCAAATGCAGGCAAGTGCATAGCCTCAAGAGCTCCTTCACTGCACTGAAAAAAATACAACAGTTTTAGTGGTGTGAATACAGAGAGGATGATGAACAACTGCTCAATCCAATTGATGTTGACTTTTGACAAGTTAGTTGTGATACGGCTGAATAGGGTGGCTATCACCTATACTGTATGACGGAGCAGAATGCAGCTAAGCTGCTTTGACTGCAGTTCATCACTGCAAACAATATAATCGAAATAAAGAATAAAGGCTTCAAATACCAATGTCAGCAAATGCACCAGAGCTTAATACTGACTTAAAAGTGTGCCTGCTGCATTTACTATAGTGATATTGAGAAGATGCAAAAAGTGACATAATCCATTTAAAGGCATAATGCTTCTCTAGAGGTTTCGCTTTAGTTTCTAAATCAGCTAATGACTCTGGAATATCAATTTGACCTCCATGGAAAATATTTCTTTCTCCCCTCCTCCATGAGCACCTATTAGCTAATGTGCACAGCAGGGCACTTAGGAATGTGATGTTAATAAGACCTAGGTTCTATTGATTGCTGAAGGGGTATGTGCATACAGGTCATTGAAATAATGTAGCTCCCTCAGGCCGCCACTAATGCATGTAAAGCGTATTATTGCAAGCAAAATCTTTAGGGTAACAGAAAATGTTTTTCTTGCAGTTACAGTACTTTGAGGTAAAGTATGATAAGAAAAATAATTTTGCAAATCCATGCAAAAAAAGATAAATAAATATTTTTAAGGCAAAGTTAAACTGAAATCCAGCCTAGATGATCACATCGCTCTCTCGACAGAATAGACCCAAAGATCAGATCCAGCTTTGAACTGAGTATGCAATACAGACATAAGGAAACCATTCAAGCACTGCATGAAAAAGCTGAACTTATGGAAGCTAAACACAATGTAATGTTCATAAGCTTACCAAGAGCGATTCATGCCATTATAATACGCTGTCAGACACATAATTAACACATAATGATAATCCAATGCGCTAAAATGCAATCTAGCATTCCCCTTTGTCTGGCTTTACCACCGCCCGCGTCCGGATCCATATCAGAGGCATTAACTGAGCAGAAATGTGCGCTACTCACTCAGGTTGCTGCAGTGGAATTAAAAGAGCAGAAGATTGACCACTTTAAATAATGCTGCTTCTTGCCATGTCACCACCGTTGAGCCGCTTCTTCTTCTTCTTCTTCTTCTCCCCGCTCTCGTGTTGGAGGCAAATAGGAGAGCCGAAGACGTGACAGGACTGCAATGTCTCAGAAAGGTTTGCTTTAGGATGCAGGTCCGCTCCCCCGACGAGCGCTCAACAGTGAAGACAGCGAAGGCTGCAGTTCAGCACCACTGAGAGGACTGATGATGAGCGAGATCTTAGTACATCTCGGTTGGAAACAGCCTACAAAAAACTAAACCGGTTCAGGTAGACTATGCAAGTTGGCATTGAAATAAAAGCACAGGATGGCGCTGCCTCGGACTTCGGTTTCCAAGTAAAATATAGCTATTGCACCGAGCGCGCGCGCCCGCCCGCCTGCAGCCCTGCTATGAAACGCTCCAAATATGCGCGAGATGATGAGAATAATATGAACGCAGCAGTCGGCGCGCGACACACCGTTTCAGGTTTAACTTGGCTTTTTAACGCGCGTTAATGCTACGCTCGCTCCCATGAGACATATTTGTGCGATTTGCATTGATTTCTGAGAGAAAGTAGTTGAGTTTGTTTGTACCCAGAATACGTAACACTTGCAAAGGGCTATTTACTTTACTCGTAATATTAAATAACACCATAACTGTCCCCAGAACAACATGGCTTCTTTGGTTACTTATTCATCAACCTTCATGGTATAGGGCCCTAACAATTTAATGAAATCTTAATTTGGTTACCATGGAAACATAGTGCCATCTGCTAATGCACAACAATGTGGTGCTTCATACATGGCCATGTTGCTTATTTTGGAACTGAGAATGAACAATGTTGACTTGATGCCCACTTTTGCTGATCTCTCATATGGCTGATTAATTATCTTATAAATCACCAGTTAATTACTTCATAATGAGTTTGTCGTTTGACAGTGATATAAATAAATGCAATTTCTCATCTCATCATTTTGGTGTATCATGGAATATACCAACCTGCAATCCTCAATCACTATGTTTTATGTATTAAAACCAAAGCATACTGCTAAATTTCTCATATATCCAGAGTAATATTCTGAACACATAGGCATATCGACTTTAGTTTTCCCTTTATTGTGAATTTCCCACAGGTAATGGAGATTCTGCTAAAGCTAGTTAATACTCTTTCTCAGCAGCTCTCTGTGCCTTTGAGCGTTAAAGCATTTTCCTGAAGATCCTTAAAAAAACGTTAATGCCGTCACACAGATCATGGCTACAGATCTGAACATGTTCCAGTAAATTGGCTTGCGACAGCAGCTTCCCTTTTCATCTGAAGCATTGTAAAGGTGATTAAAGCAGTGTTTCTCCATCAAATTGCTGCAAGGGTATTTACAAGAGCCATTTGAAGAGAAAAAATACAAACAAATTATTGATTAGGAATTGTGGGGATGAAATTATGATTTTAAATTTGCTATTAAAGTATGTGGTGTAGGGCAGCCAGCCTTTACACAACGATGAGGAAGAGGGCTCGGTGATTGACAGGATAGTAATGGGGTCCAAAAACCCAACCGTCTCCGAAAACGAATGCCATATTCTGACCTAAAGCATATTTCAACCGTTTCAAAGAAAACAATTGAATCTCCATTCCATAGTATTATAATAGCCATGCCATGCTTTCCACACACTGATCATTTGAAGCAAGTAATTGTATGTAATTAATATAATTACAAAAGATTAGCTTTGTTTGAAGAATGATTGTATTAGGGATTTACATGATTTTAACCACCTTTGACTAATTAACAGATCATTTAAAGCATTCCGATTCAATTATAAATCCCTCTCACATGAAACCAACAAAGACTGTTTGACTGTCTCAATTTGCAACTGAAGAGACACAATTAGAGGTGTAATTTTTCCAGAAGAAAAATAAATCACGGGATGTAATCTGGTGGTCAGGCCATTTGAAGCTCATTTAGCCTGAAGCTGGTCATTAATTATCCAGCTTTAGAAAACAGAAAATGAAGGGCGTAGCTGACACCGTGAGCTATCTGGATCCACAGGTGCTTTAACCGTTTAGCGAGGTGCTCCTCATGGATAGCACAGAGCAATGACCCTTCTCCTCACACCTCCACCAAGGACGGCCCGCCTTGAGCAATAACCAGCGTTAAGCCAATTAAACTACCCTCCCATTTTAATTAGGATATAAATCAGTTGCCATGGGAACCTGTCCTTTGGAGTCCCCATGTATACTCCTGATGGATTAAGTGCAGTAGATGAAGAGCGCTTTTTCAGAAGCCATTTGAATTCATGCAGTAGTATGACAGTATACCAAAATATGCATTTTATTTGTTTTGTTTTTATTAGAATACAATATAAACCGCCGATTGTTATAATATAAAGATGTATATTTAATATTGCATACTAAAATTTACAAAACAATAAACCTAGCAACAAGATGAACACTGCAGCAAAATTACAGTATATTACTGAAGTGCTATGAGGAAAGTAGTGCCATCAGTTACGAGATATACCGCGTTGCCATGGACAACAGTGAATAGTATAGGTAATATCTGACCTCTGAATTCTGTGGTTGACCAATCAGAATCTTTTGTAAATTCTTTTCATAAGATCATTCAGTAGGTTGACTATAATAAATCATGTAAGTGGGGCACAATAGCTTAATCATCTATCATTATAAAGGTTGTCCATTAAAAATCAGCATTCCAAGTTGTAAAATGGAATGGTACTTATATAGTCATTTAGATCATAATTTGACAATCAACGGGGATGGCAAATTGTCAGAAACTGTTCCATTTTACCTATTTTTACACTAACGTTGCACTTTTATTATTATTTTTGTGTTATAGCCTATTATTCATTTTGAACGGGCTGGTTTATATAGCTTGTAATTTTTTAAAAGAAAATTGTATTTATAATCCTTAACATAAATAAATATTTCCCCAAGGACTTAATTTTCAGTGTCTTATTTGTTTGTCGGTTCAAGTGTTTTTCTGGCCGCTAGCATTTGTCAAAAGCATCTTAAAAATTGAAGCACACCAGACCCAAAACTCAAAATGTTGCGACACAGCATTTCACAAAACAGAAGTGCTCCAAGGGAAATCACCTCTTATCATGTGAAGCATCATACTTGAAATGCTAAAAGATTACATCAATGCAGCGATAATAAATGAAGCAGAAAATATGCCATGACGAGAGCTCCCCCTACTGACGAGAGAGAGTTGCAGTCATCCGCTACTAAACAATGCAAACGCGTTCACGGGCATGTAATACCCACACAGGATTATACAGGGAATCCAACGATTATGATTATCTCCACTCGGAGAGCCTTCAGATCGTAAAATATGGAAACAATTAACCAGAATTAAACGACTAAGCACAGATTACCTGTTCTAAACATCAGCAAATAAGAGCCTTGCAAGAAAAACCGTCCATTTCTTTCACCCTCAGCAGGGTCTAAACTCATTCAAACAGGTCACATAAGACTCAAGCACACACCAACAGGTCTAATCCACATATAACCTACTCTTAACATTTGATAGTCTTATAATGATATTCATTTTACCAGCATACTGTTCCACATCTGGTTGTCATGGATGCAGCATTCATCAGCCTCTTTTCACGGGTATGTAGGTAATTAAATGGAAAGGAATGAAGGTTCAAAAGAACACTTAAGCTCTGCCTGTCCTCTTATATTAGTTTACTGAACGTTCGATATAGGCTGGTCAGCAATCTGATATATTGAAGCCAATTCAAATAAATAGGCTTTTTCTCTATACAAGATTTGTGGAACTGACAGAATTGTACTTGGGATTATTATCACAGAAATGTTGTATCTGATGCATTTAATTACATTTCCAGGGATTATTTGCTCAAGTTCAAGGTTTAACACCTACTTGATAAATGAATTTGAAGGCCTCTAAATTATCAACTAAATCTAAATCTTAGCTTAAAAAAAACATGTACATAATCGCCATTGTACATTATGTTTTCATTGCTTTTATTATAAAAATAATTATTTAAATATCTCACTAAGACATTATTGGGAGATATAGATATTAATAGATATAGATATAGATATAGATATTATAAGATAATAATTGACCACCATATGCACTAAATTGCTTTTTTTTTTTTTTTGCTCAGTTTGAACATATGAATAAAACTGAAGTGTGTTTTTTGTTTATGTTTTCCAAATCATACTACATGGGCCATAAAAGCCTGGTGTATCAAATATGATACAAAACATAACACACATATGCAAATATTTTATATATTTTATCCAAGGATTCAATAAAATGTTTGTCTGGTTTTTTTTTTTTTAAGATTTTCTAACTATTATTTCATATCATATGTCAGGCTTTACAGGGTTAATAGTGGCTTGACAAAATATTTTTTTACAGTCAAGCCATTCTTAGACTTTATAGTCAAGACAATCCTAGACACATCATTATTACAGTTCATGTAAAGGTATTTTTTCTTATAAAGGTCATTCACTTCGTAAATGTCTTACCAATTACGTAGGCTACATCATTTTCTTCAAGATCATTCATTTTGGAACACCACACACACACACACACACACACACACACACACACACACACACACACACACACACACACACACACACAATCATCTCTCTAAAAGTAAAATAGACGTTTGTAATTATAAATAAATCGAGAATCACCGTGCATATAGACATGTTCTCTGGCATTTACTTAAAAAAATGAACAGAAGAAGACGGTGTCATTACAAAAGTCTGCTGATAATGTAGTGATCGATGGTGGAAACCTAAATGTGAGTATCCCAATTCCCCACAACAACACCACCGTATGGAATGCTGAGACCGATGAAACAGATGTATTCACCCCAGCAATAACTTTGGCCAATCACAGACTCGTTTTATTACGTCAATGGTCTTTGACGAATCAGAACTCTCCTTGTTGCATAGACGCAACCTACCGGTGACAGGCTCTGTGCTGTAAAGTTCGGCTGACCCATCATCAGGACAGCAGGTATGAGACTGCGATGAAACTTGACCAACTTTGTGAAATATTGCCAGTAACTGATCTTACTTGGTCGTATCATATTTTAGATAAATTAGCTGAGTCCGTTTGTTGACCATAGCAAGTGAATCCGACGTTTTTGCTTCATATTAAATTGTGTCCGTAGCGGATTAGCTTCATTGTAGCACAGTGGTGATGATATATTGTCAAAAATGTATCAGAAGTTAAAGTTTTTTACTTCGTGAAAAGCCAGACTCGACTGTATTATTTGTATGGTTATCTTGTTTCTAATATACATATCGTTTCTTTTAGACTGAAAAAACAAAGTCAGTATCGCTCTGTTCAAGGCTGCGCGTGCGTTTCCCCTGTTTTGTAGCAGGGTCATACACCGCCCCGTTCACCTCAACTCCAGTGCTAAAGTAGCATCATTGCTCAAGATGCCCCAGACAAACAAGTTCAAATGTGCTGCAGCTAGCAGCTCTGCCCAGTCTGCTGGACCAGACCGGGGAGAACCACTCAGAGACCCCAACGCACCTCCAGGGGACAGTGGTGGAGATGACAACCCAGGGGACCCTCAAATTATTAAATCCCCCAGTGACCCCAAACAATACAGGTAAAGTCCAGACCTACAGATTTAAAACTGATATCTAGGCTCTGCTAGTCAACATCAGTTTTATTCTTTAAGTTACAAGTAAAAAAAGATCATTTTACGATACAGTATGTTGGGACTAGACAGAAATATGAGATCACACAAGGAAAATACAAGCTCTGGTTCCATCTTTTGAGTGTGTAACACAACACTGCATGCAAGTGCTGATGACTAAACCAGCTGACAGAATATTTTCTCTTTTCCTCCAGATTCATTGAGCTGAGTAATGGACTGAGGGCTCTTCTGATCTCTGATCTGAGCGGTTTAGATGGAAAATCTGAAGAAGATGAAGACTCAGAAGAGGAGGAGGAGGAAGAGGCAGAGGCAGAAGAAGAGGAGGGAGACTCAGGGGAAGGAACGGATGAGGAATCTGAAGAGGAAGGGGACAGTCAGGATAGTGACTTTGAGGAGCTAGATGAGGACTATGAAGGGAAGAAGAAAAAAGGATCTGAAAAACAGGTTTGATTTTGTCTATGGATTCAAACTGATATTGACTGTTTGTTATTTTGGTTGAACCTACATTAAAGTCATCATGAACTGAAATTCCCTTATATATATATATATATATATATATATATATATATATATATATATATATATAAACATTTTGATACTTTTTGCAAGTGCAGGATTTCCTTTGACTAATCAGTTATCGACTAACATGAAAATTGGCTATTACATAAAAAATATCAGGTTTAGTGTGTTGAAATTATTTCAGTGCATTCAGTTTTTTTTTTTTTCTGAAATTAGTCTGCAGCAGCCCTTTGTATTGGTGTAGGGAGTTTCAGTGACCCTAATGACCTACCTGGCCTTGCACACTTCCTCGAACACAGTAAGTCACACCTTCAGCTGTTCTGACATTAATGTATTCAGTAATGCTTTATTCTCAGTGATAATGTTTCGCTCGACCATATCTCTCTTCTTATCTCAGTGGTCTTCATGGGCAGTGAAAAGTACCCTTCTGAAAATGGCTTTGATGCATTCCTGAAAAAGCATGGTGGCAGTGATAATGCTTCCACTGATTGTGAGAGAACCATTTTCCAATTTGACGTGCAGAGGAAACGCTTCAAAGAAGCCCTTGATAGGTGAAGTAGCTCTAAAGATGTGATCGTATCGCCTTATCCTGATAGCCTCTTTTTTCATCCTTTTTTTTTTGACGGAACAAGTGCACTTGTATTTCACACAATCCCATTGAGTATTTCCCAAACCAAAAACATTCTAATAAAATGTATTAACCGTTGGCTGTGCATAACCTTTAAAATGATGTAATTGTTTTTTAAGATGGGCTCAGTTTTTCATCTGCCCTCTTATGATTGAGGACGCCATTGATCGTGAGGTTGAGGCTGTGGACAGTGGTGAGTAAAGCTCTTATCGATTAAAATAGTCTTAACTAGGCAGCTTAACAGCCCTATGTTTTTGTTCATTTGCCCACAGAATATCAGCTTGCTAAGCCTTCAGACTCCCACCGTAAGGAAATGCTTTTTGGCAGCCTAGCAAAGCCCAACCATCCCATGAGCAAGTTCTGCTGGGGTAAGTCAAACATACAAAGCTGCTTTAAAGTTGCTCTTTGATTTGTTCTAGACTTTCAGTTGCTTTTTGGTGATTGTATTTAAGGAAATGCACAGACCCTGAAGACTGAACCTAAGGAAAAGAACATCAATGTTTACCAGCGACTCCGTGAGTTTTGGAAGCGGTACTACTCTGCCCACTATATGACCTTAGCTGTGCAGTCTAAAGGTAGGTAATGTATGAAGAACTTGACTTGGATATGGAATTTCTAATGGGAACTGTTCCTAAAATTCCTTCTGCTCTTACCTTCACAGAGAATCTTGACACCCTTGAGGAATGGGTTAGAGAAATCTTCAGTCAGGTGCCCAACAAGTAAGCGCAGGACTATTTAGAATTCTGAAAATGTGATCATATGAATGCATTTAAAATGTTTTTCGATTCCTTCCAGTGGGCAGCCAATGCCTGATTTTTCAGACCAGCTGAGCCCCTTTGAAACACCTGCCTTCAACAAACTTTACCGAGGTATATCAAAGAACTTGATACCCAAATAAGGTTTATCATACTCTGAAGCTCACTAATAATATTTTGTCTGTTGATTGTTGCAGTGGTACCTGTTAGAAAAGTACATGCCCTCACGGTCACATGGGCTCTACCCCCTCAAGAGAAGCATTACAGGTAAACCAGCCAAGGTGGTGCTCTTTGTGGCCCTTTTCATTTTTTTTTATATTCTATAAAAAAAATAAAGTACAGTGATCCACAGTGAAGTTCAATTTTAGTGCTTTTAAAGTGTATTTTTACTGCCATTTATTTTTAAAGCATCTTTTGTAAAGTGTCCGTTCACTTTGAGAACATCTACATTATATCCACATCTTCGTTATGCCTTGCCCTAACTTCCTGTTTCAATAGCATATCAAAACTTATAAAGCCATTTCAGTGGGTCTTTATGTATTGATTTTGTTGGTCTGTATTGGAATGCCGATATTATTTCTCAAATAATGTGACGCTTAGCCAAAGCTCTTTATGTCGGTCCTCAGGGTAAAGCCTCTGCATTACATCGCTTGGTTGATTGGCCACGAGGGAACCGGAAGTATTCTGTCCATTCTTAGGAGGAAGTAAGGCTTTTCTCTCATGGTTTGGTTTTTAATGATTGGCAAGGTTATTCGGCTTTCTTTGTAACGTGTATACATGTAGCATAGTAGAGTATTGTGCATAGCTTATGGAATAATGCTAAAACAGTTAAACTGGATCTCTATCTCTCTGACTAGGTGCTGGGCTTTGGCTTTGTTTGGTGGAAACAGTGAAACTGGTTTTGATCAGAACACCACCTACTCCATTTTTAGCATCTCCATCACTCTGACCGATGAGGGCTTCCAGAACTTTTATGAGGTCTGCAAAGGGTCACCAGCTCAAACACTGCATTGTTTTACATTTCCACACTTAGTTCATGTCAAAAAAATGCACTACAGTTACAAGGATCCGTAAGATATAATATTCCTTTCACACTTAATGTCATTACAGAAATACAGGGGAAAAGCGGAGAAACTAATAGCTTTGCTAGATGTGTGTAAAATAGGATTACAAAGCCTTTGAGGCACAAACACTCCCCTTTACCATCCCAAATTAACACAGGGACGATTGCTGTAAAGTTAAGTCCCACTCTGAAGGAATGCTTCCATGGTCATTTGCATATTTTTCTTCATTCAGGTTGCTCACCTGGTCTTCCAGTACTTGAAAATGCTTCAGACTCTTGGACCCCAACAAAGGTAGGCCCTTTATGTGAAGTGTGTTACACGGGGTTTTATTGAAGCAAAATCTTTGTAGAACTTTGCACCCACTACACTCAATAATGTAGCTTGAAAGACATTATGAAAAGCTTTGTTTTTCTTTGGCAGAATATATGAAGAAATTCAAAAGATCGAGGCCAATGAATTCCACTATCAGGAGCAGGTACAGTTAAGAATTTTAAACTTTTGTCAGCCTATGAACGAATTTTGTATTCCTGGCTATTAGAACCATTTTTAAA
The DNA here is from genome assembly GCA_023029165.1 of Gobiocypris rarus. Taxonomy (NCBI): domain Eukaryota; kingdom Metazoa; phylum Chordata; class Actinopteri; order Cypriniformes; family Gobionidae; genus Gobiocypris; species Gobiocypris rarus. The sequence goes on along the minus strand of CM040915.1, from coordinate 12,879,335 downwards.
GTAGATGGTTGTGAGTATTTGTGTGTAGACTCAGCACTTGCTGTGTTACTTTTACAGACCGATCCTATTGAGTACGTGGAGGACATCTGTGAAAACATGCAGCTGTTCCCAAAAGAGGACTTTTTAACTGGAGACCAGCTAATGTTTGAGTTCAAACCAGAGGTAGTTGTCCTTCACAGGCACCATTGATTTTAATTTATTAAATGTTTTGTAAAATATGGGTACATATTTGTGCTATTTTAGCATGTCATGTGAAAGAAAACACAGGAACTAATTTACAATTCATAATTTTTTTTCTCTTAGGTTATCTCTGCTGCACTGAAACTCCTCACACCAGAGAAGGCCAACTTGCTCCTTTTGTCCCCCGAGCATGAAGGCCAGTGTCCGCTCAGGGAAAAGTGGTTTGGGACCCAATACAGTGTGGAGGGTTTGTACATGTTTTTATTTAAATTCTGTTTTCAGTTCAGTTTGAAAAACAACATTCAGGATCATAAGATGAAATAAACAAGCGGAAGTGGTGCCAGTTTGAAGTGGAGACCTTGCGTTAGCTTATCAAAATGAATCAGTGCAGCCACTGAAGCTGTAGATGAAGATCTGACGGCAAAATTAGGAAGCACCTCGGTTGTGTGGGAGTATTTTGGTTTTAAACATGATAACCGCAGTAAATGACAACCACGAGATTGTGGGTGGTTATTGAGAAGGGAAATACATCTCAAGTCCAAGCACAACAAGCTGTTGCTGCCTGTAAGCATGGGTAGATCTAACAATCTCAGTTCTCTCCATAATTTATCTGAATGTTCTAGATGTCATATTGAACACAAAAGTTGTTATCAGGGATGCACCGAAATGAAAATTGTGTGTCGAAACCGAAAATTCAGGATGCACTTGGCTGAAAACCGATACCCAAAGTAAATAATCAATTAATTAATTAACACGTATTTAATAATCAACATTCAAAGTTGTACAAGCATTTAAATTGCACATAAGGTTGTTTTATATAGTGTCTTCTCCAGTTTGTTGTTGAAATAAAAACATTTAAACGACAATAAACTGTAATAACTTGTTTTAATGACAGATTTATTCAAACATGCATTAAATAATGAAGAAATCACTAACAGTTTAAATCAAAATATAATGAATATGTAATGCAGTGCATGTAATAGTTATTTTTTTCTAGTTTATGGACATTGATTAGCTTGATTACGTGAAACAGGATACATTTCGGTAAGTTGTAAAGTATGTTTCAACTTCTGGTGTTCACCCATGTTTATTTCGCGGTGTAACTAGTAGTAAAGAGGAGATGAGATGATCGGTTCACGAGTGCTTGATCCGTGCTGCTGCTTGAACTGCGTTACAGCAATCTGTCACGCCCGTATGAAAGAGTATCAAAACAACATTTAGATTTTTGTAATAAAATCGACAGAATTTTAAAGTTGAGTTGTTGCTTCATATTGCAAAGCACAACATTTCTTTTTGTGATTTATTAGATGGTGCGCTACAAATATTTGAAGTTTTGTTCACGCTGTGCATCAACAGAAAACCGCACAGACTAAAACATTTTTGATTTAAGAAACGGTATCATTACCGATTAAAATTAATATTATCAATCCTGAGCTAGTGTCCACACAGCTGACATGTTTAGCTGTTGTAGAAGAACTAGTGATTTTGAGATAGACACTGAACACAGTCAAAATGTGCCATCTAACGTCTATTTCGGTCTCTGATTTCAGCCCGAAACCGAAAATAGCTATTTCGGTAGCCGAAATGTCTGTGCATCCCTAGTTGTTATATAAGCCTACCTGTGATTAGATGTCCATTTGTGTGACATTAATGCTGAATAATAGTTTTTACAGAATGTTGTTTAAGTAAATGATTTGTTATTTCTTACTCAAGTGCACTTTGAGGAGTTGCTTTCCTTTCTCAGGCAGATATGCTTGCTGAATGTCATTGTTTCCTGGTTTTAAATGTACTTGAAAATAACTAACAATACATTTCAATTTATCACATATGCAAGAAATAGCATTAAGCATGTTTCCTCTATATTGTGCAGCTCTGGAGACACAAACACTTCTTTGGACCATGTTTTTGTTTTCCGTTACAGACGTTCAGCAGCACTGGAGAGAGCTCTGGATGGGGGATTTCGATTTAAACCCAAGCCTTCACCTACCTGCTGAGAATAAATTCATCGGTGGGTGTCTTTGATTGACGTCTTTTATGGTTGCTGTCAGGTACTGTATCTGTAGCCTGTTTCAAGAGCGTTTGCAATTGATCTTGTTGTTTGTTTTCCCCTCTAGCCACTGATTTTGCCCTCAAAACGTCTGACTGTCCGGACACGGAGTACCCTGTCAGAATAATGAACAATGACAGAGGGTGTCTGTGGTACAAGAAGGACAACAAGTTCAAGATCCCCAAAGGTGTCATTGTGTTTGTCTCTACAGTCAATATATCATGCATCTGATGTCTAATAGCAAAACAGAATCAGTGGGAAGTTCGAAACCTCTGGGCTCATTTACACTTTCGTTTTCTTTCTCTTCCTCCAGCATATGTGCGTTTCCACCTCATATCACCTGTGGTTCAGAAGTCTCCAAAAAAGTAAGCTGAAGATCATGTGAAAACGTACAGTCTTTCTAGCAGAACTTGTAAATGCTGTAGCCATGGAAACCCAATCTAGCCATTAGTGTCTCTGCTTAGGTCTTCATCTCTAGTTTCTGTTCTTTTTTCCATTTACCTTTTCATCTGACCTTCTCTTTTTGTTCTCTCCTCTCTCCTCTTAGCCTGGTGCTTTTTGACCTGTTTGTGAATATCCTGGTGCATAACTTGGCGGAGCCAGCCTACGAGGCTGATGTGGCCCAGCTAGAATATAAATTGGTTGCAGGGGAGCATGGCCTGGTCATCAAGGTTAAGGGCTTCAACCACAAACTGCCGGTAAGTAATGAGCACAAATCAGGTTATATACAGGAATTGGTTTTATTTTTTTTAATTTATTGATTAAATTGCTGACATTTGTTGCAGTTGCTGTTCAACCTGATTGTGGATTATCTCGCTGATTTCTCTGCGGCTCCTGACGTATTCAGCATGTTTGCAGAGCAGCTGAAGAAAACCTACTTTAACATCCTCATCAAGCCTGAGAAGCTTGGAAAGTATGTAGGCCACTGACCTTTCACTCAGACAGATCGCAACGTCAGTTTCGGGTATTATTGGGTTTGAATGATCAAAAATATGTAAGTTTGCAAGTCCTGGCGAGTATTCAGGTAAACACAGTCGGGTATGTCTTTAGTGAACGTGTACAGAGTTGAGTGAGAAATTGTGTGTTACAGTGAATTTGGTCCATGCAGGTCTTAAAGGGCCAGACCTAATAATCTGTTTGATTAATGTTAATCAAACAACAAAAGAAAATAGAAAATCACCCCATGCTTGACTGAATAGCTTTAATATATTTATTAAGAATTGGTGTATAGTTGACTATGCAGACTATGCATTTTTGTTTTTACATTTGATTATTTAATGTCTTTATTGAATGCTACTGTTAAAGGGTTAGTTCACCCAAAAATGAAAATTCTGTCATTAATGACTCACCCTATTGTCGTTCCAAACCCAGAAGACCTCCGTTCATCTCTGGAACACAGTTTAAGATATTTTAGATTTAGTCCGAGAGCTTTCTGTCCTTCCATTGAAAGTGTATGCACACTCTACAGTCCCTGTCCAGAAAGGTAAGAAGAAAGGTATGAAAAACATCATCAAAGTAGTCCATGTGACATCAGTGGGTTAGTTAGACTTGAAGCATCGACAATACATTTTGGTCCAAAAATAACAAAAACTACGACTTAATTCAGCATTGTCTTCTCTTCCGTGTTTGTTTTCAATCTGCGAAGATTCGAATGTTATGAATCAGCGTATTGATTCATGATTCGGCTCGCGTGTCAAACTGCTGAAATCACGTGACATTGGCGAATTCTGAATCGATTCACTGATTCATAACCGTTCTAATCTTTGTTTATGTTTTTATTACCTTTCTGGAAAGGGACAGTATACCGTGCATACTTTCAATGGAGGAACAGAAAGCTCTCGGACTAAATTTAAAATATCTCAAACTGTGTTCCGAAGATGAACGGAGGTCATACGGACATTAATGACATAAATTTCATTTTTGGGTGAACTAACCCCTTAATAAGAGCTACAGTGGCTGAAAGTAAAGCACTGTTTTTGTCATTTTGGCTTATTTAAAAAAAAAAAAAAATCTATATTGTAATTATAAAATTACATTTAAAAAATATGTAATTACTTGTATCATGAAATGAGATTTTGGTCATCCCAACCTGTTGAGAATAGTGAAAGGTTAGTGAATGTTAACATGATTGATAATGTTGAAGAGCTGCTGGCCAAGTAAGTTTTTAGGTTTTAAAAATAATAATAATACGTTCTGTCATATATTCAATTCCTTTTACAGTTTTTTTTTTTCGTGTTATCGATTCAGTATCTAGGTATTTTAGTCTGGTATCGTATCAGTCATAATTTTGGTATTGTGACAACATTATTCTATATAAAAAGTATTTGCTGATATTCTCTTATTTTGGTTATGTTGGTTTACAAATTTGTACCCTTTTAGTTTTTCTTTTTGTCAAGGACTTGTTTACATTTATACTTTTTAGTACACTTCTGAATGCCAAAGTTGCAAGTTAAATTATGTTAAGTAAAATTGTGATAAATTAGTTGATAGATTAATCGATTAGTCGATCGATTAATCAATATAAAATAGTCGTTAGTGGCAGCTCTAAAAGTATGTCTCTTATGTTTGACTTTACTTCACTTTATTTGCCCCTATAGCTCCACCCACAAGTAGTGACATCGTACACCAACATTTTTTTTGGGGTTCTTACATTTAGATAATGTAAATCTGGTGGGAAAATGTCATGATAATGCCAATCTATGGTGTGTTTTCTGGCCGATAATCTTGCAAATCAACATACGAGCATGTAACACGTTTGTTTTCTCTAATTACATTTATGCCGCCTTTAAAGTCTATCGTTCATAAGTGTGGGTTAAGATCTATACATGTTTTTGAAAAGCTTCTTATGTTCACCAAGGCTGTGAAAATAGTGAAGAAATATTATTACAATTTAAAAGTGTAATTTCCTTTTTTAATATAAATTATTCCTGTGATGCAAAACTGAATTATCAGTCTTCAGTGTCACATGATCCTTCAGAAATCACTTTAATATGCTGATTTGGTGCTCAAGTAACATTTCCATTCTATTATTATCAAAACAGTAATTTTGAAATTTGTGTTTTTGTGTTGATGTATTTGTATTTGAAATGTAATCTTTTTTTTTACATTATAAATGTTATCATTTTTTGCATTCTTGCTGAAGTATTTTGTGTCAAAACAGCTGTAGAATGATACGATATGATATAATGTAATATAATATAAAGCGTAATATAATTAGTATATAACACCATGGTGGGTCCCTCCACAACCCCTTTAGTCCTGAATATATATCATCTCTGTTTGATGAAGAAAAGAAATGCATGGTCTTCCTCTTATAACTGTCTGTCTGTCCTTATGTGTCTCCTCAGAGATGTGAGGCTTCTGATTCTAGAGCACTCTCGCTGGTCAACCATTCAGAAGTACCAGGCTGTGCTGGATGGGCTACGTGTAGATGAGCTCATGGAGTTTGTTAGCAGCTTCAAGTCTGAGCTATATGCTGAAGGACTAGTACAGGGAAACTTTACTAGCGCTGTGAGTATTTTTATGTTTTTCGAGGAACATTCAAGGATCAAAACATCCCATGAATGCTGCTGTTAGACCTTAACTTGTATTCATGTACACATAAAATATTATATAATTTTATTAAATACTTATAATTAAAACTTTGATTTTACTATACAGGACTACAGTTGATCTATTAAGAAACATAATGAATTTGTATTTTTTTCTCATTACCTGTAGGAATCCATGGGGTATTTGCAGTATGTTACAGAGTAAGCACTTGTATTTTTATTTCTACTTATTCTTTTGTATAGCAGTACCACAGTGTTTAAAAAAAAAATAGAATCTAAAATAGCTTTGCAATTTTTTTTTTTTACTTTCAGGAAATTGCAGTTCAAGAAGTTGTCCATAGAGGTCCCTGTTCTCTTTAGAGTGGTAGAGCTCCCTCAGAAGCACCATCTCTGCAAAGTCAAGTCTCTCAACAAGGGAGATGCTAACTCTGAGGTCACTGTGTATTACCAGGTAATACTTGCCTGTATTTTGCTGATCTAAACCAACAGCAGCACATATTTACTTGTTGTATATTGTATTGCTATAATGTTTGTCCCTAATTTCTACCTCCTGTCTTTTTCTAGTCTGGTCCTAAGAACCTTCGTGAGCACACGCTGATGGAGCTACTAGTGGTGAGTAGGACTCCGTTTTAGTAGCTGACTTCATAACGAAGGATATCACTTACAGTATACATTGCTGTAACTTTATATATGTTTGAGAAGTATAAGAACAGCCACCCCAGGGTTTTTTAAGCAATAAAGTCAGTCTCTCCGGCCAGTTTCAAAAGAGGTTCTCAGTTATTGCTCTCTAGGGCGCTGAGCACACACATCTGCATGGCCATAAGCTCAACTCATCCACTTTACTTTATACTGAAGACTGACTTTGGATACTGTCCAGTTCTCTGTCTTTCTCAGCAGTTACTTTAAAACACTCTGACAGCTTGAGCTGGCTCTCATTGTAAAGTGTAATGTACTGTTCTAAAGGTCCAACAATTTATTTATTTTGCCGATTAATTGCTGCTGATAACAGCTTTTGGAAATACCAGATATTGGCTAAAACAAATGTTAATAACCAGTATCTCTTTTTCACAGTGGGCAATCCCTGACATTTTTGGGATTAGGTTACACTTTATTTGTTTATTTGTTATTTGTTGTCATTGTTACATATGTTACATGTAGTTACTATAGTAATAACTATAAATTATGCATAATCACATTAACCCTAATCCTAACCCTACAGTAAGTACCTGTAGTTACTTAATATTACTCAGTACTTAAATGTGTAATAGCAGTGTAACAAAGACACCTTAAAATAAAGTGTAACCCTTTATTTTAAGGTGACAATTACATTGTACTTACTCAGATCAGTACTGGGTAATATTAATTAACTACATGCACTTACCGTAGAGTTACGGTTAGGGTTTGGTTTAGGGTTAGTTACTTGTAATGATGCATTATTTACTGTTATTGCTATAGTAAGTACATGAAGTAACATGTAAGTACTTCACCTTAAAATAAAGTGTTATCTGGGATTATTGTTTGCATATTAAACTAAAGCCTCAGTAAAGAAAAACTAAGAAATTCATGTTGTTTTTTCTACATTGAATATATTGATATTAAAAGCCGTTGTCTAATTAATCAGAAATTCTAACCCCTCCAATATCAGGCAAACTTCTGTACTATTCTACTGTTTTGGCTGCAGACTAAAGCATGTTTATACACGGGCAGCATTATATTAACTGTGATTATATCAACTCATGTCTTATCATTGTGACTGCTGTGTTATAGATGCACATGGAGGAGCCATGCTTTGACTTCCTTCGAACCAAAGAGACTCTAGGGTAAGTCTGTGGTGCTGGGATGATGTTGAGACATTTATCTCACTCCAGTTGCTGGTTATAATTAGTTGTACTCCATCTGTTTTCACAGATATCACGTCTACCCAACCTGTAGAAACACATCAGGTGTCCTTGGATTCTCAGTCACAGTGGAGACTCAGGCCACAAAGTTCAAGTGAGCTCTCGCTAGGCTTTTTGGTTGCTGTTCTCACCGCTTCATCAGAATTATCTGATTTATGCACTGCAGCTGCTGCCTCTTGACTTCAGAATCATAATTAACCTTCATCTCCACCTCTATCTCGACTAAATTGCAGTGTTTCTTTACACTGATTGGCTCTCTTTATTGTTTCTGAAGTGAAATGCGCTGAATGTTAACAATGCGTCCATGTTTTAAATCATGCATCTTTTTATTGCTTCATAAAAGTCTATATTGCAAAAGGTTGTTAATATATATCAGGGTTACAACTGGGAACATCAGAATAATAATTCAAAAGTCAGATTTTCTAAAAAATCTTTATTAATTTAAAAATCTTAAGTTATGGAAATTTCTGTAGTTTATAAACTGTCGTTGTATTTTTTTAAAAGAGTCTCTATCCAGACTGCATAAACAACTGGAAAAAATCATCATTTAAAATAAATTCTGTTCTTTCTTTGAACAATATGTTCTCAAAAAATATTAAGCAGCACAGCAGTTTTCAACATTGATAATAACAAGAAATGTTACTTGAGCACAAAATCATTATCTTTCTGAAGGATCATGTGACACTGAAGACTGGAGTAATGGCTGCTGTAAATTGAGCTTTGCCATCACAGGAATAAATTACATTTTAAAATATAAAAGTTATTTTAAATTGTAAAAAATATTTCACAATATTAGTTTTTACTGTATTTTTGGTCAAATAATTGTCTTGGTGAGGATAGGAGACTTTTTTTCAAAACATTTTTATGAAGAACTTAAAGGTGCACTATGTAAAAAAATTCAGTAAAATATCCAAAAACCACCAGGCCATTGTTATATATTTTGTTCAGTTGAGTTCTTACAATATCCCAAATGTTTCCGACTATTTGTAAATCGTGAGAAAATTGCTATTTTAACCAAGGAACCGAGACGTCTGAGGGAATCGCCTGTCAGTTGCGTCAAATCTGCGTTACCCTCGTTTTAAATTTTTTTTTTATTTAGCAGAAACGCTTTACTCTTACTGCAGTGTGAACAAGTGTCACATCAGCTGCCGAGCGTACGCACAGAGTAACGTCATAACATCATTTTCAACACACTCAGATTTATCTAATATAATAAACAGAGCTGCGTTACCTCGTACTCATGATCGGAAAAGCGGAAATGGCGCCTCGACTGTGGCATAATAAAAGTCCAGTTGCTGGCGAGGCATGCTGCGTTCATCTTATTAACAATCGCTCCAGCGGCCTTGCTCAGGTCCCACAACACTCGGTCCTGCTCTGCTTCATACTACAGTAAAGTAAATAACCGCCTTCATGAACATGATTTCTGCCCGATTCTTTTCCACCGGCTGTGAGGTGAAGACCACATATCCCGATTCTGTGCTCAAACGTGGTGTCATCAAGCTACGTCTTTGTTTTGAATAGGAAATACATAGTGCACCTTTAACAGCTATAGTGCAATTAAAAGTATTTTATGTTGAATTCAATTAGAGGGTTAATTTGGCTGCTGAAATATTCGTTGCATTCATGTAGTCTGGAACTGACAAAAACTCTTCTTTTTTCACTCACTTCCTGTGCTCCAGCACTGAGCTGGTGGAGACGAAGATTGAAGAGTTTCTGGTGAGCTTTGGAGAGAAGATGAACAGCTTGAGTGATGAGGCTTTTAAGACACAGGTGACTGCTCTCGTCAAGCTGAAGGGTTGCGAAGACACCCATCTCGGCGAGGAGGTGGACAGGAACTGGACAGAGGTGGTCACGCAGCAATACGTCTTCGACAGACTCAGCCGAGAGGTGAGGAGCCCTGTTGCACATGAGCAAAGTCTGACAGCTCAGAAATGTGTTAATGATGAATTGTGGGAATATACTTGGACATATTTTGTCATATTTTTTACTTATACAACAGATTGATGCACTGAAACTGATGACCAAGGCTGAACTAGTGAACTGGTTCATGGAACACCGTGGTGGAGGCAACAGGAAGCTCAGTGTGCATGTAAGTTTACCTGCATATCACTCGCTCGAGATTTATCTGTTCAGTGAATCTACGTGCACAAAGTTTATACACCAGGCTCCAGGTGTTTGTTTCATTGTCCAACCCCTATGTGTATCAGGGACGTTTCTTCAGAGGGGGCAAGGGAGTCATTGCCTCCAAAAATTGAATGAGAAAATAATTCATATTACAAAATGTAAAATTAAAAGGTGTATAAATCACTTGTATTTCTAAAGTAACACTGTCCAACAGCGACACCAGTGGTTAAAGTGACAGCAGAAGTCCTCGTCTCTTTTTTCACTCTGAGCCCATTGAGTTTTAACAGACCCACTAAAGCATGCATTGGGTTTATTGGGGGGTAATTGTGAATGAAAGGTGGAAAGTCACATGAGAGGAGGCGATACATCCATTGCGCTGCTATGATTTGAAAGGATTGGTTATAATTGGATATGATTGGGTCGTGCGATTTAAATCCCGCCTCGTTTTCTTGTGTCTGAATGAATCAGTCTAAAAAAATAAAATTATGGTGTTAATGGGAAGACTAATTAAAAAGTAAGTAAACAATTCATCCACTTAGATAGCATTGCGTTGTCACATCAAAATCAAACTTGAATTGACCTGAAAATATGACTGTGGGGGAGATCAATTCGCTTGGAGAAATTAAAGATACATTTGTGTCCGTGACCAGTGTTTACTGAGGTTTATGACTGATTATCCAAAAATCAACTGACTATTAAACAGAACAGCTCAGCATCAGTTCACAAATAAAATGTTTAAATTATTACTGCCTTTAGTTATTATTTTGGAATAAATGTAAAAATGCTTTACACTAACTTAATGAGATTTATACTTATTAATGTTCTATTTACAAAATGTTAATGTAGAAATACAAAATTGAATCGTATTTCGTTTCTTTATTAATATAATGTTATGTTTATTTAACCAGGAAAATGTGACCACATTAAAGGGTTAGTTCACCCAAAAATGAAATCCTGTCATTAATTACTCACCCTCATGTTGTTCGACACACGTAAGACCTTTGTTCATCTTCGGAACATAAATGAAGATATTTTTGTTGAAATCCGATGCCTCAGAAAGGCCTCCATTGGCAGCAATGACATTTCCTCTCTCAAGACCCATAAAAGGCACTAAAGACGCCGTTACAAAGTCCATCTCACTACAATGGTTCTATAATCATTTTATGAAGTGACGAGAATAGTTTTTGTGTGCAAAAAAACTAAATAAGGACTTATATAGAGATGGCCGAATTCAAAACACTGCTTCCTGAAGCTTCAGAGCTTTATGAATCAGCGAATCGATTCATGATTCAGATCGCGTGTCAAACCGGCAAACTGCTGAAATCACGTGACTTTGGCGATCCGAACCGCTGATTCGATACACTGATTCATAACACTTCAAAGCTTCAGGAAGCAGTGTTTTGAAAGCAGCCATCACTATATAAGTCCTTATTTCGGGTTTATTGCGATCAAAAACTATTCTCGTCACTTCATAAAATGATTGTAGAACCACTGTAGAGAGATGGACTTTGTAATGACGTCTTGAGAGAGGAAATGTCATTGCTGCCAATGGAGGCCTTTCTGAGCAATTTCAAAAAAATATCTTAATTTGTATTCTGAAGATGAACAAAGGTCTTACGGGTGTCGAACGACATGAGGGTGAGTAATTAATGACAGAATTTTCATTTTTGGGTGAACTAATCCTTTAAGTGTAACTGGGACATGAATTTAAATTTGATTTATATAAAAAAAACATTGCACACCATATTACAATAGATGTTTCTGTAGCTGTGATTATTTTTGGGTGGTTTTGATGGATTTAAATGGATATTTGAATCTATGAATTGTAACCATACATTGTTAATGTACACACTCTGTGGACTCAAATTCATCTGCATTCATTTTAAAAATGAAGATTTTCATTTGTACAGGTTTTACTGTATTTATTTAATTCAGGAAATGCAATCGAATCTAAAAAGATATGCATATTTTGTATAGTGAGTCTACTACAGTTCAATTATCTACTGAAGGATAATTGGTTTCTTTTCAGGTTGTTGGTTATGGAGTAGTAGAAAACGACCCTCCTAGTAAGGAACATCCGGCCACTGGAGAGGAGGAGGAGGAGGAGGAGGAGGAGGGCAGTAAGATGTCATTGTATGGGGAGGTTTCCAAACTCACCTTCCTTCCTGCTTCCACTTTACTGGCCTCAGCCACTACCATCACAGACATCAAGGGCTTTACTTCCACCCTCAATCTCTACCCTTACCACAAGATTCTCAAATAAACAAAAGCATGGACTCACTCTGCCAGTTGGCAAGCAGGCACGCACCCCTACCTTCATCTTCCATTCTCTCCTCCTGTCTACTCTATCATACTTGAGCAAGGATGAGCATGGAATGGAGGTCTCCCCATGCCACTCATATGAGCTTCAGCCATGTGTGCATTTATATAATGAGCCCTGCTGTTGAAATGACGTGGATGTGAATGTTGTGTGTTTGTGTGGGCAAGGATGGGGCTCAGTTTGGGGTCCTGCTGAAAGACGCAGATCACAATGTCTCATTATATTCCTCCCTGGCTGTAGCGGACCTTTTAAAACATAAAAATGACTCAGAATTGTGTGTATTTTATCAATAGGTCTGCAGTGTTAAGTTTGTACTAATAAATTTATAATGTAATGACACTGTGCTGAGAAGTATGAAATATATTTGAATGAGATGCGGTAAGACAGATTGCTGGACTGCTTTTTATGTAGCCAGTTGATGATGCCTGATACTGAGGATGTGTAATGATGCTTCAGAGGTGGGCATTTGAGCATGCAAGACCAAAATGATGATGCTTCTCTTACTGCTATAGCATCATTCTGCATTTGGTACAACTTCAATCTGCAAGCGGAGGGATGGCTAATATAACTGCTTGAATTCAGAGTGTGCAAATATATTTATTAAAAGCACCGTAAAACTACTAATGGCCTGTCTGCATTTGAATATCGTCATCACCATTATGAACCATTTGATCATTTAAAAAAAATTATGTAAATCTGGAATCAGAATTTACTATATACTTTTGGGTGCACTTTATTTTACTGTACTAGTACTTACCTAAGAAAGTACTGGGTAATATAACTACATGGGTTAAGGTTAGATTTAGGCGTAGATTCAAGGTTAGTACCTAGTTATTACCCAGTTATTGTAGTAACTATAAGTAGTACATCGTATGTGCATGGTGGAACAGGACTATAAAATAAAGTGCTACCATACTTTAATACAAGATTCTGGTATTATTGTACGTGATTAATTGGTGCACGTTATTCTCAACAAAATATCCGTTTGAAAAAAATCTTGTATCAAAATACTATAATTTTAACAGCCACTGAAATGACTTCTTTTGGCTGATGTCACAGAGCACACTTAAAGTGTTAGTTCACCCAAAAATGAAAATTCTGTCATTAATGACTCACCCTAATGTCGTTCCAAACCCAGAAGACCTCCGTTCATCTCCGGAACACAGTTAGATATTTTAGATTTAGTCCGAGAGCTTTCTGTCCTTCCATTGAAAGTGTATGCACACTCAACAGTCCCTGTCCAGAAAGGTAAGAAGAAAGGTATGAAAAACATCAAAGTAGTCCATGTGACATCAGTGGGTTCGTTAGACTCTTTTGAAGCTTTGACAATACATTTAGTCCAAAAATAACAAAAACTACGACTTTATTCAGCATTGTCTTCTCATCCGTGTTTGTTTGAATCTGCATTCACAAGTCCACAGTGACACTGCTGACGTGTTATCAGGTGCGCCAGAGCTTGGTTGTAGTCTGAGGAGACACACACTTTGCTTCTTATGTCAGCAGCGTCACTGTGGACTCGTGAGCAGCAGTTCAAACAAACACGGAAGAAAAGACCATGTTGAATAAAGTCGTAGTTTTTGTTATTTTGGACCAAAATGTATTGTCGATGCTTCAAAGAGTCTAACTAACCCACTGATGTCACATGGACTACTTTGAGGATGTTTTTCATACCTTTCTTCTTACCTTTCTGGACACGGACTGTAGAGTGTGCATACACTTTCAATGGAAGGACAGAGGTCTTACGGGTTTGGAACGACATTAGGGTGAGTCATTAATGACACAATTTTCATTTTGGGTGAACTAACCCTTTAAGGCAAGCTCACACTACATGACTTTTGGCTGGATTTTGCTTTCCAAGGTCTGCAGCAAAACCCCGGATCTCAGCCAAATCGGTGCTGTTGCGGTACTGATGCTTGTTAAAGGAATAAATGAAAATGATCCCATAATTTACTCAACCTCAAGCTGTATATGGCGTTCTTCTTTCAGCTGTACACCATCACAGTTATATGAAATAATATCCTGGCTCTTCCCAGCTTTGTAATAGAATTGAATAGTGCCTGAGTTTTTTTTTTTTTTATCCATCATTTAAGTAATCAATACGACCCAGTGTGTTAATAAATGCCTTCTGAAGCAAAACGATGGGTTTTTGTAAGGGTCCGAGGTCACCCTTCTGCCAGAGCTCGATGCACATACGACCATTGCCAGCAGTTCATAAAGTTTTAAATATGGATATTTTTCTTGCAGAAACCCATCGTGTTTATATCTGCCCAATTTTCTGCTCATATGACTTGGACATGATAGCATGAGAGGCTCTTTAATGTCTTGCGTGAATTCATGTTAGAATAAATGTTTTCATTGTTGGTCAGGGTTGCCACTTGGCCAAAGATCATGTAGGTTTGTACCTTATCAGCATTGTTTTGTATAGTTTGAGCGCTACAGTACTAAGACAAGAAGACGATACATGACAAGAAAACTTGTGTAGCGTGAGCACCATGGCTATAGTCTCATAGTCCTCCTGTAGTGTGAACTTGCTCTTACTTCCACTCCACCAATCGCGTCGCTTCATTCCAGTGCGTAACTGGTGTTGCAAACATTGTCATGTTTACTATGTTGAAAATGTGCCATTTTAGAGCCACCTTATTGTTCAACAATAATCTCCAAGACTTCTGATTCATTCACCGTTTTAGAGAAATAATGAGAAGAAAATGGTTAAACTATTTGCGCTACAAACAATTGTGTTTATAATTATGAGAGTATATTAAAATATTATGGTAAGAAATACCAGTTTGCAATTTTACTAGCTGATTTGTACAGCTAAAAATAACTGGAAGCAGATGAGACAGAATTTACAAATAGCCATGCCCGCACTTAAACTTGGAAAATAAGATGGATAGCAGGATATTGAAATTGTGAGCTGTATGGTCATATATGGATGTGATATTAAAAAGCTTGCCTTCAACTTTCCAAATGTGACCTTAGATTCAGCTGAAAGTATTGAGAATTGTCACAGTGCCAACTCTTACCAGGCATCACATGGAGTTGGCATTGCGTCTCCTTGTCCAGGCAGGTGGCACATAGCAGCACAGCAAGAGAGGTGATCTCTTTGTGCTCCAGAATAGCTCTTCTTCTCTCGTTGTTCTGATACTGCTGTCCTGAAGTACTCTTTAGAGGCGCTGTGCACTGGCTAGAGTTTCATCAGTCTGCTGAAACCGGCACAGTTTAAGAGGGATCACATTCTAAATATTTAGACCGTCTTGGAATACACTGCCTGCCTTTTGTAGTTAGATGATTCGTAACCACGCTGTCACTTCATCTCACTCCTGCGGGGTGTCTTAATTGACAAGGGCGGAGGTGCAGCTAAGAGAAAAAAAGGATTGGATAATATGAATAAATAAAGCAGATATATGGGAAAAGTCAGCCTCATGTTCTTCAGGGAGTTCTCACAGTTTTACTCATGGAGCTGTGAGCCTTGCTGCTCTTATGGGTCATGAAAATATAAGAAGGACATGAATTATGTGCCTCCCAGGCAGCAAAGCAAGGGAATGAAACAAGGGCTTCTGTAAGGCAGGTTAATTAGGTTTGGCCTTTCAGTAGTGAGATAACGGCGTCTAATGCTAGATTCAGACAGACTAATTTAATTCATTCAATAACAGATAAATTTGTAGTTGTAATTATAACTTGTTTTATTTTGTGGAACTGTACTATGGATTTAAATAAAAAAAGAATATAGGATCAATGAGAATGGAAAATGGCATTGCAGGAAAAAAAATGCTTATTGAGGTGACATTTTAATGTAATCATTCCTTCCCATCTAAAGACAATGTAATGGCAGAGAGGGAGGAGGGAATGGCATTCCCATGTCGTGTGTAATATTTAATTAGAAATATGTCAAATGACAAGTGTGGTAGCTTTGCAATAGAGCACATTACCTGCATTAAATGCATTGACACAGATGAGTTCAGCAGGCTCATTCAGCTTTATCACAGATCCCTTCTGCTGGTAGTATTCTAATGTATGCAACAAATCCCTGCCAGCTGTCATAATCAAACCTTTCAGTGATGTGGCACCTTGCTCTGTGTGTGTGTGTGTGAGCACGCATAAATGTGCATGCATGCATATACGAGAGGTAGAGCTTAAGTCTTTTTTATTTTTGTACATAGGTCTACTGTATGCAGGGGACACTCATCATTTAACCTTGGAAAGACCCAGGAAAAAAGTGAACTTGGAGCAACATGTAATAAAAAAAGAAGTGTACTTATGGGAGTAATAGTTGGCAACTTAATAATATCTAATATTTTACAGGAACATTGATATGTAATTTCTTTCCCAAATCTCCCAAAATGCCTAATACTACTTTAAGTCCTGGTGTCCAAATCAATGCCCTGTTTTGTAACAGAAAGTCATATTTTGATTAGAAACTGCATAACATTTTTCGCAGATGTTGATAAAAAGTTATTTGAAAATTAGTCAGATTTAAATTAAAATTACAAAATGTTATCATATTTCCATAAGAGTGATAAATTTGATCATACAGTCTTTTTTAAAGACCAAGGAGAAGTTGTTGTCCTGGTGAAACCTCAAAACAAATGGTATCTCTGAAAAGCCCTGAATGTGCTCTTTACAGGACATCCAGACTGTGACATGATGTCAGAGAAATTCACTAAAATATTATGTCCTCATACGAGGTCAGTGGCACCCAGGAGGTTAAAGGGTCAGTTCACCCAAAAAAAGCATTAATTACGTCGTTCCAAGACCTTCGTTCATCTTCCAAACACAGATATTTTCGATTAAATCAGAGAGATCTCTGACCTCTCCATAGACAGTTATTTAATTAACACTTTCAAGGTCCAGAAAGGTAGACTATTATTAAAATAGTCCATGTGACTTCAGTGGTTCAACCTTAATTTTATGAATCGACGAGAATGCGTTTTGTGTGCAAAAACAAAACAAAAAGAATGACTTTATTCAGCCAATACTTCTCTCGTGAGCATGATGACCAGGAGCTGCACTGTATTTACAAAGTAAACTGTGTAGGAGACTGACATAGTGTAGAACGAAACTGTTGAATAAAGTCATTATTTTTGTTTGTTTTTTAGCACAAAAAGTATTTTCATCGCTTCATAAAATTAAGTTTGAACCACTGGAATCACATGGACTATTTTAACAATGTTTTAATACTTGGACCTTGTGTTAATTAAATTGCTGTCTGGATGGATCAGAGAGCTCTCGGATTTCATTAAGAATATCTTATTTATAATATTTGTGTTACGAAGATGAACGAAGGTCTTGTTTGAAACGACATAAGGGTATATTAATAATGACAGAATTTTCGTTTTTTGGTGAACTAACACTTTATGTCTGCAAACGTCTGTTCATTAGTTTTGCTTGCCAAAAACAGATTAAAGTAATGATTTAAAGTTCACTCAGAAAAAGTTGCAGTCTATTTTACTTTTTCGCTATGTAGTCGTATTTATTTTGAAATTAAGATTTCATGTTCCATAATTAGCCTACCTGAGTATTAAACTCATCACGTACGTTTCCTAAAGATAAAGCCAAGTTGCATGTAAATGCTGTCACCTTTTTCTTTCTTTCATATATTCATATATTCTCTGGACGGTGGTCATGTGAAACATGACGCATGCTCATAGGCTGACGCTTTCCTCTCGTTTAACGTCTGTAAAGGTGTGGGTTGATTTCCTGACCCTTTCGGCGCGTGCAGCATCATATCACAGGCTGTTGCATCCTCCCGAGGGACCGTCGGCGCTCTTCACATCCTGCACGGTACCGATCTCTGATTCGCAATCTGGGTAATAGGCTACTACTCATTCATTTGCGAGCTCGGGTGTGTTATTGTCTCTCACAAGAATACACGCGGCACTTCGCAAGGAATATACGGAATTACAGCCGCAACAAATGATGATGTGACTGCCATCCGTTCAGATAGATAATAAAAGCTAGCTGTTCAGTGGACGCTGCATTTCTGCTAACGAAGCAAAGCCTCAGACGATCCTTTCCCAGATGAACAGTTACAGTAGTGTTCACTACTGACAGACAGCAGTCATTTGGAATAATACCCTGCTGCTTTACAAACATTCTGGGAGGAGGAGAAACAGGTTTAAGGTAACTGAAATATCCTGACGTGCACTTGTACTGAAATGGTTTGATTTGGGTTATGCAGTCTGGCGTTAAGTGGCAATTCAATATGTAAATGTGTCCGGTTATGAATTTTGGTGCATGCTCTTTGTTTGCGTGAATAATAATAATAATAATAAAAATATTTATTTCTTACACACACACACACACACACTAAGAAGACATTCAACAGCTATGAAAGTGGGATCACTATCCAGAACCTTTGGACACAATACACATAATTGTTAGCCACTTGTTCATGTTTTTGTATGCTTTGTGCTGGGCATATGCAATTTTGATTTTTATGAATAATGCAATTCTGTTGTATGCATTCTGCAAATATGAAGGTGAGAGAACCCTAAAATCTGGCGATTCTGGCACTCTAGGCAAGATATAACATGGTCACCATATCCACAAAAGAAAGCATAATTATGTTGAAACCTTTTTTTTTTTTTTTTTGACAGTACTGGATTTTGTTACATTGCTTATGTGTAAAGTATATATCATTTTTATTTATGTTACTATATATATATATATATATATATATATATATATACACACACATATATATATATATATACATATACACAGGTCCTTTTAAAAAATTAGCATATTGTGATAAAAGTTCATTATTTTTCATAATGTACTGATAAAAATTGAACTTTCAAATATTCTAGATTCATTGCACACCAACTGAAATATTTCAGGTCTTTTATTGTTTTAATACTGATGATTTTGGCATACAGCTCATGAATAGGGTCAGCTCATCAAAATTCCTATCTCAAATAATTAGCATATCATGAAAAGGTTCTCTAAACGAGCTATTAACCTAATCATCTGAATCAACTAACTCTAAACACCTGCAAAAGATTCCTAAAGCTTTTAAAAACTCCCAGCCTGGTTCATTTCTCAAAACCGCAATCATGGGTAAGACTGCCGACCTGACTGCTGTCCAGAAGGCCATCATTGACACCCTCAAGGGAGAGGGTAAGACACAGAAAGACATTTCTGAACGAATAGGCTGTTCCCAGAGTGCTGTATCAAGGCACCTCAGTGGGAAGTCCGTGGGAAGGAAAAAGTGTGGCAAACATCGCTGCACAATGAGAAGAGGTGACCGGACCCTGAGGAAGATTGTGGAGAAGGACCGATTCCAGACCTTGGGGGACCTGCGGAAGCAGTGGAGTGAGTCTGGAGTAGAAACATCCAGAGCCACCGTGCACAGGCGTGTGCAGGAAATAGGCTACAGGTGCCGCATCCCCAAGTCAAGCCTGACCTGGGTTACAGAGAAGCAGCACTGGACTGTTGCTCAGTGGTCCAAAGTAATTTTTTCGGATGAAAGCAAATTCTGCATGTCATTCAGAAATCAAGGTGCCAGAAGACTGGGGAGAAGGAAATGCCAAAATGCCTGAAGTCCAGTGTCAAGTACCCACAGTCAGATGGTCACTTCATGCCTCCATCTGCTGAAAAGCTTTATGGAGATGAAGATTTTGTTTAATTCGAAGTTTAATTTTTATCATTACATTATGGAAAATAATGAACTTTTATCACAATATGCTAATTTTTTGAGAAGGACCTGTATATATATTTGTATAAAGGGATTATATTGTGCCAGATTTAGATTATTTATTTATTTATTTTGTTGTTTGTTTCTACTGTAAAAGGCTGGATTGATAGATAGATAGATAGATAGGCATAGTGTAAATTTCATTTTTGTGACATCTGAGCATTATAGTAGTCAGATGTCTCATGCAAAGCTATAGCTTTTGGCCAAGAAGTCATGTTTTCCAGAGGGGGAAGCATATGTTGTCTGTTTCTAGCAGACACGACACATACACAGATGCTGTTTTAGTGGAGACATGATTTCTAGGCCAGTGACGCTCTATCTGCCAAGGGGGCCTGGCATGTTTGGAGCTGCTTTTCAACTGTTTGTTTTGCTGGATTTACATGGCAAGCTCTCCAGCAGTGTGCTCTTGGCAGATGTACTGCTTGAGGGAGCCTGTTTGCCTCAATGTGAGTCGACTTGACAAGGAAGAGCCCATCAAGGGCTTTTCTAGGAAAAAAAGTATTGTCTGTTGCAAGAAATGCAGTTGAAAGCTAAAGGGCAATAATGACAGATGTACATGAACATGATGTAATACTACTATATGGTAAAAAGATAAATTGGTGGAAGATTGGTTGATTATGTAGTGTTATTAACTTGCAGAACCATAAACTGGGTTTTAAATGGCAGATTCTTAAACTTTTATGTTTGACAAAATCCACACAACCATTTAACTTTAACAATAAATTAATAGTAATCTTACCTATATGGTATAAATGGACAGGATTGCATATATACTCTTTCGACAAAGAAAACAGTGATACTATTTCTCTTTTCTCTGTTCATTTTTGAAATCCATGCAACTGTCCCAGATTTAGACATAAATATATTCTCTTCATACACAGCAGAGATGAGTGCTTTTTGAAGAGAATGGGGTGAAAAATCCTTCCTTCACTACCTGGCTAAATGGCCTGGTGATGGAAAAATATTGTTACAGGAATGATATTTGAATAATTTAAAAGGGCCGACTTTAAAATTGCAGGCTTGCCATGATTTCAAGTGCAAAGTTAGAGGCTTCCTCACCGAAATATTCATGCCATTATTTAGCAGTCAGGAGAAGGGATTCATTCAAAAATGATCAGAGCTCCTGCCTCTCCATTTCACCGCGCCAGAACCGGCTCTGCATGGCTGCGGAGGAGAGATTCATTTTAATAATGAAGTAGGACGTTCACCTTACTATCTCCCCACAGCGTTGTTATAAGTGACATCATAGATCAGGCCGACAAGCTGTCAAGAGAAACCTCTCAGCGTTGTGATTGCGGCGGTTTCTGTTTGTTGCTGACTTATGTTGCACACATCAAAAACAAATTACATTGTGTTTATGAGGGAGCAGAGCACACGGCATCTGAGTCATCAGCTCGGTATTGCTTGAGCTATCCAAATAGAAAAGTGTAATACTTATTGCAGAGTTGGACATGCGCACACTTCACTGCGTTGCCATTTGCACTTGATTTGACTCACGCTATGTAAACAATTATTTAAAAAGTTAATTTTTCTCTGGAATGAACCCATTAGCATTGCAGCTTTGCTGTAGGCTGTTTTTCGTTTTTTGTCAGTGATCATGTCTGAAATGTGGGAACATTTTATGACTGTTTGTTGTATTTATTATTTTACATTATTTTTTTATTTGATTTCTTGTCCTGAAATAGCTGTCTGCTCATAAATGTCAAGTCAAATGTATTTGTGAAGCACTTGTCACCATATGCAAAAAAAGCAGCTTTACAAAAATCATGAGAGTAATATCTTATATTCATACCGCATTTAGCAGATTAGAGGGGTGATAATATTTCGCAACGATTCAAGTGATCAAGCTTCTAAATGTAGGCAAATGTGCATTTATACTTTGATTGACATGTAAAATTCAACCTAATAAAAAAAAAATTTCCCAATATAATAAAACTTTATTGCCAAAATACTGCGATATCAATATAACTATTTCAAAACTATGTTTTGCTACATTGTAGCATGTGGACATGAACATCTCTAATACTTTAAGAGCTTTCAATTTGTTTTTTTATTATCATCTCTGAACATTATATATATATATATATATATATATATATATATATATATATATATATATATATATATATATATATATATATATATATATATATATATATATATATATATATATACACACCAATCAGGCATAACATTACATTATTTAAGATTTAACATTTCTTAAGTGTACATTTTGTCCTCAAAGTTGATGTGTTAGAAGCTGTAAAAATGGGAAAGCATAAGGATTTGGGCAAGTTTGACAAGGGCCAAATTGTGATGGCTAGACGACTGGGTCAGAGCATCTCCAAAACTGCAGCTCTTGTGGGGT
The DNA here is from genome assembly GCA_023029165.1 of Gobiocypris rarus. Taxonomy (NCBI): domain Eukaryota; kingdom Metazoa; phylum Chordata; class Actinopteri; order Cypriniformes; family Gobionidae; genus Gobiocypris; species Gobiocypris rarus. The sequence goes on along the minus strand of CM040915.1, from coordinate 12,857,151 downwards.
GTTCATCGTCTGCAGTGATCAGTTTATATCAAAAGTGCTCCAAGGAAGGAACAGCCGGCAACAGGGTCATGGGTGGCCAAGGCTCACTGATGCACGTGGGGAGCGAAGGCTGGCCCGTGTGGTCTGATCAAACAAACGAGCTACTGTAGCTCACATTGCTCAAGAAGTTAATTCTGGTTCTGATAGAAAGGTGTCAGAATACACAGTGCATCACAGTTTGTTGAGTATGGGGCTGCATAGCTGACACCTGTTCACCGCCAAAAGCGCCAACAGTGAGCATGTGAGCATCAGAACTAGACAACGGAGCAATGAAAGAAGGAGGCCTGGTCTCATGAATCACATTTTCTTTTACATCACATGGATGGCCGAATGCATGTGCGTCACTTACCTGGGGAACACATGGCACCAGGATGCACTATGGGAAGAAGGCAAGCCGGCGGAGGCAGTGTGATGCTTTGGGCAATGTTCTGCTGGGAAACCTTGGGTCCTGCCATCCATGTGGATGTTACTTTGACACGTACAACCTCCATAAGCATTGTTGCAGACCATGTACACCCTTTCATGGAAACTGTATTTCCTTGTGGACGTGACCTCTTTCAGCAGGACCATGTGCCCTGCCAGAAAGTACAAAGCAAAAATAGTTCAGAAATGGTTTGAGGAGCACAACAACGAGTTTGAGGTGTTGATTTGGCCTCCAAATTCCCCAGATCTCAAACCAATCGAGCATCTGTAGGATGTGCTGAACAAACAAGTCCAATCCATGGAAACCCCACCTTGCAACTTACAGGACTTAAAGGATCTGCTTCTTACGTCTTGGTGCCAGATACCACAGAACACCTTCAGATGGGTCAGGGCTGTTTTGGCAGCAAAAGTACTGTATATGTGTGTATACAGGTCCTTCTCAAAAAATTAGCATATTGTGATAAAAGTTCATTATTTTCCAAAATGTAATGATAAAATTAAAATTTCATATATTTTAGATTCATTGCACACCAACTGAAATATTTCAGGTCTTTTATTGTTTTAATACTGATGATTTTGGCATACAGCTCATGAAAACCCCAAAATCTAAAAAAATTTGCATATTTCATCCGACCAATAAAAGAAAAGTGTTTTTAATACAAAAAAGTCAACCTTCAAATAATTATGTTCAGTTATGCACTCAATACTTGGTCGGGAATCCTTTTGCAGAAATTACTGCTTCAATGCGGTGTGGCATGGAGGCAATCAGCCTGTGGCACTGCTGAGGTGTTATGGAGGCCCAGGATTAGGGTTGTGCCGATGGACGATATCATCGACCATCGTGATGGCTGACCAACATCACGATGGAGCGCCACCATCGTGATGCCACACGTTGCGAGTGCGACACACACTAATCCTCTTCTATAGTTAAACTAAAAACTTTGCAGGGATTGCTCTGTAAATTAAATTGAGAGTATAACTAAAGCATATATGCTATTTTAAATACTGTAGTCTATGCCAGATATATAGCCTACATTTTAAAATAATCCATTTCATAAGCATGCGTGTTTATTTTAGCACCGTCAGTGAAACAACAAACTACAGCCTGTAAAACATTTAAGCGATTATCAGTTAATAATGGTAACAAAGATTAAGACAATTAAATATTAGTTTAAAAAAATATATATTTATTTCCCCACAAAGATGCGTCATGCTTGAGATGAATGTGGGACATGAGCTGGAGACACCTTCTCGAATATCTTCGTTTTAATGTTTTCTCCTGATGTTGCAAAGCAACACGTGTTGTAAATTTTATCTTCCACAGGGTCAAGACATTTAGGCTATGTTTGATTATGCACTGCCAGAGAAAACAAAATTAAAATCGGTGGTGTGTGTGTGTGTGTGTGTGTGTGTGTGTGTGTGTGTGTGTGTGTGTGTGTGTGTGTGCGTGAATTGCGCTATTCAAATAAACTTGACGCCATGTCTGATAAGAACAAACTGTGTTAAATAAAATTGGAAGTAAAAGTTTTACATCGTCCTATATTGTTTTTCTACTTCACCACAGTAAAGCATGTGAATGGGTAGGCTATAATAGACTTAATTATAAGCAAAGCGAAAGGAAAAGCGTTTAAAATTCCCTGCGAAAATGAGTGTGTGAGTGAAGATTTATAAAAAAAGCGTGATGTCAGTGGGATAATATGGACTAACTGTTAGCCTTTTGGTTATGCCTATTGTTAAATTTTGGAAATCGGAAAATCGGGTACAAACATATTTGAAAAATCTTTAATTGGGCTCAGCCTCCTCTCTCATTCGGCATGAATCCATATGTTTTCATGACTGCGAATTTATTTCCTTTGAAAACAAAGCTTTGTGCTTCTGTCCTGTGGTAATATATTCACGTAAAACAGCATTCACATACAAAACACGGGGATAATAACGAAATTATAGTTTTAAATAGAAAATAGTATTTATGTAAGGTGGTATATTAAAATAAAAAGTGCACAACTCTTTACTTTGTTTCCCCTCACAACCTAGCGCGGGTGAGTCCTTATTTGGGTTAGCAAAATAACGAAATAGAAAATAGTATTCATGTAAAGAGATAGTAAAATACAGATATAGTAAATTATATATTTTTATTAAAAAAACAAAAAAAACAACGATATCATCATCCATCGCAATGTTTTACTGTAAACATCGTCAACTGCCAATTTAGGGGACTTCGCCCAACCCTACCCAGGATGCTTCGATAGCGGCCTTAAGCTCATCCAGAGTGTTGGGTCTTGCGTCTCTCAACTTTCTCTTCACAATATCCCACAGATTCTCTATGGGGTTCAGGTCAGGAGAGTTGGCAGGCCAATTGAGCACAGTAATATCATGGTCAGTAAACCATTTAACAGTGGTTTTGGCACTGTGAGCAGGTGCCAGGTCGTGCTGAAAAACAAAATCTTCATCTCCATAAAGCTTTTCAGCAGATGGAAGCATGAAGTGCTCCAAAATCTCCTGATAGCTAGCTGCATTGACCCTGCCCTTGATAAAACACAGTGGACCAACACCAGCAGCTGACATGGCACCCCAGACCATCACTGACTGTGGGTACTTGACACTGGACTTCAGGCATTTTGGCATTTCCTTCTCCCCAGTCTTCCTCCAGACTCTGGCACCTTGATTTCCGAATTACATGCAAAATTTGAGCGACAGTCCAGTGCTGCTTCTCTGTAGCCCAGGTCAAGCACTTCTGCCGCTGTTTCTGGTTCAAAGGGGCTTGACCTGGGAATGCGGCACCTGTAGCCCATTTCCTGCACACGCCTGTGCACGGTGGCTCTGGATGTTTCTACTCCAGACTCAGTCCACTGCTTCCGCAGGTCCCTCAAGGTCTGGAATCGGTCCTTCTCCACAATCTTCCTCAGGGTCCGGTCACCTCTTCTCGTTGTGCAGCGATTTTTGACACACTTTTTCCTTCCCACAGACTTCCCACTGAGGTGCCTTGATACAGCACTATGGGAACAGCCTATTCGTTCAGAAATGTCTTTCCGTGTCTTACCCTCTCGCTTGAGGGTGTCAATGATGGCCTTCTAGACAGCAGTCAGGTCGGCAGTCTTACCCATGATTGCGGTTTTGAGTAATGAACAAGGCTGGGAGTTTTTAAAAGCCTCAGGAATCTTTTGTAGGTGTTTAGAGTTAGTTGATTCAGATGATTAGGTTAATAGCTCGTTTAGAGAACCTTTTCATAATATGCTAATTTTTTTAGATGTATGCCAAAATCATCAGTATTAAAACAATAAAAGACCTGAAATATTTCAGTTGGTGTGCAATGAATCTATAATATATGAAATTTTAATTTTATCATTACATTATGGAAAATAATGAACTTTTATCACAATATGCTTTTTGAGAAGGACCTGTATATACAGTATTTATTTTCTACACAGAGTAGATCTGTCACCTTAAGCCATGAGCCTCATGTCCGTCAAAATTTCTTTAATAAAATCAATTTTTGATAGTCTATCTTTGTGCTTTAAATAAACGCCAGTGAATTAAGTGCGGTAGCGGCAATTGCTGAATAAGAACCCAGTCAGCAGCTGCTTTATAGCCTGACATCTGAAGCTGTCTCTTGATTTGTCCTTGGGGCGGGATGTGCATGCTGGACGTCCATAAATCAGGGAGCAGAGACCCGCTGGCATACAAGCCCAGCTAGAGAGAGAAGCTAAAACTAAAGCTGCATCAGACATTATAGATTTAGATATAGAATGTTGTGTTTTTATGGTTTTAGATTTGATGTCTTGGAAAAGTGGAAAACAGAACAAGAATTTGAAGCAAAGCTCTATTTCAATCAATCCAAGAGACATTTACGTTGAATGACCAGGATCTTCAGAGTTGATGATGGTGGAATGAGTAAAATGAAGGTGGGAACAAGGAGAATAGCAAACTCTCTCTTATTATCGGTTTCTCACCAAAACTCGAAACTCAGCGAATCTCCAAAACTCTCACTGTCACCAGAGATATGGGCTCCGAGTCTGTCACTCCTGTGATTCCTTTAAATAGTTCCTTAAATATCTCTCATTGACTGTGTCAGAGCCCATTGAGCTGAACTGAGTGGTTCTATACATCAGGGAGTATTTAATATATGCATGTAAAGTGCTTCTTACAGCTGTCAGCTACTTGATATTATTAACTACCACTTATCCAAAATGACTTACAGGACAGTATTTCCAGAGCAATCTGGTGTTAAAGGCATAGTTCACCCCAAAATCCTGTCATTTACTCACCTTCATGTTGTTCCAAACCTGTATGACTTTATAATATTTTGAAAAATGTCTCCATGATTTCTTTATCCATACAGAGAAAGTCAAAGGGGTTTCTTTTCTATAGATTCTATAGGTCTGGAATGACAGGGTGAGTAAATGATAACAGAATGCTCATTTATTTGACAGATATAATCAGTTATGGCATGTTAATGAGAGTGTTATCCCACATGTATAAGAAATATTATTAATTTAAGTCTGGGTCTGGTCTGAAAAGGAATACAATCCACAATTTTTTTTTTTTTACTCTACAATGACCTGTGATAAGAAAATGCATTAATATAAAACCTTTGACTTGCAATTCAGTTCTACTTTCGTCTCCCAAAGAGAAGCTGAACATGATCTCTCTAAATCCTTTAAGAAACCAACCCACTGTTAGAGACTTTCTTCAATGTCGCTGAATGGGATTTGATTTCCGTCTCTCTTCTCTTATTACACCCAGTGGTTAAAGTGTATGGTATAAAAGGTTAGAATCGCAATTAGAGTAAATGAAAGCTTGGACTGTTCCAATAATGGCCTTTTGGGCTGTCCATACAGAGTGCAATCTCAGCTCTTTGCAAGTTATTTTCTATTAGCGCCACGCTGCTGTGTTTTGTTGCAAAGCTGGTGAAATCATAAGTCAGGGAAATTAGAATGTTGAGAGAAATTAGCTGTTTGATAGTCACACTGTGTTCAACTTGTCAAACAGGAGGTCGATCAGTGCTAGTCATTTAGATGTAGCATTTTCTTAACCATAGGGCATTTATTTTGTCCTGTTTAGCTTGCTCAGTCACACAAAAGCAAAAGTGGTTTTGCTGCCACTTTAAATAGTGATATATGAGGTTATTTACACTGAGAAAACAACACTCCTGCTGAAAAGACCACAGTAGTTGCTCACCAGCATACTGAATGTTGTTTTGGATCGCACTACACAAACCAGACTGGACTAGCATGGGAATTCATACTGCAACCTGCCCTGTGTCTGAATATGCCTACTTCCATATTATATAGTAGGCGAAAAACAGTATATGAGTCGAGTAGTATGTCCGAATTCATAGTATATTATAAAACAGTAGAAGACAAAAAGCACCCGTATGACTTACTACTTCCGCCGCGATTCTGAAGTGTCCATCCACTGGACACTGAGATCCCATGAGGCGACGGGAGAGGATTTGTGAATGGCAGTGAAGCAACGCAACTGACGCCGTATGTCACATGACAGTGACAACATGCCGGATGTAGTCCGAATTTCCAATACATACTTGTAACAGTCGCAAAGCAACTTTCAAACCAAATGTAGTACAATGTGAGGTTAGGACACTGGGTTGGTCTTTGCACTCTAGTATTAGCTTTGCTTGGATTATTATAAATCTTATTAAAGGTGCTCAGCTGTGTCACGGGTTTTAGGCCAAAACATTTTTTTTGTCACATACAGCAAACATCTCCTCACTATCCGTTAGCTGCCTGTCCCCGAACACGCTGTAAAAAAATCGCAGTCTCTGTAGTCCGCATAAGCTCCACGAAATGCAACCAAAACAAACTGGTGCAGTCTGGACCACAAAGCGTAACAAACAGTGCTCCAGCCAATAGCCGACAAGAATGATTTCCAGCCCCAAATCATTCTTGTCAGCTATTGGTTGGAGCACTGTTTGTGAAAACGCGTGACATCGCTTAGAGCACCTTTAATGTTCTTTGTGTTTAGTGTGTAATCCAAGTAGGTGATGTGTTCATCATTTGCTTTTGTTGAGCAAAAACAGCAGCTTTCCAGTGAGTATTAAAATGTTATGTTGCTAATATGTAAGTTATATGACAGCCTCTTGTTTGGATTAATGCAACATCGTTACATTATTATAAAGTTTAATTTTGTTTTCCCGTCCCAACTCCCAATCACCCAACGCAAATCTTTTAATGTACTGCTTGCCATGTATTATCCCACTTATACCATTGTAATTTTCCCGGCATTGACGATTTAAAGCTTTTTTTATTTGACCGGAAGGGTAAAATGTATGGTTTTTTTCGTCAGTTACGGCTCGTTATATGCATTCTCGCTTTGAATCAGACACAGAGATAAAGTAAAAGTATTGTGCATAAGATTACATCTATTTGAATGAATGAATTGTAGCATTTATCACCACTTGTCACCATGTAACTCTCCAAAACCCACATTAACAGAAACTCTTCTGAATTAGCATAACAAAACATTAATCACAACTAAATCTCCTTATCATTGATCTTAAAAAAACGAACAAAACAAAAACATTACATAACACCTAATTTTAGCATATACTCTCCCTTTTTGGCGCTTTTCCACTACACAGTACCAGCTGGACTCGACTCGCCTTTGTTTGGTTTTCCACTGTGTAAAAGTTGTACCTGTACCTGCTTCCAGGTTGTTTTTTTTGTATCACCTCCGCTGAGGTTCTGAGCGAGCTGAGGCAATAGGCTTGTTTGAGATTAGCAAAATCTGCAGAACCGATCACCGGTGATCATCAGCGCGAGATGCATGCCGGTTAGAAATGTGTCCGAGGGCTGTCCGCCTTCCTCTGATGTCATGCTGACGTATGTCAAAGAACTCATGGCGAAAAGGCGGATGTGTCGGATTTCGCAGTTGCTCTCCACCGACTGCGCTGAGCAAAAGCATGATGGGAAACGGCTTACTGACGACACAGCTTAATGCTCATTGGTTTAAACAAACGTGACATGTGATTCTTTTTTAAAATGTTTGATTTTAAAACTCTGATATCATGTTTTAATGTCTATAAATTATGTGTGAATATTCCCAAACTGTGCGACAGTGCGACCTCTCTGTGTGTTATGTGATTGTTGTCATATTTATAAAAATATATAAAAACATGTATGTAATTAAAGTAAAAATGATTATAAACACGTCTTTCGAATGGAAATAAATAACAAAAACGTTGAGTGTCTTGTTCATAATATTTATTTTCATATAAAAGCAACAGAACTTAAATTACATCCAGTTTATCAGCAACGCAGTGCATGAATGTGAATCCCGCGATATCCGCCTATGATCTCGCAGGTGTCGGATCCACTACGAGAAGACAGAACTGTCCGTCTTGCCTGCACTTTTTTCACTCCTCCCTTCACTGCAGCCGCCTAGTCTCGGCATCATTTCAGGCGAGGCGAGGCGCATCTCAAACAAGCCTATTACTAAAATGTGACGTAAAAACACCGCAGACTGCTGATTGGTCAGAGAGAATCGTCACTATTCACTGCGTCATCACTGCACGCGCCAGATGGAGTATCCTGAATAACCGCGCCATTTTAAAATAGTTTGGCCAGAGATTGCATTATATACCAAAGACAGTAAAAGTGATATACCAATTACTATTATGGCTACTCGTAAGAATACGCCGTGGTCAAATGAGGAGGTGCAGACTTTCCTTTGTTTGTTAAGCGGGTGTGTGTCGCGAAGAAGATTACGTCACGGCAGTTTCCTGCGACGTCGCTATGACGACCAGGTACTATTGTGGAGGTACTATCTGCAATGGAAAACTGAGCGAAAAGTGAGCCGTTGAGCTGGTACTGGAAATGGAAAAGCGCCGTTTGAATGCATGCTGAGAAATTAAAAATCCCAGCCCAGTTTCAGTTTAAAGTTCACCAGTTTAAATTTAAAGGAAATTAGTCCATATGATTCAAAACAATGAAATAGGTCAGTTTACTCAAAATATGTCAGTGCTGTGAACTCAAAAGAAAAGGAAAGTTCCAAATAGGCTACTCATAACAGTTAATTTAACTGAACTAATTTGTTTAATTTAAGTTTATCTTACTCACACCAATTAAGTATTTTGTGTGTTAGGGTTTACTTGCTTTACAGTGGCGAAGCTATTTTATTACTAAAAGTCGCCGGCAGCGTTGATAAGTTTCTATGCTCCTGAATGTTTCTCTGTGTGTGCAGCATGATCTCCGCTCTCTGTGTGCGAGTAAGGTATGAAGTGATGGGCAGACCGAGGCTTCGTGAAACACTGAAAAAGTTGAAGCTAATGTGCCGTATTGTGTCGAAGCTTCGACACAATGTCACAACCGTCTTCACAGTGACCCTGCTGGTCAGAACAATGTAAATGCAACAAACACTCAGGCCAAACATGCATAAAACACCTTTTACAAATCTATTGCAAATGTTTTATTGAAAGTAAAATCTTTCAAATTCAATTAACTAATCGTGTAATAAATATGAAGTGTCTATATGTTCTTTTTTCAATTGTCTTGTTTTGTTTGTTCCATGGATGGCTCCGATAAACTGGCCAATACGAGACTATTAACTACTGTTATTAATTTTAATTATACTAATGTCTAATTAAACCATCTACAAATGTATAAAACTGATCAGAGATCAGGCAAAACCCACAGACACTCGTTCAATGGTTCTCGGTGACTCCTCATGATTCATGGGTTCACAGAGATCGTCGCTCCCTAGCGCTGAACCATTGACATTTCAAAGTGTTTTTCTTTTTTTTTTTTTTTTATGCTTTATTTGAGCATTTAGTTTACACTATGGCACAACAAAATTTATAAATACCATAGCTCAAAGTAGAACCAAATCACATGACTTTGGCAGTTTGATACACCAATTGATTCGAAACAGAAGATTCATAAAGCTTCGAAGCTTCATGAAGCAGTGTTTTGAAATTGCCTTCACTAGGTATACTTGTGTGCGCCTCAATGAAAACAGCACATTAATATACTGTAGAATGGTTATTAAACTGACTTGGAACTATGCATTAAACAGTTTTTTGTACACCTTCCAGACAATCAGAATCGAGTATTCAGACAGACCATGGTATAATATGATTTGATTTACTTTCCACATTGCAGACATATTTTTGTCATAAACATGTCGAACCACCACAGCTATATTGGGCCTGGTGCATTCAGACAGATAAGAGGTCAGTTAGAGCTGCCAGATAAAAAGTCCATAAATGTTCTGGAGCAAAGGCAGGGAGGACAGACACCACACACTACCAGAGCGCTGAGGGGAAGTGTAATCATGTGGTTCTTTAAAAAGAAGCAGAGGGGAAGCTAAGGAAGTGAGAAGTGTCATATATTTTTTGAGGCAAGGAGACAAAAAGAGAAAGTAGACAAGAAACCCGAGCAGGTGAGATGAAGTGAGCGGTGACGAGCGCTCTATAATGTTCACAAGATCTAAAGGTGTCTGTAAAGATGCAATGCCGCATAAAGCAAGGTATAAATATAGCAATAGGCCTATATATAAACTTAGCAACAAAAAAGTATGTAAATATTTGTATGAACAAAAAACGATTCAACAACTGAAACGTAATCTGAACAAATTGCACTGACATTTGATAAACAGAATTGAAATGGATCCCTGAACAAAGGGGGTAGGGTTGGGGGCAATTTTAAAAGTAACAGTCAGAATGTGCATGTGGTTATTCATGGTTTGCAAATGCAAGGACGATCAGCTGTCCTTCCTGTCTCCCTTTAGCACTGTCTTAGGCGTCTTACATTACAGACATTGCAGTTTATTGCTCTGTCCACATCTGCTGTCCTCATGCCTCCCTGCAGCAGCCAATGGCATGTTCACGCAGGTTTCTTCAAGCATCTTGGAGACGTTGCCGCAGTCCTTCTGGATTTAGTCTTTCTGTTTTTTTTCTGTTTCGTCTTGTTATCCAAAATGAACTCGATAATGGTGAGATCAGATATCCGGCTGTTGTCAGACTCCATGTGCAAAAATCTCACTGGATTTTCACAATTAACGGCAAAAGGAGTGTTTGAAAATGCTAACTAATTTCCTATTTCCTAGTAACAGACTACAGCAAAAAATAAAAATATTTTTTTTTGTGTGTGAAAAAAATACTATGTAATAGTACTATGTTTGTATATAATATGTAATGTAAATTCATGTCCCAGTTACACTTAATGTTGTCAAATCTTCCTAGTTAAATAAAGATGACATAAAAAAGAGAAACCAAATATAATTTAATTTTAAAAATTGTACATGTACTATGTAATTAATGTTCTATTCATTAAAATGCTCATTCTTAGTTTAGGCATTTTTACATTTATTCCAAAATAATAACTAAAGGCACAATTTAAACAATATATTGTAGTAGTGAACTGATGTTTAACTGTTCTTTTTTATAGTCAACTTATTTTCATCAGTTATCAAACTTGGTAAACACTGATCAGTTGAAGATGTAGTGTAACATACTGAAGGCAAGTTGTGATGAACCCAAGTGCAGTTCTTTATTTAACTCAAAATCATAAACATAAAACAAAGACTTGGCTTGACAAAACATAAAACTCACCAACAGTGGTTACAACTTCAATATCAGACAAAGGCACATGGCAAACATGAGGGTTTAAATACACATGGGCTAAGGACTAGACAAGACACACCTGTGAACAATGATAAACCAATAAACCAATGAGACCATGACAACAGAACACAAGACAAAGGAGCACATGGCAGGATCACATGAGGGCAAGGAAATCACATGACAATAAAACACATGACAAAACCAGGAAGTGAGACAGTTAACGTGGCAAACTAACCAACATGAACAATAACCCAAACACCCTGTGACAGTCCCCTATTTGGACCCTGAGGCGTGGCGGACCTGGACCCTGAGGCGTGGCGGACCTGGACCCTGAGGTGTGGGCGGACCTGGACCCTGAGGTGTGGGCGGACCTGGATCCTGAGGTGTGGCGGACCAGGACCCTGAGGCGTGGGCGGACCAGGACCTTGAGGCGTGGGCGGACCTGGACCCTGAGGCGTGGGCGGACCTGGACCCTGAGGCGGGCGGACCTGGACCCTGAGGTGTGGCGGACCAGGACCCTGAGGCGGGCGGACCTGGATCCTGAGGTGTGGGCGGACTAGGACCCTGAGGCGTGGGCGGACCAGGACCTTGAGGCGTGGCGGACCTGGACCCTGAGGCGTGGGCGGACCTGGACCCTGAGGTGTGGCGGACCTGGACCCTGAGGTGTGGGCGGACCTGGATCCTGAGGTGTGGGCAGACCAGGACCCTGAGGCGTGGGCGGACCAGGACCTTGAGGCGTGGGCGGACCTGGACCCTGAGGCGTGGGCGGACCTGGACCCTGAGGTGTGGGCGGACCAGGACCCTGAGGCGTGGGCGGACCTGGATCCTGAGGTGTGGGCGGACCAGGACCCTGAGGCGTGGGCGGACCAGGACCTTGAGCGTGGGCGGACCTGGACCCTGAGGTGTGTGCAGACTTGGACCCTGAGGCGTGGGCGGACCAGGACCTTGAGGCGTGGGCGGACCTGGACCCTGAGGTGTGTGCAGACCTGGACCCTGAGGTGTGTGCAGACCTGGACCCTGAGGCGTGGGCGGACCTGGACTCTGTGGTGTGGGTGACCATGGCGGATCAGGAGCCGTGGGATGCCATGGCGGATCAGGCAGTTCAAGGGGCCATGGCGGTAACAGCAGTTCAGGGAGCCACAGAGGCGTGGCCTCAATGTACCCCTTGCCCCCCCAAAAAAACTAAGGGGTCATGGTCAGGACTCCTCTCGGGCTTGTGGGCTGGAGCGGGCTCGCGGGCTGGAGCTGGATCAGGCTCGTGGGCTGGAGCGGTCTCGTGAACAGGACACATGGTCTCTGGATTCAGGGCATGGACAGGTCTCTGAACATGACTCGGGACATGGATAGGTGGCATGGTCGCTGGACTCCCAGGTGTGGAGGGTACTGTGGGACAGTGGAGCTCCTCATCCACCGTTCCCACAGTAAACGAGGAACCACTCATAAATAAAATGAAATCAATAAACTGCCAAAGGGTAGAAGGGTGTTCTACTGAGGGCATGAGTACTGCAAGGTCAGGGTCCAAAACAAAAACACCTCTTAAAATGGATCTCATCCCATGGCAAATAATCAATGAAACATAAAAAGTCTTTGACATAATCCTCCAGGGGACGATTCCCCTGGCGTAAACAAGGCAGGGCAACTGCTGGTTTCATTGTAGTTGGTCTGATATTCTGTAACATATAATCCACTGTTGGTGAGTTTTATGTTTTGTCAAGCCAAGTTAAGCCATTGTTTTGTCAAGCCAAGTCTTTGTTTTATGTTTATGATTTTGAGTTAAATAAAGGATCTCAACTTGCCTTCAGTGGACTGTTAAATGTAGCCTATACCTTTAATTTCCCTAAGCTGATTGCACACTAAGCGAGGCAGAATTTATTGCACAAACCAATCATATCCAATCATAGCATGATGGATTCTCTCGCACGACTTTCCACCTTTCACCTTTTGAGTCTGGTGGTTTGCTGCTGAAAGATCTTGTTGCATCGCGTCTGGTTAGGACATGGTGTTTAGCTGTTTAAATTTGCTTTTCAAAGCTACAACAGAACTAACAAGCATCATCATGAGTTGTTGATTTCCCCTGTTTTTCTGAATGTCAGGGTATACTCTGCCGTAAACGTCGCCCTTGATATATATATATATATATATATATATATATATATATATATATATATATATATATATATATACTGTTTCAGATATGGTTTCTGTGTTGCCTTCACAGTGTGAAGATGGCTGACGTATACTGGTGACGCACTGAAATTTTGTGGTAGAAATGGAGTGATAAAGAGAATAAAAGGCAAGGAAAGGAAAAAGAATGGGAGAAGGAGAGGAGTGTTGGGGTATTTGGGGAGAAGTGGGTCAGCAGCCCTGGGTACCATGGCAACGGAGATATACGAGCATCTGTCTATTGATCTGCAGACTCATTGGTGTAATAGAGTGAGCCAGGTGATAAACGAGCATGCTGACAAGGTCTGCACCGGGTCACACTTCCTCTTGCACCACATCTCCGTCTGCTTCTCATCACATGCCTACATAACACACATACATGTATATGGGCTGGTCATCTCATATTATTATGCACAAATACATGTTTCATGAATAAACATGAAACACATTGTTTGTGGGATGGGCGAAGCCATCATCAGCATTGACCGCTCTGTTAGCATTGAGGTTTCATTAACCTCAAAAATAACCCACCAAACAAAAGGTATGGTAATAGTATTATCTTAGTGTTCATTGCGGCCAGTGGTGTCTTACTTTTCACTATGAATAATTGACTCTCCATTTATAAAAAAAAAATCTCTCCAGGGACTTGAGGACCAATTTTTAAGCACAGCTCAATTTAATGGTTCTGCTTTTTTGGCTTCAGTTTACACTGCAGTGTGGTTTTATCTGTAATATTGTTATGCGGTATGTATGGTCAGAGACATATTGAGTGTAAGAAGAAAAATGCAGGCCACACATTAGAAAATGAATAGGTTGGTAGGAAAGGAAGTCCCGCCTAGCTCTCAGCTAACAGATCAACTGATCGCCTTATTGGTTTATCAAAGTGTAATAACTCTTACTGAAGTAATTTTGTTTATTTAAGCAGTAAATTTAGAATTAATTTACAGATTTAAAGTAAATGTTAGATTTTCAATAGCCAAGTCCCCTCAAACACATCCAGTTACGCAAACATTGCTTATGCAGTTTCCACGGGACAAGTAAACGAAAGACTCGGAACAGAACACGCAGTACTTGGGAGGTGAACTAATCACGTCAAAATTAGCGAATCATTACTGCTACTACTTGGGGCTATTTTCACAGAGCACATTTTTGTGTTGAAAACGGGCAGTGGAATGGGAAAAAACAAACACCACTCGTAAAAAGTGTTCACCTGACCACTCCAGATTAATTTAGGAGTGCTGCCATAAAAACGCATAATGCCGAGTAGAATTCTCTGAGTAGAACATCACAGGTTGTCATCTCGAAATTACGGTAATTATGACATGGTGGATGGTGCCCTGCTGAAAAAAAAAGCTGGTTTAAGCTGGAAGTACCTGGTTTCAGCTGATCTTTATCTGGTGTTCAGCAGGTTTTAGCTGGTACCCCAGCTTGACCAGCTAATACCAGCATGGCCAAAAAAGTGACCAAAACACCTCTTAGACCAGCTAAAACCAGTTTAGACTTGTTTTAACTCTTTTTTCTGCAAGGATTCATTGAATTAAAAAAATGACATCCGAGGAATTTTTTATACAATTATATTGCAGTATCCGATTGTTTTGTATATTATAACAGACTTTTTTTTCTCTTTAAGATAAATAAAACTAAAGTAATTGTATTTTTATTTTATTTGTTTAGTTAACATGGACATTGCACATTAATAAAACATTTCTGTAAATGCACCAGAATTAGCCAATGGCTATAATTCATCTGTAGTCCCTGGACAGAATGTTACAAGTCACCCTAGAAAGAAATATGTGGTTAAAAATATAGGCTAGTAGAATTTAATCAAATACATAGCACAATCAATAAAACCATCTATCGATAAAAACAAATAATCTCAAATGAGTATTTGAGGTATATTTATTTATTTGGTGAGTAGCTCCTACTTATAGAAGCTTGTTTCTGACACAGAATAAAAAAATGTAAAAGATAATTGCAGCTTATTCTGACCGCCTTTTAAGTTGTAAGTTAAAAACCTAATGTCAGAAATGGGAGATATAAACTCGCAATGGCGAGTTATAAAGAAAGTAAATTCTGACTTTTTTCCCTCATAATTATGAGTTTACATCCCACAATTCTGACTTTTCTCCAAATTCTGAGATTTAAACTTGAAATTCTGAGTTTTTATAAGAGGACAAATTTCAGCTCACAATTCTGACATGTTCTTATTGCAAGTTTATAGGCTATCTCACAATTCTCACAATTGCGTATTATTAAAGGAGCACCCCACCGTTTTTAGAAATAGGGCTTATTCAACATCTTTCCATTTAGATATGTGGGCAAATGCTTTTTGTTTTAGTTTGGCAGGGTCGCCACTAGCTTATGAATACGCAGGCCACAAGAAGTAATTAGGTGGGGTTTTGTTTTTTTTTGATCACTTTTACTCGGGACATGCTAGCTGGCAACATAGGATTCCATTCATTATGCTAAGCTAAGCTTGCGGCGACCCTGCCAAACTAAAACAATGGATGCACTGAGACAAAAATGGATTTGCCCACATATCTACATGTAGGAAAGAAGCTGAATAAGCCCTATTTCTAAAAACGGTGGAGTGTTCCTGTAAGTCAGAATTGCGCAATAGCCTATAAAATTGCTATTCAAATGTGAGTTTATATCACACAATTCTGAGTTTTTCAGAGTTATAAAGTCAGAATTGGTAGATACAAACATGCAAGTATGACTTTTTCCCCTTACAATTGCAAGTTAATGTCTCGCAATTGTGAGTCCAATTTTGTCAGATTGTGCATACCTTTTTTTATTCAGTGGCGCAAACAAGCTTCAATACCTACTCTGTATTTTATTTTATTTTATTTTGCATTAATGACTGACTACATGTATGCATCATGTAAGCTTAGCAAACTTTTTTATTTTTATTTTGGGCCTTTCCCTATTCTAGTAGATAATAGAAAATAGCTGCATTGCCAAGTGGACAGACTTTGAATTTTGGTATTGTGTGGAGAAATGGCATTACTTTGATGTCAAATTTCACAGTTCAGTATCGCCAGAAATTAGCACAAGAATATACTTCGATGAACACAAGCGCTCCCCAGTCCCAACCTTGTTATTCAAAACAATCTCAGTGTACTTACACTGATCTTGTCTAGCCCATCAGGCAATGTAATTGTCCAAACATGTCCTATCAGTGTCCCGTTGCTGTCACTGTTGCCATGACGGAGGGGTTTGACCTCCAGCCCACCACAAGAACTCAGATCAGTACTTTCTTCGAGTTTAACCGCTGGCAAGGAGCGCAGGGGACAGGAACACGCTGCTTGGACACATTCCAGGGAGAATAGATGGCACATTGCTTTTAACAGCATTAGCATTCCACCGTTCCTGTATATAATTTAGTGCTTTTACTCTGGAAAAAAAAATGGACAGAAAGAGTAAATGTGATGGGTGGGAGAACATCCCTGATTTTGAACTGAAGACTGCTTTCCATTGAGTCTGGGTTCTGTAGTGAAGATGACATTGATTATTCCCTCTGGGTTGTTTTAACCCAATGTTGGGTCGCTGGGTTAAAACAACCTAATTGCTGGGTTAGTCCATATTTGACCCAACATTGGGTTGTTTTTACCCAGAGTGTTGGACTAGTTCATTTTTGTTTCAGTTGTATTTTAACAGTGCCATATTACAAAGTGCTCTGGCAATGTCGTCTCTCGGTTTACCTTATGTTGTTGCATTTGTGCTGTTGAAAAAGTGCCTGCATATTTCACTTATAGTGCTTTTGTAGATATCAAAATATCCGTAAAACATTATTCTTTGTTAAATATATATTTTTTAAATGTCTTTTAATTATTCATCATTACTATTTAAATAATTTGCAAGCAAAAAAGATGTGAATATGTGATGTAAGTCTACTGTGCTGTGGTGATGTTCTATATTATACTGCCTCCTTTTGGACGGAATAGTTATTGTGGCTGTTATCCTATTGATGAAATAGAAGTTCTTTTTTAAATCTATTTTAACAAATAAAACGTTCTTCTTCTTTTTTGTGATATCCAGAATCTATACTGGTGAGTGTCTGCAACCAATGAGCAGTGTGTCAGGAGAAGCAGCAGTACAAACTCTCTGTGGCCTGTCGTCCCCTCTGCTCTCTTCTAATGTAAGTGCTACTGAGTACAATCCCTTCTACACGCTTTAACACATAAATAAAATGTTTGTGCTGTACTGCTGATCCTGTGAATGCTATTTAGCTAAAATAGTTTCATCTTTTTTTCGGCGTTGTGAATGGAGTAACAGCACAGTTTCTGTCTGTTTTTACATATGGAAATGAAGTTTCAGTAAAACAATTGACTCTCTCTCTTGTTCTCAGGGTTTGATGGAGATCTGGTCGGATGACAGCTGGAACTGTTGTCATAACCGGAGGAATTCTCGCAACAGTGATACTCCTGTGTATCATTGCAGTGCTTTGTTACTGTAGACTCCAGGTGAGCATTGCCTTTGCATTTCACTGCAGGCGCTGTTAGGGATAAGGGGCCATTCACACAGATCACGTTTTAAAATGTGCAAGGCTGTGGAAAAGGGGAAAACGCAAGGTCTACGGATGTGTCTATGGATGTGTTTTTTAAAAACTGAACTTCCTCAAACTTTTTTGGAATGGTGTGTTTAATGAGCGAGACTCTACAAAAGCTTGAGACAATGGATAAGTACAGATGCCCACAAATGGCATGCAGAAAAATATAGAAACTGGGGTGTTTCTCAAAACGGAAGGCTGCAACCAGCAATTAAACACTGAATGAGATCTAGATCTAGTAAGTGTGCATGGCTACGTCACACATGTTCCCGCCCCAAGGTCAAGCCATGAAAATACTATTAAAACGAATTTTTTGGAAAATGTCAAATGTCTTTATATTAACTGGCTTTCTATCAATGCAATACAGTGAATGACAGCCGTCTGCGGTCTCCCAGTGGCTTACTTTATTGTTAGTGATTTGTTTACAGCAAAACAAAAGATAAACATCTATGCTTTCATATCCGAAAACATTATTTTTGTCTTACATTTCATAATAAACTCACACAATCTCAGTTCCGACTCCTTTTCCGTGAATTTAAATGGCTGTTTGCATGCACAACTTTTGTTTCAATCGGGCTGAATTGATTCCAACTGATGAATCTGAATTTAGTGTTTACATGAACGCTGAGCATGTTGATCTGCGCATCATATGTCATTGCGCTATTTCTACATCATTGCACATGTGCAGTCCTTTCAGTTTTGGTTTCCAAGCCGATCAGGTGTTTACATGTCCTCTCGATCGGATTAGACTAGGAATAATCCACCCCTTTCAATCCGATCGAAATTTTATTCGGATCAAGCTCATTTAGATCGAATAAGGTACATGAAGGCATTTCAGTCTGATTGAGCAGTCAATCTGATTACTAATGGATTATTTGGTTGCATGTAAACGTAGCCAATGTGTGCAAAGGATTGTGGACGATTTAAGGACATGAAGGATACATCCGATGCGTCCCTCAAAACACAGCGAATGAAGGGCACGAAACGAAGGCTGCCTTCCAAGGATCCTTCAAATTTAGATGGCCTTCAGCAATGTTTGATGACGTAGCAGCCGAGACATGGAGCCTTTTGGTTGAGAAACACCCAGTGGCTACAAAATAAGAATTCATTGCCACAATTTATTAATTCATTCAGTAGTTTTAGGGTATGTTTACATGACAACAATGTACTAAATACAGACGACAACATTGTCAAAACGTTGTCATGACTAAAAAGGCTGTATTATGCATGCCAGGCCAATAGTTGGTGATTTCACTTTGTCGAGAAACACCCTGAGAATGGGTGAACATGAAATACGCATGCGCATAAAGTCATCGTTTTCACAAATTCACGTTTTTTTGCTGTTTACATGAAGATGGTAAAGGCAACGTTTTCAAAACCTTGCACTTTGTAACCCGTTTTCAAAAGCTTGCGTTTTCAGGCCCCCAAAACGATGTTGTCATGTAAACATTGCCTAAAGTAAGTTAAATTGAATTTGTTATCACTAAAAAACAATGGAACAAAGTAATAAGACGTAATTACGATTTAACATAAACGATTCAATTAATAAGTCGTGGGAATGTTTGCAAACAGTGGCTGCATTGGAAATCGCATAC
This sequence comes from Gobiocypris rarus, assembly GCA_023029165.1. Classification (NCBI taxonomy): domain Eukaryota; kingdom Metazoa; phylum Chordata; class Actinopteri; order Cypriniformes; family Gobionidae; genus Gobiocypris; species Gobiocypris rarus. Next base: position 12,837,800 of record CM040915.1, on the reverse strand, counting down.
TTCCCTACTATATAGTAGGCGAAAAACTGTAGGCTAGGATACGTGACAAAACAAGTATGTCCGAATTCGCAGTATTCATTAAAGAGTGGGCAAAAAGTACCCAGATAACCTACTTATTCTGCGAGAATCTGAAGTGTGCTTATGATGGACACTACTATCCAATAAGACCACTGGAGAGGATTAATGAATGGCAGTGAAGCAACTGACACTGGTAGGTCACATGATAATGACAACATGGCGAATACAATTACATTCATACTACACACATTCATACTATATAGAACATACTTTTTTAGCAGTTGTGAAGTATTTTCTTATTAAAAATAAGTACCTACTCAAGAGAGTATGCGATTTCGTGTTTGCAAAATTTACTGTTTAGGTGTGACTGTTTTTAAAGACTTTGTAGTGCCGACCACAGACCTTATTTTATTGATAATCAAGAACCCATCTGAAAATACTGAATGTTGTTTTAGCCTTACTTGTTGACCTAAATGGCATTGTGACTGAACAGCTCTGTTATGTAAATAACTAAAAATCCATTGCAGAATCTTCCTGTGTTTTGTGCTCAAGCACACTCAGCGTATTACTCAACAATTTGAGGAAGATCTGTGTTGAAACGCCAATTCCTGATCTTGTTTCCTCTGTATATCTAACGTCCCTCCATCCCAGTATTACTGCTGTAAGAGGAATGAGTCAGAAGGTGAGGCGGGCTCGGTCGGAGAGCCTCAGCCGCAGTTTGCCTGCAACGCATGCAGCGCTCCAGGAGTGGACGGGGCGGCCGTCACACCTCTCTCGCTGCCCTACGACCCCGCTCCGCAGCAGAGCTACTGCCCCACTTGCTCGCCCTACTACCTCCGTGGCTCGGATGAGATGCGTAACGGCGGCGAACGCCTGTCCTACATGCCCGCTCACTTCGAGAACCATGGCGCCACTGCCCTTGGTCTGGCCGCCATGTACGGCCCCGTGCTGAGCCATCGCAGTACGCCAGACTTTTACACCAATACACGAGCCATCAGCACTGACGTCTGACCCTCACAGACCCGGAGATGGACCCAGGGACAGAGCCTCCTCTGTGAACCAGAGCATCTGGGGCCGTGCCATGTCCTTGCGCCAAGAGTCAAAAGACCTACAGGATGCCATGTTATTCTTCCACGCAGGTCTTCAGTCTTCCATTGTCTTTTGTTTTACCTGTTTACCTCTTCCTCTTGCACACCCCTCCCTCTCTCTGCTGTGAGGGCTGTGTGTTATATGACATGAAGTGTTTGTGGGGGTATTGGTCTTTAATGTTAAAGGTAAATGCAAATAGGATATTTCATTTATCTGGAAAAGTCAGATAAATTAAACGTAGAAAATAGAAATGGAGCAGCCCAAAGAAAGCTTTATAGGCTCATCTCAAGTATTTCGTTGTTTATATTGACATAAAAAAAGTTATTATAAAAAGTTATTAGCTCTTTTAAAAAGAACTTTTGCTGGAAAGAGCATGACATTCAGCTTTATTTAAATAGCCCCAGATATGCTGAATCTTTTTTAATTGAAACACTTATTTTAAGGATGAGAAATTAACCAAAATGTAATCGTCTTAGTGTGTGTTGATCTGTTGGGAAAATGTAAAATGAATTACTGATGATGCTGATGAATATATTGGTCAATTCATATTTGAATATGTCACATCAACTAAAATTCACTATGGCACAGAGTGAAATGTGTGTCGACAGTTGTTGAAATATCAGATAAGATTGAAGTTGGAGTAGTAGTTCTCACTTATTTCTTTGTCCATATCCTCTACATTTTCAATTTCAGTGCATTTGCTGATATCTCCAATGTCATATGGTTTTCAGATTTATACACAACATTTTCCAAAATCTTCTTGAGGCAAAGTCACTGAAAGAAAATGACTGGAAAGTCTCATCAACAACAAAAAAACTTTTAATTGTTCTTGTCGAAATGATACTTATAGGAACAATAGTTTCCTTGTCTTTGCAAACGTGTTTGTAAATGATTATATTTTCTCACATACTTGTTTCAGTAGCCATTGGTTTATGAATTGTGCATTCTGATGTCTATATTCACTCTCTCATAAGAACTCTTTGTTAGTAACTGGATCACATTTCAAATCACAGGATGGCACTTCTATTTTACATGTGAATACTTTTGGGCAAACATTTGAGAAAAAGAAAAAGTACATCAGTCTATGGTTTAAAATACTGAAGAAAAAAAGTAGCTTATTGTGCACATATTTCACAGAATGCTTTTGAATATAAATAAAGCATTTATAAATGCCTGTAGACTTTTATAAAATCGGTCAATGTGATCAGAGTAATAAAAGCCATTTCACATCTATAAAATACATGTACATAAAGATCAAATTATTTCAATGATTGGCATGTTTCCTGTCAAGTCTCTCTATGTGTTTGTATCCTAGAACTGACTGCCAATGCTTCTGTTTCCTTTAATAATGTTTTTCTTTCATATTAATATTCATGTTGCTATAGAATTTAGATGTTTTGACACCTGTAGTGGATTATGGGTAACTCTGAAAAAGGCTGGATGTCAAATGTTTTACTCCTAAAAAAAAGAAAAAAAAATGGAAGCTAATTGAACATTGCCACTTTGTTGTTCAATTCATTGAACACATATTAACCTTTTGTGACAACATGCCCCAACAACATTTAAACAGTAAAATAATTATGAAACACAATAGACAATTGTGCCTTTAGCAGTTTAACCTTTTCATTAAAATCTTAAAAAATAAAAGTAAATTATATAATTTTAGCTTAAGGACAGAATTAATAAAATAAGACATTTAAAAGGGTTGTGAACCAAGTTTTTAATACCAAAATACATGCTACCGTTCAAAAGTTTGGGATCAAATAAAAAATTGTAATGCTTTTGATGTGTCTTGTTCACCAAGGCTGTGTTTAAATAAAGGATTTAAAAAAATAATAATATTAAACTTTAAAAGAACTGTTTTCTTTTTGAATATATTTTAAAATGTAATTTATTCCTGTAATGGCAAAGCTGAATTTTCATCATTACTCCAGTCTTTCAAAAGATCCTTCAGAAATCATTCTAATGCTGCTCAAGGAACATTTCATCTTATTATTAATGTTGAGAACTGTTGCGCAACGCCAAGGTCATGGCTTTGATTCTCAAGGAAAGCAAGAACTGATCAAGAATCTGCTGTGAATGCCTTGGATAAGTGCAAATGTAAAAAAAATTGGGCTACGTTATATTTTTGTGGAAACCTTTTTTCATGGTTCTTCCATGAATAGAAAGTCGAAAAGAACAGCAGTTATTTGAAATAAATGTTATGTAACCATGTTTACACTTTGTCACTTTTGATCAATTGAATGCATCCTTGCAAAGTATTTCTTTTAAAAACATATGACACCAGACTTCTGAACGGTACCAAACCACTGCTTGAGGGAACACACATTTGTGTAGCTCAAAATCTGACCCCGCTAATCTTACAGTTTTCTCTTTGCAGCATTTTCTTTCACTTTGATATTTAAAAGCACTGAAGATACTTAACCGATGTGGGAGTGCCAAGCAGGGCTGGGACTGCATTCTCTCTGCATTGTGTTAAACGACTTGAAGGACCAGTTTAAGGTCTTGTTAAGCTGTTTGGTGCATCTCATTTCCATTGCAGTTCAGCAACTTAAAAAGAATTTCACTCTCAGCATGATGAAGCGTTCCCCTGACTCTCTATGAGTTTTCAGCCATAATAGGCAACACACTTAGCAAATGGAGGTGAGAGCCACTCCCGCCTCACAGTTGGAGATAGTTGTGCGTTTGTTTGTTTGTTTCGCAGGATCATGATGAAACTTGAAGACTGAGCTGGCGCCTCCTTCAATACAAGAACCTTTGAACACTGTCACACTTTGCTGTTTGTCTTTATTGCTCTTTTCTCCTCCCTTCTTTCAATTACTAATAACATCCTCCCCCACCTTTGTTCACATTCCCCTTCTTATTTTTCGCCTTATTAGCTCGGCTTTGTTTAAACTCATGACCATGAGAGATTAGCTCTGCATTAAAGACAAAGAAGCAAAGGTAGTTTTATAAGAAAATAGTACTTTTTAACCATCGTTTGACCATTTTGATGACTAATATGTGCATTATGCCTGCCTGAAGCTGCAGTGAGATGATAAAAACAGCAGTTTTCAGCCTCCATCAATCCCACTGAACATATACAGCAGCCAGATATAAGCAGCTTAAGGAATGGAGGAATGTACTGGCACCTGCTTGTCCACAGCAAACCACAGTGTTTTTGTGTGAGGGGCGACCTGCAGGATTACGGCAAGAATTTCAATTTCACAGTCTTTAGCCCTGAGCTTGAACCCACAGGCCGGATAGCAAGCTCTAAACTGTGACGGTAAAAGATCTTCTGAAAAATATATCTGCTACTCGTTTTGGATTCATAATTTTAATATTTAACTGGGTTCTGCTTCAGCAATGAGGAAACCGTGTGTGGAAATAATTAGCATTGGCCGCTGGATTGTGGAATAATACTGTGAGGAAGTTCAACAGGGAGCAGTTGGAAGGCCATAGTGTTTTGATACCTGCTTATTAGGTAAGTGAAGAGCCACAGGACAAAGGTGGACTGAAGTGACACTCCTCCCATAGTCTTATGGTAGGGCTGGGCTTGCATTGAGACGAGACAGATATAGGCCGCTGCCTGTCAAACCTGTTGTCATTTCTCCAGACACGTTCAGTGGCTTGCTCTGTATTTTGAGATCACCTGTGTTCCACTCACCTGCCAAAATGATGGAAGAAGTGTCTATTGCTGTTGCTTATGATGCTTGTATTATTGACCACATGTCAGAGGAGGAGATCCTGGCCAGTCTAGTGGTGGAGTCTCTTCCGAAACAAGTGGTAAGTTCAGCACCCTTGGACCTCACGTTTATCACATGTAGATTTATAGCTGGCATGCTGGAATTTTTAAAGGAGTATAGCACGTTTTTTTCTTTTTTTTCAAATCTTTTAAAAAAACAGAAATATTAGTGTGTTTGTGAACATTTATTGTTAAAATGTTTACTCCTTGGCGCTCATATATTATAATAATGTACATGTGTTGTGTGCACGTGTTTTGTGACAGATCAGGACACAAATGTGTGTAATGACAAGGGTATGACAGAGGTATTACAAGGAGAGGGTGATGGACATTACCCATGTCACCATTTTTCAAAATGCTTAGTAGAAAGTAAAAACGTGCAGTTTCCTGTGATGGGTAGGTTTAGGGGTAGGGGTAGTGTAGGGGGATAGAAAATACGGTTGGTACGGTATAAAAACCATTACGCCTAGGCGTGCGTGTGTGTGTGGGCATGTTTTTGTGAAATATCAGGACACAAATGTGTATAATGACATGGGTATGACAGGTATTACAAAAAGAGGGTGAAATATGAGGACGTTCCCCATGTCCTCACTTTTCAAAATGCTTATAAATCACACAGAATGAGGTTTTTTTCACAGAAAGTAAACTGAGCAGTCTCCTGTGATGGGTAGGTTTAGGGGCAGGGGCAGTGTAGGGGGATAGAAAATACGGTTTGTATGGTATAAAATGCATTACGCCTATGGAATGTCCCCACATTTCACAAAAACAAACATGTGTGTGTGTGTGTGTGTGTGTGTGTGTGTATGTGTGTGTGGAGGACATGTTAAGTAATGCTAATATGAAACCTGCAACTATGAACTTAACATAAGTACTTAAGTTGTTACTGTACATTCCTTTCATGGCTTTTAGATTTTGCACTCCTGATATGATCTGAAACACTGTGTATATATATACATACATATATACATATATTCACAATAATACATTCATATATTTACACATTACTGGTCAAAAGTTTTAGAACGGTAAGATTTTTTAAATGTTCTTAAAGAAGTCTCTTCTGCTCACCAGGGCTGAATTTATTTGATTCAAAATACAACAAAAACAGTATTATTGTAAATTATTTTTACAATTTAGAATAACTTGTTCTATTTGAATATATTTTAAAATGAAATGTATTTATGTGATTCAAAGCTAAATTTTCAGCATCATTACTCCAGTCTTCAGAGTCACATGATCCTTATTATTATTTAATAAATAGAAAGTTAAAAAAACAGCATTTATCTGAAATATAAAGCCTTTGCAACATTACAAATGTCTATACTTGTCACTTGGATAAATTTAATGCATCCTTGCTGAATAAATGTATTCATTTCTTTCCCAAAAAATAAATAAATAAAAACGTTGACCCAAAACTTTACAACGGTATACAAGGTTACAAAAGCTTTCTATTTCAGATAAATACTGTTCTTTTGAACTTTCTATTCATCAAAGAATCCTAAAAAAAATTCATCATTGATAATAATCATAAATGTTGCTTGAGCAGCAAATCATCATATTAGAATGATTTCTGAAGGATCATGTGACACTGAAGACTGGGATAGTGAAGCTCAAAATTGAGCATTGCCATCACAGGAATAAATTACATTTTAAAATATATTCAAATAGAAAACAGTTATTTTACAATTTAACAATATTTCACAATATTACAGCTTAACATAACATAAATGCAGCCTTGGTGAGCAGAAGTGACTTCTTTAAAAACATTTAAAAAACTTACCATTCTAAAACTTTTGACCTGTAGTGTATATACATTAATAAAAAAAATTAATGAAAATAAACGATAAAATTGTAAGAAATAATTCTAATATCATTCCTGCAACTAACAATTTATAATATTACCTGTACTTGTAAGATGTTAAAGTACATTCCTTACATGCAAGATTTGCATAATATTATGATTTGAAGGTTCTTTGAATCTTCTTTTTTGAACAGGTGCCATCTAAAAAGCCCAAATTAAGAGATAACAAATTGAAGACAGAAGACCCACTCGACAGGTATGAGGTAAGAGATCACACCCTGACAAAAACAAAAAGCTTCCGTCCCACTCCGCAACAAACACATCTAAAACTACAGCTCTTGCGTCATTTAAACTTTGTGAAAACTGCACAATCATGCTCTAAATACTTCAGGGTTTTAGATTTGTGGCATAAATGCTTTTTTTTTTCTTTCTAGAGAGAAAACCGTAAGCTTCAGGAAACCAGTTTGCGCCTGGAGCAGGAAAATGATGACCTTGCACAAAAGCTTGTCACCAGCAAGATTGCGCTGAGGACTGCTTTAGATCAGGTCTGTCAAATTATTACGAGTTGTCATGCATGTCATATGCAAAATGGCGGTTTCATTTTCTGTTTTATTTGCGGTGCATGTTTAAATAGATCTGGTGTGTTTTTCAGGCCGAGGACAAGGTGGATGAATTAACCAAGGAGCTTTTAAAAACCAAACAGCTTCTTAAGTTTACAGCAGAGGAGAAACGGGGAAAGGAAGAGGAGGCTTCACAGGTGCTTTAACATCACTGATTTGAGCAGTAAAGTCTTTGAAGAATCTGTGTGAAAGAGAGCTCATGCTCTGCTCTTGATGTGTTTGACAGCTGAAAGAGATGTTTAGGAGAGAGATGGACAAAGCAGAATCAGACATTAAGAGATCAAACAACATCATCGCTGACTACAAGCAGGTAAACATTCGATTACAGCTCCACACATTAACATTGGTGCATTCAATGCCAACTTTCAGGCCATTATCTTGCATCTTTTAGATTTGCTCCCAGCTGAACACTAAACTTGAAAACCAGAAAGCTCAGGCAGACAAAGAGCTGGCAGATATCAAGGTAAGAAACAAACTGACCTCAAAGCAGCTTTACCTTCAGCACCAGTCTTACTGTGTTTCTTCTAAAACAGCCTCTTTTCTCACATGCTGTATGATGTATTATATTATTTCAGAGCAAGATGCTGGCGTGTGAGCAGTGCAGACACATCTTTAATGTGGATGGATCAATTGAGCTGTGCTCTGAGAGTGAAGATACCGCTGCTCAGGAGGAAGTGAAAGCCTCTCTCAGAGAACAGGTCCAAGAGCTTGAGAGAGAGCTAGCCCAGACCAAGCTACAAATGGTGGAGTCCAAATGCAAGATACAAGTAAGACATAAAAGTCTGATGAATTGGGGGGGGGTTTGTCATTCTATTTAAAAAAATAAATATTGTTTAATATCGTCGGCATTAATGCATTATACCTTTTTTGGCACCTTTATTGCTGCTCTGTAAAACATGTTTTTATTTTATTTTAAAGTACAATCAACTTGGATGTTTAAGTCATTTCAACTTACATTACAATAAGCTGACTTAATTTTGTTTAATCTTTTACACTGAAAAAAAAAAAAGTATGTTAGATTTACATGATTTAATTGTGTACATCGGTCCCACATGAAGCAATTAAGTTAAACAAACATAATTTGTTCATGTAACTTCAACATCATGGAATGAATACATTTTAAGTGACCCAATTAAGTAGTCTCAAAGTGAATTTTATATGGCTCCCTGACATGATTCAGGCATTCAATTTCATATATTTTAATATTACACAACTGAATTATAATACTACTAGCTAGATGACAAACTCTTAGCTAGCAATAGCATACATTAGCATCTTAAATGCTGAGCATTAAAAGCTCCTTCGACAAAGCCATTATGACATCAGTTGCATAAGTCACAGCCTAAGCAAATGCTCCACTCTTCTCCACATTGGTAACCCACTGTAATTTAAATTGTTCTAATAATTCCAACATAATTGAATATTAAACACAATCAAGTCCCCTTTCTCAAAAATACATAAAATAACACTTTTACATAAAAAAACAATATTTACTCTCTCTTGATTTAGCCATATGCAAATCATGCTGGGAACAAACAAGCCCCGCCCAGTTTCAGTTAACGCAACACAATTCATTAATGTAATCTCAACACAAACGGATTAAGTAAACTTCCATTTGACTTCTATTTAAGTGGATTGAACACAATCAAATTAAGTTTGGACAAAATGTTTTTTTTCAGTGTATAACTTATCAAAAAAGTTGAAAATTGCATAACTTATTTTGATCAGTTAAAGCAATGTAAAAACATAATGTTGTCATAATTTATTGACCATATAAGTTTTTTTAAGTGTAATATTTGTATGTGAATTTTGTAAACAGAACACATACTGATATTTCTTATTCTGGGAGAGATTAACCAAGAAAATAGTTTTCTAGTTTAACTTTTCATATAAAATAAAATAAATTGTATTAATAAAAAAGTGAAATTGACTAACCATGAGCAGTACTATTAAGTACTATTTACGTTAATGAATTGAAGCTTATTATTAAGTGTTACTGAAGTGTCTTGTTTATTATTTTAAATGCAAACAAAAATGTTATCTCTTTCATAATTTGTTTATCATCTTGATGTCCCAAGGAGTTGGAGCACCAAAATGCAGTTGTGATGACTGAACTTCAGTCTGCTAAGAACACATGGCTCAGAAAAACTCTGGACTCTTTCAGGACAGCTGCCAGCAGCCATCAGAACCCCTCTCAATCAGATTCTGCCTGGAGCCCCACAAATAACCCCCAGTCCAGCTGGGTCACCAGAAGGCTCTCCTGGGCCCAACGAGAAGGGAGGGCAGCCAAAGTATGAAAAGGAGTAGCATAGGCATACTAGTGGACAAGAAAAGTATTTAATGAGAGCACTCCTGAAATGAGTCTCACAAATGATGAGATGGCTATTCTCTCAGACCTGGGGACAGTTGCATAAATGTCATAATGGTAAGACTGAGTCTTAAAACTAGTCTGACCAAGCAGTTAGCCAAGGGGTAAACTTATTTTAAAAATAAATAACAAATGATGACCAGTCTTAGACTAATTTAAGCAGTTTATGCAACTAGCTACAGAGGACATTACCCACCTTATTTTAACGTAAGGACAAATTTGATGTGTGTGGCTTCTGGTGTCATCTACTTCCAGTTATTTTTAGCAGTACAACACAGCTTATTATGCTACTTGATATTGCAAACTGGTGTTTCTTATTCCATATTTTTTTAATGTATTGTTGTAATTATAAACACACTGGTTTTAGCACTTTTTTTTTACCTAAAGTGGCTAATGAACCAGAAGTCTCACAAATTCACAAAAATTAGCTTTCTTCTGCATTGCAAAATAAGGTGGATAGATCTGTATGGTTGTAAACATTGGGAATAAGAGAACTCTTAGGATGGTTGACAGCAGGAAGAAATATCCCCTCTAGAGATGAGGCAGATATTGCTCTTAAGGTTCACCCAAAAATGAAAAATAGATCATGATTTACTCACCCTCAAGTTATCTCAGCTGTATATGACATTCTTCTTTCAGACGAATACAATCAGAGTTATATTAAAAAATATCCTGGCTCTTCCAAGCTTTATATGAATGCTTGTTTCTGTTTTGAAGTCCATAAAAGTGTATCCATCCATTATAAAAGTAATCCACATGGCTTCAGAGGGGGTTAATAAAGGCCTTTTGAAGCGAAGCGATATGTTTGTGTAAGAAAGATATACATATTTAAAACTGTAACTTCTGCTAACTGTTGTACGCATGTTCTTGGATTGTATTCGTCTGAAAGAAGAATGTCACATACACAACATACACTGTAAAACATAATACTCTAAACATTTCTAAAAATAAATATCTACTCAAATATTGTGGCAATAGATTACAAGCAATATTATTAATTAAATTCAACAAGTAAGAATTTAGTTAAAATTAATCAAGCTAATTTCTTAAAAATCAACCATTTAAAATAAGTAACTGCAAATAGCACACAAACTACAGCTGAAGGAAAGAGAAACACAAGAACTACAACTGACTTCAGCCACAGCCTTAGATGAAATCAACTGAAAAGACATTACATCTCTCTTATTTCTTTATTATATTTGTCTACAGTTCTTTTTGATAATTAACAGAGTGAACATCTAAACAGATGTTGATGTTTTATTTAAAATGTTTGGTCACCATTATGGTGATCAGTGTTTCCTTTATTTGGGCAGTTTTACTCTAGAATTTTTAAGTCAGTTTGTGGTTTTTGTAACAGTGTTTAGTGTTTAACAGGAATGTGTCTTAAGTAATTAATATTTATTAATTTGAACCAAATTTCCAACTTATTTGTTTAATTGAATTAATAATATTGCTTGTAATCTGTTGCCACAATTTTATTGAGTAGATAGTGTTTTATTTTTTTACAGTGGGATGGCTTGAGGGTGAGTAAATCATGGAGTAATTTTAGGTGAACTATCCCTGAAAGATTATATGAAGTTTTTGTATTACTGCGAGTTTCAGAATAATGTATTACAAAAGTCACGCGGCAAAAAGTGTTTTGCCAGTTAACCTAAATATTGTGCTTTGTGTGGTAACATCTCAATGAACTGGTTTAAAATGAATTTCATTTCATTAAATCAGCCTAACTACATTACGTTACATCAAGTCATTTTTAGATCAGGTACAAACAGCTCTTTAATGTAACAAATGCCTTCCAACATTTTTTATTGTACACTGATGGTATGTGAATGTATCTCTTTCATTATCTTCTACAACAAGTAAACTTTAAGTAAGGACACGAATATAATGACAATGTTTATTTCAATTCTAATCCACAAATTGTTCACTCAAACTGAATAAAGCTTTGAATATTAGAAATCTTTATTTTTTATTAATGCATCAGTAAATGTTGAAATTAACATTAACAAAGATAAATAAATGCTTTATAAGTGCAGTTCATTATTAGTTAATGTTACCTAATATAGTTAACTAATGTTAATTAATGAACCTTGTAAAGTGTTACCACAAATTTACATCCAGAACCTTTAGGCCAACAGAGAAAAGAGACTGCGCTCTACTCGGACTTCTCCTCTGGATTGTAAAAATTATCAAAAAAGCCCTCAGCGGCTCTGAGTATCTGAACTACAGCGTTCAGAAGCAGAATGTCAGTTTGAGGGTCTATTTCCAGCTCTTGGTAGTAGTTTTTCACTGGGACCACAGCAGACAGAGAGACTCCAAGCTGAGCGTTCACCTCCTGCACCTGTCACAAAAACAGTTCTTCAGAAATACTCAAGAACAGGATGTGAAACAGAACAGCGCAGAATACTGACTATAAAGTCATATACAATTATTTGTACCATTTTGTTGATATAGTGGCTCTGGTAGATATTTTTCAAGTCTTCCTCCACTATGGGACAGGCCTCATCCACCTTGGTGAGCAGAACCAGCTGAGGAATACCTGAAGAACAGAACAACACCTTAAATGCTATCAAATCCCAGAAATCAGTATCCTATGGGTGATGCAGCCCTAGCAGTTAAAGATGTATGCTAGTTGTGCACTCAAACCCCGCGAGAAAGCGACTAGCTTGAGAGAGGCATTAAGGCTGTGTTCAGACTTGAAAGAGAAAGTTGGCTCTCGCGTTGGCTTTTGAAGTTAACGGGGAGGAGAATGTTGATTCACAGCGACGTTCGTGGATGCACAACATTATACAGGGAAGAAAACAGTATGGTGCTAACAATAATTTAGTACAGGAGCACTGGTTGGATGGTTTGCGGCATATTTTAGACTTAACAAAAGTCAGCTTGAAGACCTGCTACTGCTGTTTAGTAGCCTGACGTCGTCATGCTCAGATTCTAGTCAGAATAAGAGTCTGATACTGCTCCATTGGAGTATGGGGTCTCTGCGGAACAAAAGTGGCCGTTTCTAAATTTGTGGGTGTTTTCAAACTGATGGGTGTTTATAAACCATGCAATGAAAAGGATGCCCTTCACCTGACCCCACCCCTAAACCCTGTGACGTGGGCAAATCAGGTAACGCAGTGAAAAACGCCCTTCTGTTTATGGCCTCGCCCACTGATCTAGTAACTCCTATTACTATCCTGCAGAGAGTCAGAGACCTATACTTGGGCTGTGATTATGGAATGTGAACCAGGAAAGAAAATGCACTAAATTGGATAGACCTACAACCAATCAGAGCAATGTATACGTAAAGTGACGTATGCATAGTTGTCAACAGAACTCAACTGCACACATGCTGGAAGAATAAGAAGAAGAAGATGAGTGTAAACGATCTTTGCTGGTGTTGTAAAAAATAATTGAAGGATACACAGAGTACTTACCAACACAATCATAATTTTTGAGAGAAATTGTAAAGGTGAATGCATATACGAACAAGTTCTCCGTTTAGGATTATAATGAATTCAACCCAAGCGCTCTGGTGACGTAGATGATTACGTTACTGTTGATCATCTGTCCAACGTTGTATTTGATTGGTCAGAACAGCTCTGGTTCGAGCATAGTTGCTCCACAACGGATCAAGTCCAGACGGAACTTCCCAACCTCAAATGTTGTGGGCGGGGCTAAGTCCGGCTGGCATCCAGGCTAGCTGTTTAGTCGGTCTACGGGTACCTTCTCTATTTTTCTTGTTGTTATGGAAACGAGTCAGGTCTCGCTACTCGCTTGGTCAGCATGTCAAAAAAATGGGCTAGACGTAGGGTGTTTTATTCAGCGTTGCCGTTTAAATAACCGGTTTACTCCATAGGATTATAATGTAAAACAGACACTGGTAGCTTCAAAATAGAAGTGTGAACACGCCCTTAAATTAAAAAATACACTAATTTCACTTGAAATGTATTCAAATCTGTTCTATTATTGTCAGTCACTCACCCAGCTGGTTGGCTCTTCTTCGAAAAACCACAAACTTTTCAATCATTTTTTCCGAGAGGATCTTGAATTTGCTGGTGTCAATCACATACACCACACAGTGAATCTTGTCCTTCAAGTCAGGAGATTTACGGAAATGAGGCGAGTCCGGCTGAATAGGCATCGATGGGTTAAACTAAGAAAAAGAAATGTCAAATAGATTTAAATCATAATATTGAAAAAATGCCCATCTTTTTTATTCCTGTAAGTAAAGCATCTTCTAAACCTGTTAACTAGTATGTTCACCCTTTACCTACAGTCCTCACCTGATACTTGTCTTGAATGTGACCATTCAAAATACTGGCAAAATCATCAACATCCAGACCGCTGTTCAAACCCTCCTCCAGACCCATCGAGTCACACAGAGTGAAGGGAACATTGCTGACACCGCTGCCTGGCCTTATGTAGTAGGTACGGAACTACATGGCACAAATATATAGCAATTATTTTCAATACATAGAGATGACTAATCAAAATTCTTTTTACTCAGTTAAATATCAGATATGTAATCATCAAGGTAAATTTCTACCTGAGTAGTCAAACTGGTTCCAGCAATGCCAGTGTTGGCCTGACTGCTCACATAACCCTTGAATACAGAGTTGATGGAGTTGAAGAAGCTTGACTTCCCAGCACCAACAGGACCCACCAGTAGGACCCGAGCCTGTTTAACTGAGCTAACAGAAGGCTTCCAGCCCGAGATGAAGCTCAAGAGTGCCTTCCTTGTCCTAAAAAAATTACTCATTTCATTGCCAAATTCCAAATTCAAGGGACACAGTAAGTCAGAAACATTTCGCAAAAGACATGGATGGTAAAAACAAAGAAACCAGACCAAATTGACTTAATTATTGAACATGAAATATTCTAAACCCTCTAGTGCTCCTCATTTGGGAGTCACGCTTGGTCTTCATGGTCTTCCCCCAAGTAAAATCAATGTAGTATATTTTGTTCAATAATATTTTTGTTTTATTTTGTATTTTGAGATAATTTTATGGTACTTTTCCCATTGAAAATAATAATTTGAAAAAACTTCTAAAATGTTTAATTATTTTTCAATTAATGCAGTTTTCAGATTAAAATAGAGACTAGCCCTGCATCCCAATGTGCATACTATCCACCCTAGCCGCTCTAAATCGTATTGAATATTACTAATGTTACATACTATTTACAGGTCCTTCTCAAAAATGAGCATATTGTGATAAAAGTTCATTATTTTCCATGATGTAATGATAAAATTAAACTTTCATATATTTTAGATTCATTGCACACCAACTGAAATATTTCAGGATTTTGGCATACAGCTCATGGAAACCCAAAATTCCTATCTCAAAAAATTAGCATATTTCATCCGACCAATAAAAGAAAAGTGTTTTTAATACAAAAAAGTCAACCTTCAAATAATTATGTTCAGTTATGCACTCAATACTTGGTCGGGAATCCTTTTGCAGAAATGACTGCTTCAATGCGGCGTGGCATGGAGGCAATCAGCCTGTGGCACTGCTGAGGTGTTATGGAGGCCCAGGATGCTTCGATAAGCGACCTTAAGCTCATCCAGAGTGTTGGGTCTTGCATCTCTCAACTTTCTTTTCACAATATCCCACAGATTCTCTATGGGGTTCAGGTCAGGAGAGTTGGCAGGCCAATGCACTCTATGCACGAACTCTGCTTACGTGTTTCGGTAGAATCTCAGACAGCGACCCAACTTCCGTATAGCGCTGAGTGTACTAGCGGCAGAGCTCTTTCCTGATGTATATCGCACACAAAAATAATTCTGCAAGTATTTTCTAGATAGGTATCGTTATAAATATAAAAATATAACATGCAAGTTATTATAAAATCTAGTTTTTGCTTTCTGAACGCGTTTACATATTAACGGTGGAAGACGGTAGTTTTGCCTAACATTACTGTCTCGTTATTGGAAAGGGGCTATTACTCACCTTATTCTAGTAGAATATCTACTTGATTTAGCACAACGACCAATACTTAGAGTAAACACTAGTGACAGACTGCATTTATCCCCGCAGGTTTGATATCTTTGGCTATTCCTCAGAGCATTGATACAATTCACAACAATACAAATAACAGCACAATATTGAATAAAATAATATTTAGAGGAGAAATTGTGGATGGAAGATTTGCATTTATTTGTACATTTGTAGATAATGCAAACATTTACACATAAATCACTTTATTTGCACTGCAGTAATGTAAACAAATAATTTTGATACTTACACTGCAATGTAAATATAAATCACTTTATCTGCACTGCTGTAAAGTGTTAAACATGTCCTGTACAACATTGTTTATTTTTTTTTATATTATTTGTATATAAAAAAAACTACGGACAAAAAAGCAGACAGATGGGTCAAGGCTGTAAGTAACCAACAAGTGGCAGCGGTGGGGAATCTTGATGGTGAACAACATTGTGGTTTGATGCTGCTGGTATGACAAAACACTTCCAGGGTCCGTTCTTCATATGTCGCTAACTCCGTTAGCTAAATTTGATTATTTGGCATGATCTTGGATTGTTTAATTCTTCGAAGCTCATCCTGGGGTCTATTGCACAAAACTAGGATAAGGGATTAAGCCGTGATATCTTGTTGATCCTGGCTCAATTTATCCGCTAATATACAGTTATCTTCTGTTATTGTTCTTGGTGTGAGTGTGCCTTTAGGGTAAGTTTACAAGACAGTGGTGTACTAAATTTAAAGATCATAAATATATCCCGGCTTAATCCCTTATCCTAGTTTTGTGCAATAGGCCCCTTGACTTGCTGTCCTAGCAACAGGTCTGTAGACTTACAGGTTTGGGAGCATCTTATTTAATGTAAACAGAATTAGATTGCATTTTGAGGTGATAATTAAAATCTTTTCCAGCCACTGCTACTTTATTACAAGAGTTCATTAATCAACAACAATAAAAATATATATTAAAATGTATTTGAAAATAATATTATAATTTTGTGTAAAAGGTGTATAATAATATAGACACAGTCACTTGATTGAGAGATTTATTTGTGATAGAATAATTTATCATTTTATTGGCGTCTTACACACATGCTGTAACGTTACTCTGAGCGTTGATGGAGGTTGAGGAGGTTGATGCTGCGCAGGAGATGCAGATAACTTGATCTTGACCATTAAGAAACTTTAATTAATACTGTCATGTTACAACTTATGTTGTCTTGGTAATTTGGCTGTTTCCTTATAAAGGTCCAGAAATTCATGTTTTTCTTTATGTCATTTGTCAGGTTTTTTTGCCAGGTGGCTTTTTGATGTCATTACGTTGTCTTGACACCAGCCAATCGCTGCTTTACTGATTGTGGTTTCAAGTATCGATACACATGAACACAAGAATGTGCAGTAATCTTAGATAACTTAATCCAGATATTTTAATCCAATCCGCAAATTCGTTTGAAGAACCAAATTAACCAGAGGTCAGTTATCAGGATTAGAAGATCTGGGATCTGTCAAATCATCTCAGATGTATTAAGCGAGGTACGAAGAACGGACCCCAGTCTAAACTTTTCCAAAAGCAGAATCCACCAAGAAATCATCACTGAACTTCTTGATTGTGATGGTCATAATACAGCTCGCCACTTGGAGGAATGAGAGGTCAGGCAGCTCACTGGGACACATCTGCAAAGAGTACTCCTGAAATAAGAATAAAAGAGAAGTATTATCCACAGTAAATTACTTTCTCATCTGTAGTCTCAAATTTAATATTTTACATTATATTCATCTTCCTTAGTATGAGTTAAAATTATGTGACAAAATTGGATGTCATGCAATGTTTTTAAATTGTTCGAAAAAAATTATACTCATAATACTCTCAAATGCCCCTTAATTCCGGGCACATACTGCTCTGTAATAATAAAATTAATACATTTTTGACACTGGTAGCTTGACACTTGTTATATCTAAGCCTGATCTCATACAATAGGTAATTTATAATTTATGAGTTAAGCAAAATTGTGGAGTTTAAGTAATTTATTGTTGAATTACTTATTATAGTAGGTAAATTCAGCAGTCACATTTTTCTATATAAAGACTTGTTCACAGAAATGCTGTATTACTCAAGTTACAGAACAGAGGTTGAGTTCTGTTTTGTCAAATCTATAATCTTTCAGACTAAGCCGATACAAATATAAACAAAGTATGCATGCATTTATTTATAATGCCTTTTATTTATTTAATCAAGTTTATTTGTATCATTGTTAAAACATAGCTGGCCATTTACTGTAATGAGTATTATTCTAAATGTAAAAACTTAAGCTCTACGAACCTTATCACAGAATAGTTTCACTACCCCTGTCTTTGTACAGAAACCTCAAAAATGGCTGTATAAAATTAGCATTTAATTCAGACTTAAAATAATATCTTGTGTCCTCCTATTTTTAAACTTCCTCACTGACCTGGAACATTACCCTCACGCTTATCACCTGATTCTAATTGGAAACTGAGAAATTATCAATATTATAGTTAAAATTCATAGTCCAAAAATCATATATGTAGCATAAACAAGCACAGCAGTCAAAAGCAATACAACCTACACAAACACGTTACCTAGATAGATGAAATCAAATGACAAATAGAACGGTATGAATGGTCAGAAATGGGACTTAGCTAGAATCGCTAGATGAATATAGCATGAGAATACTCACCCTCAAAGCGTTGAATGTAATTGGAAACGTCTTCTTGCTGTAAGGAGTTACAGCTGACTGCCTCACAGTGTAACATTGTTTACAGTAATCCGGGAAAACTCTTTTAAACCGCGAGTGTAATAATATCTCAGCGCAGTCTCTGTAGTTAACCAATGGCGAACGGCTTCCGCGCGGTGCGGATGTTAGTTGGCGGTCTGAGACAAAACGCGAAGTCATCGTGCATAGAGTCTATTGAGCACAGTAATACCATGGTCAGTAAACCATTTACCAGTGGATTTGGCACTGTGAGCAGGTGCCAGGTCATGCTGAAAACGAAATCTTCATCTCCATAAAGCTTTTCAGCAGATGGAAGCATGAAGTGCTCCAAAATCTCCTGATAGCTAGCTGCATTGACCCTGCCCTTGATAAAACACAGTGGACCAACACCAGCAGCTGACATGGCACCCCAGACCATCACTGACTGTGGGTACTTGACACTGGATTTCAGGCATTTTGGCATTTCCTTCTCCCCAGTCTTCCTCCAGACTCTGGCACCTTGATTTCTGAATGACATGCAAAATTTGAGCGACAGTCCAGTGCTGCTTCTCTGTAGCCCAGGTCAGGCGCTTCTGCCGATGTTTCTGGTTCAAAAGTGGCTTGACCTGGGAATGCGGCACCTGTAGCCCATTTCCTGCACACGCCTGTGCACGGTGGCTCTGGATGTTTCTACTCCAGACTCAGTCCACTGCTTCCGCAGGTCCCCCAAGGTCTGGAATCGGTCCTTCTCCACAATCTTCCTCAGGGTCCGGTCACCTCTTCTCGTTGTGCAGCGTTTTTGCCACACTTTTCCTTCCCACAGACTTCCCACTGAGGTGCCTTGATACAGCACTCTGGGAGCAGCCTATTCTGCTTCAGAAATGTCTTTCTGTGTCTTACCCTCTCGCTTGAGGGTGTCAATGATGGCCTTCTGGACAGCAGTCAGGTCGGCAGTCTTACCCATGATTGTGGTTTTGAGAAATGAACCAGGCTGGGAGTTTTTAAAAGCCTCAGGAATCTTTTGCAGGTGTTTAGAGTTAATTAGTTGATTCAGATGATTAGGTTAATAGCTCGTTTAGAGAACCTTTTCATGGTATGCTAATTATTTGAGATAGGAATTTTGGGTTTTCATGAGCTGTATGCCAAAATCATCAGTATTAAAACAATAAAAGACCTGAAATATTTCAGTTGGTGTGCAATGAATCTAAAATATATGAAATTTTAATTCTATCATTACATTATGGTAAATAATGAACTTTTATCACAATATGCTAATTTTCTGAGAAAGGACCTGTAGGATAAACATTGAGATGCATCAAATCCCATTTTTGAAGGCAGATTAGCGCCATCTGGTGAGAGTAAAGAAAGAAAAACATGTAATGCCAGGCCTAATCACTAGATGCATGTACCGCTCTCTATAGATAGGCTTTTGAATTCCCCAGTTGTTTTTGGACATATTTACTTAATTTTTACAATAAATCTATTATTTTTTTACACCAAGTAACACACCTTCAAAAGGGAACAGCAATAATGAACAAAAAACTAAAAATAACCTATACTAATTATAGGTTATTTTTATAGTAAACATATAATAATTATCAAACAGTAAATGGAAAATACAGAAATAAAAAAGTCAAAAATATCATACTAACTATATTAACATATTATGTAATTAGTAATTAATCATTGTTGCACGTTACATTTGACTGCTCTGTGTGTGTGTGTGTGTGTGTGTGTGTGTGTGTGTGTGTGTGTGTGTGTGTGTGTGTGTGTGTGTGTGTGTGTGTGTGTGTGTGTGTGTGTGTGTGTGTGTGTGTGTGTGTGTGTATGTGTGGACTGGTAATCCTACGGTATGGGGACAAAATGTCCCCACAAAGATGGCAATATCCAAATTGTTGTCCTTGTGGGGACATTTTTTGGTCCCCATGAGGAAAACATCTTATAAATCACACTAAGTGATGTTTTTTGAAAAGGTAAAAATGCAGCATGTCTCCTGTGATGGGTAGGTTTAGGGGCAGGGGCAGTGTAGGGGGATAGAAAATACGGTTTGTACAGTATAAAATGCATTACGCCTATGGAATGTCCCCATAAAACATGGAAACACAACATGTGTGTGTGTGTGTGTGTGTGTGTGTGTGTGTGTGTGTGTGTGTGTGTGTGTGTGTGTGTGTGTGTGTGTGTGTGTGTGTGTGTGTGTGTGTGTGTGTGTGTGTGGACTGGTAATCCCTACTGTATGGGGACAAAATGTCCCCACAAAGATGGCAATATCCAAAATCCTTGTCCTTGTGGGGACATTTTTTGGTCCCCATGAGGAAAACATCTTATAAATCACACTAAGTGATGTTTTTGAAAATGTAAAAATGCAGAATCTCTCCTGTGATGGGTAGGTTTAGGGGCAGGGGCAGTGTAGGGGATAGAAAATATGGTTTGTACAGTATAAAATGCATTACGCCTATGGAATGTCCCCATAAAACATGGAAACACAACGTGTGTGTGTGTATGTGTGTGTGTGTGTGTGTGTGTGTGTGTGTGTTGTGTGTGTGTGTGTGTGTGTGTGGACTGGTAATCCCTACTGTATGGGGACAAAATGTCCCCACAAAGATGGCAATATCCAAAATCCTTGTCCTTGTGGGGACATTTTTGGTCCCCATGAGGAAAACATCTTATAAATCACACTAAGTGATGTTTTTGAAAATGTAAAAATGCAGAATCTCTCCTGTGATGGGTAAGTTTAGGGGCAGGGGCAGTGTAGGGGATAGAAAATATGGTTTGTACAGTATAAAATGCATTACGCCTATGGAATGTCCCCATAAAACATGGAAACACAACGTGTGTGTGTCGTGTGTGTGTGTATGTGTGTGTGTGTGTGTGTGTGTGTGTGTGTGTGTGTGTGTGTGTGTGTGTGTGTGTGTGTGTGTGTGTGTGTGTGTGTGTGTGTGTGTGTGTGTGTGTGTGTGTGTGTGTGTGTGTGTGTTTTCTTCATCATGGCGGATTTGAAGATTTTACACACAAAAATATTTTCAAATCATGCCCTCGATTTTTTGTGTTTATATACCAAGTCACCAAGTTCCCTACCATTCCGATGAAGCGATTTTCTTTCAATTTCAAAATGTAAAATTTTAAAAGTGAAAGAGCACAAGAGGGTTCAGAAGACACTGCATTTGGTTTGCTTTACTCACTCAGGGTTCCACTGCACATTTCTCCATGGTTTCTCCATGAGTCCTCCACAGCCTGGTGAGAATAAAAGTTATTCACACAACTATTACTGAAAGTGCACTACTCTGTCATAAATTATCTAAAAAGTAGCACAAAATAATACAAACCTTCAACTCTGTACACCTCGCATTCTGTCAGCTGTAAGTCATTTCCATGCATCTTCATTGGATCAAATTGGTATGCTCCTGCTGGATTACTGTGGACAGTGGCCGTATTATTGTGAAGAAATATTAAAGAGTTAAAGTTTGGACCGGTGTCAGTGAAAGCAAACTGGGGATTTCCACTGAGCACACGGAGAGGATCTTCTTTCATTTCTTTGTCATTAAAGCTGAAGAGAAAAGCTTTGTCATCCACAATATGTTGGTTTGTTTGACCAAAATTTTTGCTAGTAAAAGCTCCAAAAACATATCCAGACTTATTGTAAGCTACAATAACAGTTGGACCCTGAGTATTACATTTTTGGTGAAATGTAGTGACATGGTAGCCATGCACACTGGCTTTGAACAGCAGGCTGAAGCGGTCATGGCTGAACAAGGAGGAGAGCTTCTTCTTCTGCCATTTGGTCAATCCGGATGTGATGACACTCATAATGATCTGAAAAACATTCAACCAACATTTTAAAGCATGCTATTATAATAAAATGTAAAGAAAATGACCTTTAAAAATTGTGTGTATATATATATATATATATATATATATATATATATATATATATATATATATATATATATATATATATATATATATATATATATATATATATATATATATATCAGTATGATATATAAAAATATGTATGCTACTAGGCCTACTCTAAACATAAAAGTGCACCGTGACCGATGGATTATTGTCCCACCCAAATTCATCCGAAAGGATTCAAATCATTCAAATTGTATTAAGTATGAAAATAAAATAAAAAATGCAACGATCTTGCTAAAAAACAAAAAAACATTATAATCACCTCACGTTGAAAGAAGTCGTCGAAATCGCCTGCTTTCTTTCGCTTGGTAGAACCGAAAGAGAAAACCTTTACTTTCGTTTTTAGGAAAAGTTTGTGCACCTATTACTGAAAATACGGTAATGTCAGGAAAAGCAGGGAGGGAGCGCGCTTTCAGAGCATTTGCGTTGCCCAGATTTTGTAATTGAGGTTTGTAATTTCACTAATTTAAAATGTACGCTACTCAATAATTTCAAGTGTAAAAATGTTTCATCAGAAAAAAAATTGTAAATCATAGTAAAAGTTTTTAGAATGTACTGGATGGTCTTTATTGGTCTCTGAGGTCGAATAATAAGAAGGAAAGAAAAAAATAGAGTCAAAATAAATCAAATAATAGCAACTTAACTTTAATTTTAAATGTGTTGAGCCATAATGGCAACTCATTATAATAGCAACTCATATAGGCTACTCATAATAGCAATGTAATACTCAATTATTTTCAA
Organism: Gobiocypris rarus; assembly: GCA_023029165.1. Lineage (NCBI taxonomy): Eukaryota > Metazoa > Chordata > Actinopteri > Cypriniformes > Gobionidae > Gobiocypris > Gobiocypris rarus. Next base: position 12,814,847 of record CM040915.1, on the reverse strand, counting down.
TAAAATAATTTAAAAGAAATAGGCATCTGAACCTAAATGAGGACAGGAGACTCAATATTTACAAGAATTTACCGCTATCACATTATGTATATGCCTACTTTCAAGAATGAAAATAAATAGCACACACAAATATCAGGGAAAATAGTCCAATTTAATTATATTTAACTATTTGTATTAATACTTTACAATATTAAATAGATTTATATATTTTTCCTCCACTTTTAGCATTTTTTTCACTGCTCATGTCTCTGTGTGTTGTGGGATTGTTTTATCTTATCATACTGACAAGGAATCAGCACAGTATTTACAATTACATTTAAATGTTTTAATTCATATAATTCATATTACATATAAGTATATTAAACACCATCCTTCATATGATAGTGAAGCAATCCATGAATTGAAAATGTTTTTGTGTCCCACAAACTTACCAGACATTCTGTGCTGAAAGGAGGTGCATCTAAAAAATAAAGGAGCAATACGTATGCACTAAGCAGTCAGTAACAGAAGCACAGTAGGCATACAGTAGACATCAGATCTGCATATACTTGGTGTCACACAGTTGGCACTACTACCACTTATCACATGTCCAGACGGGATGGACTGAAAGTGTCACTTACATGCCATCATATTTCTACAGGTTTCATAGTGATTTTCTATTATAGTGCAGTGCATACCATGTCTGCGTAAATTGGTGTGAAGGTACTGGCCCTCATGCAGTCAAAGGGATTGGAAAATGGTATAATACTATCCTTTAAGAGCATCCTTTAAGATCCTTTCTGGCTCCAAATCAAGTCAAATTATTCATAAACCACAATAATACATTTTCCAAAGAATATTGTATACCCCTTCCACAGAAACACCTGAACTGTATAGGCTATGTTAAAGTTTGCGATATTTAAGTCTGCTTTGGTGAATTGGGAATCTATTAAATACTCTTATTAATAATAAACCAGTGCAATTATACTCCTAGAGTAAATACATCTATAGGTGTTGATTTAATGCTTGTGATTTTACTGTGTAGTTTAGTCTTTAGCTACCTGCTTAGGAATCCTTCATGAACACAAGATATGTTGTTTGATAAAGCATCTGCCGAGAACATAATTGTACATATTATGGTGGTGAAAATGTGTACGTGTCCCTTTATATAATCAGGGGATACACAGATGGAAAATGTAAAGCATGTGTCATCACTGTCCATCTAGCCGAACTCTACTTTACAAGCAGGGAATGTTTCCTCCTGCATAGCCACAGTGCTGTTGCTGCCTAGGACTGTAATGCCCAGTTGCCGTTGTTTTTCTTGAGTTTCCCGATACCACTCATGCATCATCGGCGATTCAAACGTGGGAATCAGGGTCACCTAGAAGTTTACACAAAGATAAAACAGACTAAGTATGTTGCATTACCCCTTTAAAAAATGTAGTAACTTTTAAAGGTGCATAACAGAAGATTGTATGGGTCCACTCTGATATGTTGATCAAAGGCAACCACAGGTATACCTTTTCATGTAGAAGTGGCATGACAAAAAAAAAAACAAGTAACTTGCAATTTCATGTTTAACCACAGAGAGGAATCAGAGGATAAAGTTCTGTGGAGTTCCTTTGAATTGACTTTTACTGCATGTATCTACATACCGGCGCATCCTCAGGCCATAAAGATTTCCCTTCCAACAATGCATCCAGAATGGACCTCATCAAGCATTCCTTGAGTGTGTCGTCCCCACTTATTATGTAACAGGACGATCGCAAGCGGCAGAAAAACTCAACATCAACAGTGGAAGCTCCATGGCCCGACGGAAGGTAAGCCAGGTCCAAGTATATTGAAGCGCCAACCTTGCAACCTGTTGATGCATTATTGTCACATCAGTCAGTACTAGATAAATATCTTCATACAATAATAAACAATGTGAAATCAGTTCAAACCTGCTGTTGTGGATCTTTTAGAAGCAGAGGCTGTGCTACGACTAGCCATTATGTCTCCTGCTGAACTGCTTCTTGAGCCACTAACAGAAGTACCTTGACTACCAGCCCTGGTTTTGGTGCCTTGTGTTAAAACACTAGAAGATGCTAATCTCTGCGTAACTCTTCCTGCTTTGCTGCCTTTTGTTGCACCAGGCTTTACGTTGACAACAGGATCGGGCATACAAGCACCAGGCTGAGGTGGAAGAGGAGGCAAGTCTTTCAGAGGTGCGGGTGGGGGATCCTTCGGCAAAGGATGATTCCCACTGCAAGAATTCACACCATCATTTAGGTTCTGGGATTGCATGTGGAAACCAGCTTCTTCATCAGAATCCAGAAGTCCGTCTGCAGTAATGGATGGGCAATCCTCTACACCAGGATGTACATCTGAGTCTGTTGCCATAGGAAAATAGTCGCTGGCAGAAGTGAGAGGGGTCTCCTGAGTTGGATGAGTGGCCTTGTTACCTGAACATGAAGGTGGAAGGGGCTTAGCTACATATTGGGAATGGTCACTATCATCAGAAAGGTTCAATGGGCTGGTGTTACGAAAACCTGGTGACAGTGGATCCTCTTGATCACCAACTGGTTTGAAATGTTTGAACTCGCATGGAGAGACCAAGCAAAGGTCAACATCATGGGTAGCATCCAATACTAGACCGTGTGGTCCAGATGAACACCCTTCCGGGCCATCATGAGGTACCCTCTGGGTGTGAGGCTTCTTTAAAGACAAAGACATTCCTACTTTGAAATCAGAATTGACATGGTGTCCATTGGAGTAAGATGTTTCGTCAGTTTCGTTAGTGGACTCACTCACTGTTGGCAGCACTTGTTCAAAAGACATCGACAATGACTCATCAACCTCAGTGGACTGCGGTGAACTTACTTCTGCAGGCATTGAGTGTGTGGTGGTATAAGTGGGAGATATATCAGGCATTATATCCTTGAAAGAGCTGAGAGACAGGAAACTAGAATGCTTCTCTTTGGAGGAAGTTGAGATACTTTCTTGGTTACTCTTAGGGCATCCGGACTCTGAAAACTTGGACAATCCCAGCTGCTGGCTCTCTGAACCAAGACACATCTTAATTCCAAAACTACTATGATCTTTTGAGGCCCAGGTCTCTTCAGGTGACAAGTGATAAGGAGTATGACCAGCACTATTTGGACCTGATCTAGGAGATGTTAGCTCTAACGTCTTTTCATCAGGACTGACACAAACTTCCTCATGCCCATTTTTTGAAGTATTATCTTTCAAAGCCCCATCAAGCAAAGTATACTCAGTTGGAGTGAGGTCTAGATTCACACAGAGCTCATTTTTTATTTTGACAAAGGGTCTCGCAGATGCTCCTGACTTGCTAGGGTTTACTATGCTACTACACATAGACTGCACATTATCTGTTGAGACATGTTTCAGGTTCCCAGAGTCAACAGTTTGCCTCTTCGCAAGTAATTCATGTTGTTCTGGATCCATTTCCAGAAAATCTGCTGTCATATCTTCTGGTGATGACATTATGGAGCAATTTACATCTTCTGAGTCTGTTGACAACTTCTGATTCTGCTGCTCCTTGTTAGATTTAAAGTTTTTGGCTTTGTCCTCAGCCAGTTTTTGTAACTTTGCTTCGTTTTTTACATTTCCAGGCTTATTTGAGTTCAATAATCCTGTGGAGGTTTTCTTGATATCTTTCCCAAGAGACTTTGTTGCTTTTCTCTCTTCGGGTTTGCTATCTAACTTTGGTCTTCTCGTTGAAGAATTTTTGCTACCTGACATTTCTCTCTGTCCATTTTCTTGTTTCTTTGAGTCTGATATGTTTATTTTTTCATTGCTTTTGTCCTTCAAAGACTCCTTTCTTGTAACTAGTCTGGAAGGTTTATGTTTCACATTGCTTTCTACAGATTTAAACTTTTCTTCACTTTTCAGATCATTTGCATTCATGCCTTTGGTTTTATCTTTTAGCTCTAGATCTCCACGAACAGCTCTGTCTTTTGAAGCACCATTGCTTGGTCTGGATTCATTTTTAACAGATTTGGGACTGTCCTGACTCTCAGCAACTTTTGGATTCTTATCTGATTTTGATGTTTCAAAATCTTTGGAGCACACTACAGGGCGCTTGAGAAAATCTAGATGCTTCAGTCTCTCCAGACCATCCATTATCTTTCCCTGTGGTGTAGAGCCAGGGAAGAGAACTCTGATGATTTTCTCCATTGGGTTAGCAGGATGCCAAACAAGCAAAGCACATATAGAGACCAAAGAGGTTAGGTGGCCATCTAAACTCTTGGATTTGGAACTATTATCTGGCCAGTTATTCATAAAAGACTCTACTTCTTTGCTACGTTTGACTGGATTTAGGATGTAAAGCTCAAGGCATCCTACTCCCATTTTCTGGAAAAGAATAACTGGTTCTATGGAGCCACTTGAATTGCGAAAAAGCGGTTCTGGTGAGATCTTTAGTTTTTCCAAATGCTGTAAAATAAGTGCTGCTAAATCACTGCTTCGTAGAACATTAGGATCACCCTGAATTTTTTTAAGTCTGTTTGGGGCATTTAGGAAAACCACACCAAGCTCTGGAGAGATTAGATTATTCGCCCATTGCTTCTTTTCCTGTGAGTCAGTTTTATTTTCCTCAAGCTCTGCGACCTTCCTCTCCAACAGGCTGTTAACTCCCGGCAGGTTGTCTGTTCCAACATGTGTAAGCAGCACTGAGTCAACACGGTCCAAATGCCTCACGAGCTTCCAGAAGCAAGAGCGTGGATCTGCTCCACCATTTACCAAAACATTGAAGCCATTGACAGCAAAAAAGGCACAGTCACCTCTCCCTCCCGGAAAGACATAACAGCACGGACGACATAGCTTAAGAAATCCCACTGTGCCAGGCGGCTCTAAGAGATCAAATGCAGACTGTGGCTCTAAGGACTCAAAAATGTGGTCTGTGAACTCTTGAAGGCCCCCCATTTTAGGTAGTACCATTAGAGGATTCACCTTAATGTCGATAATGTCATGTATGTTGTGCTTCCCTAGCACTGAGTTTTTCCATTTTCCAGTTTTAGGGCAGCTTAAGGTGAGGTTTGCTTTGCCATGTGTGCTTACAGAGTTTAAGAGAGCTTGAATCTGTTGGAAATGAACAGAAAACAGCATTAATTAAAATGTATGAGAAAACAGTTATTACATTAATGTACAACAGAATCATTTGTAATGCTCAGAAGAATTATATTATATACAAATATAGCAATTTTTTTCAAATCCACTGCTAATGTGAGGACAACATTTTAAAATATTAGCATACACATTTACAGTCTGGCAAACCTCTTCATCTGAAAAGATCTGGGTGATATCATTTGGAGTGAACTGCCCCGTGTGCAGGACCAGATCCCCTGAGTCCTCAAGAGACTGTCCCGTGAGCACCAGCAATTTGTGCCGCGGTATGGATGCTATCAAGCTGTGGACCTGAATAAAATAAAATAAAAACATAATACTGTATATAAATAAATTACAAAAATATTTCAATGTATATTTAAATATTTATATATTCATATATATATATATATACACACCAATCAGGCATAACATTATGACCTAATATTGTGTTTGTCCCCCTTTTGCTGCCAAAACAGCCCTGACCCGTTGAGGCATGGACTCCACTAGCCCCCTGAAGATGTGCTGTGGTATCTGGCGCCAAGATGTTAGCAGCAGATCTTTTAAGTCCTATAAGTTATGAGGTGGGTGCTCCATGGCTGTCTTTTGAAGCACCATAGCTTGGTCTGGATTCCTTTTTAACAGATTTGGGACTGTCCTGACTCTCAGCAACTTTTGGAATCTTATCTTTAAAGAATCTGCTGCTAACATCTTGGTGCCAGATACCACAGCACATCTTCAGGGGGGTAGTGGAGTCCATGCCTTGATTGGATTGAGATCTGGGGAATTAGGAGGCCATGTAAACAGCTCAAACTTGTTGTTGTGCTCCTCAAACAATTCTTGAACCATTTTTGCCATCCACATGATGTAAAAGAAAACACAATTCATCAGACTACCTTCTTCCATTGCTCTGTGGTTCTGATGCTCACATGCCCGCTGTTGGCACTTTCGGCAGTGGACAGGGGTCAGCATGGGCACCCTGACTGGTCTGCAGCTATGCAGCCCCATATGCAACAAACTGCGATGCACTGTGTAAACTTCAGCTAGTCCAAAACACAGCAGCTAGAGTTCTTACTTGAACCAGGAAGTATGACCATATTAGCCCGGTTCTGTCAAAACTGCAATGTCTGGTTCCCTATTAAATATTGTATACATCGTATAAAATCTTGCTTATTACTTACAAAGCACTAAATGGTTTAGCTCCCCAGTACTTGAACAAGCTCTTAACGCATTATACTCCATCACGTCTATTGCGGTCTCAAAATTCTGGCCAGTTGTAATACCTAATATAATACCTAGAATATCAAAATCAACTGCTGCCGTCGATCCTTTAACTATTTAGCATCTTAACTTTGGATCAGTCTTCCTAGCATTGTTCAGGAATAGACTCAGAAGAATTATATTATATACAAATATAGCAATTTTTTTCAAAACTGCTGCCGTCGATCCTTTAACTATTTAGCATCTTAACTTTGGATCAGTCTTCCTAGCATTGTTCAGGAATAGACACACTCTGTCAGTTTAAATCTAGACTAAAAAAACATCTCTTTACTATGGCATACACATAGAACATTTTCAAATTCTATTATTTAAATCAGTTAAATGATTGTTAGGCTGCATTAACTAGGTCTGCTGGAACCGGGAACACTTCCCATAACACCTGATGTACTTGTTGCATCATAAAACGAATGGCATCTACGCTAATGTTAGTCTCTCTGTTTATCCCGAGGTTTACTGTAGTCTGCCGGATCCAGATCAGATGGTGGACCTGCGCCTAGACATGACAACAGCGTAGCCCTGAAGTGTCAGCAGAGACTGTGTCAACTAGACTCATAACTAGACTCTCCTTACCTTCCCTTCCCCTCTGTACAGATAAAAACCACACACATACGTATTAAAATGTGTTTTCGCAGATTCGCCTTTTTGGGGGTTTGTGCGGGGATGGTGGTGGTATTTTCAAAACTATTTCAAAACCTATTTGATGGTTTGCGTTCTCTGGCCACCAGGTGCTGTTGCCGTGTGGATGGGCGTCTGGGACGCATTGGGGGTTTTCTGTTTTAGCTGAGGATGGTGTTGTTTAAGTGGCACCAAATTAAATAATGAATCAGTTTTTACAACAGAAATGAATCAATCAAAAACTTACTTGAGCTTTTTTTCTAAAGCAAAATTATTTTCGTATTATCACTGTACATCTGTTTTGTAAAAAGCGCTATAAAAATGACGATGACTTGACTGTGTATTCTGACACTTTTCTATCAGAACCAGCATTAACTTCTTGAGCAATTTGAGCTACAGTAGCTTGCCAACCTTCGCTTCCACGTGCATCAATGAGCCTTGGCCACCCATGAGCCTGTTGCCGGTTCACCACTGTTCCTTCCTTGGACCACATTTGATAGATACTGACCACTGCAGACCCGGAACACCCCACAAGAGCTGCAGTTTTATTTTTCTAGCCATCACAATTTGGCCCTTGTCAAAATCACTCAAATCTTTATGCTTGCCCATTGTTTCTAACATATCAACTTCGAGGACTTGCTGACTAATATATCCCACCCACTAACAGGTGCTGTGATGAAGAGATAATCAGTGTTATTCACTGGTTATTCATATATATATATATTTATACACACACACACACTTCATATAATATATCCACTTTATATACTATGTAATTTTGTTTAAAATGTTTGGGTTAAAAAATGACACTAAATTTTTACTGCACGATAGGTAATGGTGTCTTACATTGCCAAGACACTAAATTTAGCCTTAACATATCTAATGTGAACCTTGTCATTTATTGATTATTGTGTAATACAAATAAATAGAATCAAGGAAGAGAAGAAGAGATGCTTTTAACAGTCACACACCTCAGAGTAGAGAATCCCTTCAGATGGATTTACTACAACTTTAATGTCCAGTACATCTGAACTGAAATGAAATGTCTTCTGACCTATGATGGGATTGCAGGGAGACAGACAAAATAAGTCAATAGGGAAATAATCAGAACTAGTACACAAAGTACACAACGATGGCATGCATATGTGGATTTCTCAACAGCAAACATTAATGCATTACAAACTAATCTGAATGTGTACAATAAGGTAAATCAAAGAAAACTGCACTAAACTTTAAGTTTAAGTTAAAAAAAAATAATTTAAAAAAGTGCACCTCTACTGAGTAAGAACTATTTGGCATTTCTGTAATCTTTTTAAATCAAGAGTCAATCTTTAAAGCGTTCTGATGCTGCCATAATCTAACACAGAAGAGTAGTTTCTGCAAACATCTATCTATGGTTTGTCAGCAAAATTCCTTTCAAAACTACTCCAAGAAAATGTTCCACTGCTGTTTTTTTCACTAGCAGCCAAAGTCTGAACAATTGGTAGAAAGCACTTCCTTCCTGTCTTTCTGCTGTGTGTACTAAAAAAGCAAATTAAGACCAACGCACAAACCTAATACAACATTTACTGAACAATAGAAGCGGGCTGTAAAGAAGTTACCATTGTACTCAGTACACCGTTTCCACAGTCCTCATTACGCTATATACATATTAAAATTATAATGAATTTATGATTCTCTCCCAATAAAGTAAAGAAAACACACTTCCGCATTTTTACATAAGACAGGCTGTAATGAAAGAACATTTACTGTGTTTCTAAATGTAAAATACAAAACATACTAAAACATACATTTTCTGATAAATATTTCCATTTTCTTGTTAAGACTTTATTTAACAAAACTGCTTTTACATGCTCAATAGTTACTGAAATGTTCCTGTACACATGGTACTCTTAAAAAAATCTAAGGCATGCATGTTCTTTTTCCACTATTCTCATGTTTGGCATGCCCTATAATTATTTTAATATAGGAATATGCCAGTTGTTGTTTTTTCAGCTGTTTTGAAACTGAAATATTGGCATAATCAAATTACGGTAATGACTTTAATGAGTTTACATAACTCATACACATTGAAAATATGACCATATTCTATTATCAACTGGAATATCATTGTGCATGTCATACTTTAAATGGAGCTGTGCTGGGGCTGAACTACACAGTCGCTTCTTTGTTCATTCATAAGATTGGATCCCACACATATATAATGTGCTACAACATATTTCCAAAAGAGTTCTTTAAAAGTGTAGCTTTTAATGTCTATCACTGCCAACCTAAATTTGCTTCTTTTTGAATACCTCACAAACTCGTGTCTCCTGTACGACTTTACAAATTACCTCTTACGTCTTTGGATTCATAAGAAGAATGCTGAGAAGTGAAGAGCTTCAGCTGCTCATCCAAGTTACACACTGCCAGGTCCACATCCCACGCACGAACACCTATGTAAGGAGATGCAAATACCTTTACTAATTCAAAGCATTACCAAAACTTCTTAGTGTATTAAAACATGTGCTAAAGTCCTCATTGACACTTACTGTACTGGGTTTATGCCTATTACAAAAACAATGAACGTTGATTTGAAAGCAAGCAGGCTAAACCCTCAGAGCAAAAGCACTGCAGTCAGCATTGCACTGAAACATCATGTGAGACACATTGTGGCTTTCAGAGACAAATGGGACGGTTGGCTGACTGGCCATCATTGTTTTGTGGCTTTGGTCTCCTGTACTCATAAAATATAAAAGCCCCTGAACAGCATGTTCTCATCGAAATATGACCATAAAAAGAAGCCAACTCATCACTTCTAGAACTGAAATAAATAAACAAACAAACAAACAAACAATTTCGGCATAAATAGCAGTACATTTTTTGACATATAAGAAACAAGGGTGGACTGACAATAAACTAAAGCCATACTGTAATATTGTAAATAAAACCTTTTTTTATTTGCTCAATTTCATCAGAAAAAAATATTTAACAATGATTGGCTGAAAAAGAACACAAGGGTAAGATATTAATCTATACATCAATTACAGTGTACAAATTAAAGTCCTTACAAATTGATGTCGTTCTATTTGCTTTCTTATTTACTGAAGATGTAATAGTATTTTAAATTATTTCAAAAAGACCAAAAAAATTGTTTGTTGTTGGTTAACTTACATTTATGGATATAAAATGTGCACACACACACACACACACACACACACACACACACACACACACACACAAGATAATCTAAATAAATGTATAAAGAAGCAAGCATTGTTTTTATTAGGGTCAGAATCAAAGTATCCAAAAAAGAATGTCTTGAATAAAGTTAAGGATATGTCTTGCTGGATATTATTTTTCCAAAGTTTTGCAATTATTGAAACGACCAAAATAAATGATAGACCGTTTCTGTGTGAACTTGGCAAAATGAGCATCTTGTATTAATGTCAGCTTTCTATTTAGTCATGACATTCTTATTAAACCTGACAAATTACTTCTGTGTGTGGTTAAACTTAAATAAATTAAAGCAATTCAAATTAAATCATTTAATTTTACTGTAAGCTGTTATTCGTCTTTTGTAAACAGTTTGCCATTTTTTTCCTGCTTACCATGGAGACAAGCTCTTCACAGTTGTTGTGCTGTCAACATCTGACATACTGTTAAAACATCAAAATGGTACCACTGTCTCTGTTGAAATGTTGATGACTACTTGATGGAAAATCAAGCTCAAACTCGTAGCTTTTTTTTTGGTAGCATAGCTTGTTTCTAGCTGGTCTAATATGATCGTTGCTATCTTAGACCAGCTACACAACACTTACTATATATTTAAAGTGTTCCAAAACAATACAAGATTCGATTAAGTTGGATTTCTCATCAGGATAATGATGACCACTAAAATACATGTAAGCAAAAAAACGCCCGCTGGGGTGGGTGTGAACATGCAGAGCTTTGACTGAGACCAAACTGTAAAATACTAATTCGTTTCTATATATAGAATGTCACGTACTTATAAACCTGTAAACTAAATAATGTAGCCTACTTGAGTATACTGGAAAGGGTGATGCACAAGGTGGCTATTTTTGATGTTGACTATCTGATGCCATAACACTGCAGTGCAGGGAACAGCTGCGCGAATCTTGTACCAGAATAAACATGGTATTATTGCTTTAAACGCTAATAGGTTAGACGTAATGTACGACAGCTTGTTGAAATATGTCAAAAATGTAATGCTGAACGCGAGAGAAAGTGCCTGGCGCAATGAGGCGCACTGTGTTGATACTGTTTCACCCATCTCAATTCAATAACCGCTGAATTACAAAATCAAAGAATGGAATATAATGTTCGCAATCAATTCTACAGATTACAATATGAGAGATAATAATAGTATTCAATAAATATTACAACAGCTTGGATTAACACTGTTGATATTATTATTATTCCTGTAAATCCAAAAATGATAAAGGAATACCTCGTTCAATCTCCACCACAATGTAGTCCAGTATGTGCGGTCTATAGAGCGCACCGATTACAATCAACATCGAGTATTTGTCATTGCTGAATCCAGGATGGGCTGTCAGGTCCTCTGATTCCATCGCTGCCGTTAGACCCGACGCCATGTTGGAAAGTTATTCTTATGATGTAATACACAAGCACTCCATCCAAGCATTATTGAAGGAACGGGCGGATAATTTGAATGAAACTGAAGCGGACCAATCGAAGTCAGGATTCAGACCGCCTTGTTGCACGCATCACTATTATCAGCACTCTTTAACATTTAGCTTCATTGTTTTTTTACGGAACGCATTTAACAGTCTTCAAATTGGAAATAGACATGAGTTAAGTAAAAATACATTCACACAGTTTTTCTCTAGGCTACATTAGAAAAAAGTGTAGATGAGAAAAGCAAAACAACTCAACCATTCAGTAACTCGTGACTTTATTTTTAATTTGCAAGTTATTTTACACAGCAGTATGAACAGTGTCTGAGGTAAAAGGCACCTTAGGCCTTCTGCATATTGCTTAGTTTACACTGAAAAGCATGTTTGAGCTTTTTTAACTGAAAGTAACTGCACTGACTATCTTAAAATATCAGTGCCATTAATTTGTCAGAAGATGCATATGAGTAATGCTCTCTCTCTCTCTCTCTCTCTCTCTCTCTCTCTCTCTCTCTCTCTCTCTCTCTCTCTCTCTCTCTAAAGGACGTTTATAAAATCTAAAATATCCCAATTGAACTAAAGTTTAATCCTGGCTTAATCTAAGCCCTGTCTGTGAAACCAGGCAATGAGTAGCTATCTATCACTGTAAAATCTTTTCAGCATTATATTAACATAACATGTCACAATATGTCATTTTGTTGTCAACTCGCTATTCTTCAGTTATTACAAAGTGGCCGAAAATGTGTTCATCACTGCAGGTTGTAACCTTTTCTTTGCACCACTTTGAGTTTACTTAAAAGATAAAACAGTAATTAAACTTCAGCTAGAATTTTAAAATTACCATTCAAAGCTATAAGTGAATTAACTTCCTTTTATTGTCTCACTCAAATATGAATAAAATAATTTCCACACTAGAAGTTAAGCATTGGGTACTGTAAAAAAAAAAAAAAATAGAGTGGTACATTAGAAGGAAGTAGACTAAACTGTTTATTCTTTACCTTCAAGAACCTCTTGCAGTGCCTCTATGTGTAAAAAGAAATATAAATATATAATAAATAAATAAATAAATAAAGAATATATATATATATATATATATATATATATATATATATATATATATATAGGATATACATATATATATATATATATATATATATATATATATATATATATATACAGGTCCTCCTCAAAAATTTGCATATTGTGATAAAAGTTCATTATTTTCCATAATGTAATGATACAAATTAAACTTTCATATATTTTAGATTCATTGCACACCAACTGAAATATTTCAGGTCTTTTATTGTTTTAATACTGATGATTTTGGCATAAATCTCATGAAAACCCAAAATTCCTATCTCAAAAATTAGCATATCATGAAAAGGTTCTCTAAACGAGCTATTAACCTAATCATCTGAATCAACTAATTAACTCTAAACACCTGCAAAAGATTCCTGAGGCTTTTAAAAACTCCCAGCCTGGTTCATTACTCAAAACCGCAATCATGGGTAAGACTGCCGACCTGACTGCTGTCCAGAAGGCCATCATTGACACCCTCAAGCGAGAGGGTAAGACACAGAAAGACATTTCTGAACGAATAGACTGTTCCCAAAGTGCTGTATCAAGGCACCTCAGTGGGAAGTCTGTGGGAAGGAAAAAGTGTGGCAAAAACGCCGCACAACAAGAAGAGGTGACCGGACCCTGAGGAAGATTGTGGAAAAGGACCGATTCCAGACCTTGGGGGACCTGCGGAAGCAATGGACTGAGTCTGGAGTAGAAACATCCAGAGCCACCGTGCACAGGCGTGTGCAGGAAATGGGCTACAGGTGCCGCATTCCCTAGGTCAAGCCTGACCTGGGCTACAGAGAAGCAGCACTGGACTGTTGCTCAGTGGTCCAAAGTACTTTTTTCGGATGAAAGCAAATTTTGCATGTCATTCGGAAATCAAGAGTCTGGAGGAAGACTGGGGAGAAGGAAATGCCAAAATGCCTGAAGTCCAGTGACAAGTACCCACAGTCAGTGATGGTCTGGGGTGCCATGTCAGCTGCTGGTGTTGGTCCACTGTGTTTTATCAAGGGCAGGGTCAATGCAGCTAGCTATCAGGAGATTTTGGAGCACTTCATGCTTCCATCTGCTGAAAAGCTTTATGGAGATGAAGATTTCGTTTTCAGCATGACCTGGCACCTGCTCACAGTGCCAAATCCACTAAATGGTTTACTGATCATGGTATTACTGTGCTCAATTGGCCTGCCAACTCTCCTGACCTGAACCCCATAGAGAATCTGTGGGATATTGTGAAGAGAAAGTTGAGACGCAAGACCCAACACTCTGGATGAGCTTAAGGCCGCTATCGAAGCATCCTGGGCCTCCATAACACCTCAGCAGTGCCACAGGCTGATTGCCTCCATGCCAAGCCGCATTGAAGCAGTCATTTCTGCAAAAGGATTCCCGACCAAGTATTGAGTGCATAACTGAACATAATTATTTGAAGGTTGACTTTTTTTTGTATTAAAAACACTTTTCTTTTATTGGTCGGATGAAATATGCAAATTTTTTGAGATAGGAATTTTGGGTTTTCATGAGCTGTATGCCAAAATCATCAGTATTAAAACAATAAAAGACCTGAAATATTTCAGTTGGTGTGCAATGAATCTAAAATATATGAAAGTTTAATTTTTATCATTACATTATGGAAAATAATGAACTTTTATCACAATATGCTAATTTTTTGAGAAGGACCTGTATATATATACAGAAACAGATCCATTATGTGTTGAAAGACGCTTCCTTGGTCCCCAAAGATGCTCATTGGTAATGGTGATGCACAGCTTTTCTTTATAAATTAATTCAACCTCACCTGCTACAACATTCATGATGACGACGACCCTCAGTGACATGCTAATAAGCTCATACAAGGCCATATTTCCTAATTCAATGTGATCATACATTATATGTCTGCTTATGCATATGTTTGTACACCATGAACCAGGAATTTTCCTTTTACACACTCAGAAAACCCAACCCCAAAAAGCTACATTTTCTCTGTAACACTTCACTATAACTTTCATAAATACGTTTAAAAAATTTTTTTTAAGTGTATGTAGGTTAATATACAGTAATAGTTGCATTCAATTTGGAAATTATAGGGAACTGATTCACTGTTTCTGATTCTCTGTTTTTATATTCATATGCTGATCTGTATTCAACCTGTATATGCTGCCACTGAGCCAAATAATGAGAGAGAAACAAATGGCTTACCACAGCTATGCTGACGACACCCAGATCTACTTAGCACTATCACCTAATGACTATAGCCCCATTGACTCCCTGTGCAAATGCATTGATGAAGTTAACAGTTGGATGAGCCAAAACTATCTTCAGTTAAACAAAAACAAAACTGAAATCATTACATTTGGAAACAAAGATGAAATTCTCAAGGTGAACACATATCTTGAGGCTAAAGGTCTAATAACAAAAATCAAGTCAGGAATCTTGGTATGATTTTAGCATCAGACCTGAGTTTCAGTTGTCATGTCAAAGCAATAACTAAATCAGCTTGCTTTGTTTCCAGGCAAGACTTAGAGAAACTCGTTCATGCTTTCATCACCAGCAGGGTGGACTATTGTAATGGTCTTCTCAACGGCCTTCCCAAAAAGACCATTAGACAGCTGCAACTCATACAGAACGCTGAGGCCAGGATTCTGAGCAGAACCAGAAAATATGACCATATCACGCCAGTCCTCAGGTCTTTACACTGGCTTCCAGTTGCATTTAGGATCAATTTTAAAGTATTATTACTTGTTTATAAATCACTCAATGACCTAGGACCTCAATACATTGCAGATATGCTGATTAAATACAAACCCAACAGATCACTCAGATCATCAGGATCAAGTCAGTTAGAAATACCAAGAGTTCACTCAAAGCAAGAAGAGTCTGCGTTTAGCTGCTGGCATAATAGATCCAGAAGAGATCAGATGTGCTCCAACAGTAGCCACATTCAAATCCAGACTCAAAACACATCTGTTCAGCTGTGCATTTACTGAATGAGCACTGTGCCACTGTACGTCCGACTGATTGCACCTAATCTAATCTATGCATCATCTTTATTCTTTTTTTTTTTATCTATATATACTGTAATAATTGTATTATTTTTAATTATCTTTACAACTGTATATTTCTATTTCTTCTTATTTTAAAAATTCTCTTTACAACTGTTTTAATTATCCTGTTTTTATTTTTAATTCTTACACATCTTATTTCTTATCAGTATTTTAATTTCATTTTCTATGTAAAGCACTTTGAATTGCCATTGTGTATGAAATGTGCTATATAAATAAACTTGCCTTGCCTTGCCTTGCCTTGCCTTGTTAAGCATGTATGCTAGTACAGGTTATTTAAAGCGTTACTGGATTTCTAATGTATATGTAGGCTATTTAGTTGTAGCCTATCTGGTCACAGAACCCTGCATTACCTTCACACACCACCAGGGGTCGACCGCCAAATAAACTAGGCCTACTACATAAACGTGTAGCCCATTGTGCTAATCATAATCATTTAAAATGTATCGTTTTATTATAATTTTTAAATAAAATCTCAAATCACTTAAATGAATACATAAAATTACTTGATATGTGACAGACTAACTCCAGAGGATTGCATGATCTGGATGATTCTGGGTCAAATCCAATAATGTCATTGATCTGATGAGGTTGTATAGATGATTGGGGGCATGTTTGAATAGTAACCAAGGTCAGTGGCTTTGCTTCAGAGACAACCTGTAAGACAGAGATCCCAAGGCAATGGGTGTCTAGGTATAAGAATAGTGAAGGAGGAATTCAGAAATCAATAAAACTAAAACATAACCCCATGTAAACATTGAATTAGCCTACTATGTACACAAGTTCACCGCCCATCTATCTATCTATAAAAGTTTGTGATAGAACATAGAAAAGCATTTCAACGCTTTAAATACAAATAGAGACTGTTAAAGAAACTAAAACTTCTGACAAAGAAGGTCAGATGTGCCAAACATGAACAGAAAGAAAATGTTTTAAAAGTATAAATCTTGAGGCAGACTGAACATGCGCTGGATCCCTTGCTGTTTGCATATATATAGGCCTCATAGCAGTGGGGGATGCTATGTAACACTGCTTAATTAGCTTTTTAGACATTTGGATGGAAATAGAACACATGCCAGACTTTTATTCATAGATTTTTCTTCGGCTTTTAATACAATTCAACTCCACATTTTAACCAGAAGGCTCTTAGAACAGTTTGAGTTAAGTAATAATCTGGTGGGTTGGATTCTTGGCTTTTTAACCAATAGGACAGAGTTAGAGTCATTTATTTATTTTTTTTTGTCCGACCAGAAAAGCTCTTCTACAAGGTCTCTTCAAGGGTGTGTGTAGTCACCGTTATTATTTATTCTGTACAGAAATATGTATCAGAGTAGTTATGACAATAGAACCATCATAAAATATGCAGATGATTCTATAATTGTTAGTCTGCTTCAGGAGAACAAGATCATTCATGGCCCAGTTATTGATGATTTTGTACACTGGTGTGAGGAATCTTACCTCCAGCTATATCA
The DNA here is from genome assembly GCA_023029165.1 of Gobiocypris rarus. NCBI lineage: Eukaryota > Metazoa > Chordata > Actinopteri > Cypriniformes > Gobionidae > Gobiocypris > Gobiocypris rarus. The sequence goes on along the minus strand of CM040915.1, from coordinate 12,797,636 downwards.
AAAACTAAAAATATGCTCATTGATTTTAGGAGGAACAGTCTTATAAATACCTTGGAACCATTATTGATGTAAAATTGAACTTTGAAACTAATTGTAAAAAGGGCCACCAATGTTTATATTGTCTGAGGAGGAAACACTTTCATATTGACCGAACGATAATGACCATGTTTTATCATGCTTTTATTGAATCAGTTTTGTCCTTTTCCTTGGTGGCATGGTTTGGTCATGCATCCTTAAAAGCAAGAAATTCCTTAAACCAGATAGTTAAATGATTTAGTATGTTGGTTGGTGAGTCACAGTTGTGTCCAGCATCCCTGTATACTCTATTTTAAATGATGACTCCCACCCTCTGCACGGTGAGTTTCAGCTTCTTCCCTCTGGACGGAGGTTTTTAGTCCCAAAATGCAGAATAAAGTGATATAGAAGCATCTTTATTCCTGATGTTTTAACAGTGTTTAATAATAAATAGGGGTTTTATCTGTGTAGGCTATGTATGTTTATATAGGTATAAGTATATATGTAGGAATGTGTATCTGTATATGAATGTACAGGTTTATATCCAAGTCTTGAGTGGTGGAGCCTTGAGCACATGTATCATGTGGGCCTAATTGTTATTTTTGTTGTGATATGGATGCCATTATCTTATCCTATCATTCTACTGCAAAACAAATTTACCTGCGAGTATTAATTAAGTATCTTCCTAACATATTACCTCGATATGTTTGCAAGGCCCTATTGTATTAATGGAACTTGAAGGGGATTAATGCTGCCTTCGTGCTATCGGAAATTTCGTATTTCCCACTTTAAAGTCGTGATTATGCATTCAAATAGAGGTTAATGTCCAATTTTCCAACTAGGAAAATAGCTATTTACGATAATTCCGATAGCACGTGAAAGCAGCTTTAAGATGATAAACGTTTTCAACAGATGATTTATGGTGCTACAAACTTTGTCAAAATAGGCAGATCTTATTGAACTGATGCAATCACGACAGCCCTGATTGAACGGATTAGCCTGCATGTAAAAGTGCGAACCAATGACAATCGCGTAGGCTAAACCTCCGTGTTTCGATTCACAGCTCATCTTTATTTGGTTATTATAACACATTACCATCTGACATAGCCTATCAGTAGCCTAAAGCTATAAACGATTTAAGTTAATGATATCTGCCCATAATCACCGAAACCAACGAAATCGCGTATAATTCTTAGATCTAGTTACTTCGATGTAATCAGAAAATGATCAGGGATCACCTTAATTGAGGTAAGCAATCTGAGGTAGGGCTACATGCCCGCACATGTCCTCGTGCCGAGTTCTCCAGTTCTCGCCACCAGATGGAGCGCTGGACAAAGAAGACAGTCCAGGCGCTCATGACTGTTCAAAATAGTTACGAGAACTGGATGACTTTTGCCCCAATAAATAATAATAATAATTATTATTATTATTAATTAGTTGATATAATTTTATAAAATAGATGCAAAACATTGACTAATATCAATGTTAAATAATGCGTATGGCTATGGTGTCATATAGGCAGGTTATTACATTTTGATGAGCCATTTAAAATCTTTTAAAATCACTTTACATTCTAAATGCAACCGTTTGAATAGAAGTCCACGTACAATATTGTTATAAATTATTGTTATATTGTTATAACTTAAGTTGACATGATTTTTTTTACGATATACATTTTGCACAACATTTTGCAATGCCATTGCAAAATAGACATATTTGTGAGATCAGCTACTATAGAAATGCCAACTGCAAAATAAAAATCTAAAATAAAAATAACTAAATAACTAGACTAATCGAACGTTAAAATATAAAATATAGGCTATCTATTTGATATAATGTTTTGTTGTTGTTGTTGAAAGTTTAACAATACTTTAAATCTCAGCGGGTACTCGTGCCCATATAATTGGGATGCAGCTGACAAAAAAAAGAGATTTAAATTCATCAGCAACCATCTATCAATATTAATTGGTTTTCATTTTTAACAGATTAGTCTGCTGGATTTCATTATGGAAAATAGATCCTTGATCGTTCCTTCCTAACACAAAGGCAAGTGCAGATGACACAATACTTCACACAATAGGAGACTCCATAGAAACCTTCGTGGGCAACTATAACATGAGGTTTCGGCTGCAGTTTCAACCACGCCTACTCCTCTACTCCTGCTATAAAAGCCAGACTCCCACAGCTTCAAGTCAAACACGAGTCGAGACAGTATCGCAGTGAGAAGTATCAGAGCGGTGCGAGAGAGAAACCACTCGAAATCTCTGTGGATTACTATTGCCTTCAAAGATCGCAATATTCCCTGGAATTATATTATTTGGAGGAATTTCGGTTTCTGGATTATAATATAATTTAATGACCAACATGACTCTGGAGGAAGTTGTTGGATGCAGCAGCACTGACAGAAAGTAAGTTACACTAGGCTACTTTGTTTCGCATAACTAAGACGATTTTAAGAAAATATTTTTTTCATCTTAACCGTTTCATAAATTAAAACTGACAATTCTTGTTTCTTTTAAGAATGGAAACAGTAAGTGAAGCTCTCGAGGAGCTGCTAGTGGCTGCACAACGACAAAACTGCCTGACAGTTGGAGTCTACGAGTCTGCACAACTAATGAATGTGTAAGTATTTTACTCAATCTAATATATAATTCAGTAATATGCATTAGAGCAAATGGGAAAACCCGAATTGCACATTGAATTAAATGCATTTATTAACTTTTACAGGGATCCAGACAGCGTGGTCCTGTGCGTTTTGGCGACCGATGAGGAGGACGAAAATGATGTTGCGCTTCAGATCCACTTCACGCTCATCCAAGCCTTCTGCTGTGACATCGACATCAATATTGTGCGCGTGTCCGGCATGAGGCGTCTAGCACAGGTTCTCGGGGAGCCTCTCTCCACTGACAGCAACGCCAATGAACCAAGAGACCTGCACTGCATACTTGTAACTGTAAGTATTTTAACGCATGTTTCAAATGCATATGAACAGGAACAGAGTGCGAATACAATAACATTCGGGAGAAGGGTGCAATTTGTCCTCATTAACTATCTGTTAACTTTGTAAACAAAACAAGTTGTGACGTGTTTGTGATATATAAATCTCTTGAATGATTAATGACAGTTTTAACATTTTGCGTCTGATAATGAGCTTAGCTACATGTTCCGGAAGCAATTTGCACCTTTAACACAAATCCGGGAAGTAAACAAGCTATTGTGAAAAGATTTGCAATACTAATCACATTTCTCTCCTTCTCATAGAACCCACAAGCCGAGCATCTGAAGCTGAACGAGGTGGGGAGTTACTGCAAGGAAAGCCGTTGCAGGAACCAGTGGGTGCCCTCCATTGCCCTGCAAGAGCGCTGAGCTATTCTGCACTGAAATGTGCTGAAGAGAAAAGGAATATTGATGTCGTCCTTCAGCTGTCTTGAGGACACGCTCATCGATCCAAGGGACTGTCTAATAGTCCATTCCAGAGCTTCCACCTCCATGTTTATGGAATTTGAAGTGTCAGAGGATACTAGAGACATTCGTCCACGTTCCTCATAACGCATGGTCGGTGTTATCGCCCTTTGGAAGGACCAAAGGAGCACCAGGGTGGACTTCGTTGTACGTCTAAGGGATGCAGCAAGGATGCTGGGGGATATTTCCAGACGGCGGCGTATGGCCGCAGTTTGCACTCCACGTGGGAGGGTGAATGAATAACACGTGACTCAGACCTGACAATATTGTGACAGGTCTACAGAGGAACAGAACCTCCGCTTTCAATAAGAGACTGCTATTTAAGGACTGAATTTGCCTTACCTTAATTCTTTTATTTATGCAAAACACTGATGTCATTCAAAACAAATAATATATTTGGGTATTTATACATTTACAAATGTGTACTTTTTCTTATGAAATAAATGTTATGCCTAATCATAAACTGAACAGTTCCTGTTGTGTTTTTTATGCCAGATTTAAAATCAGAACGTGCAACTTTTTGGACATTAAAGAAAGACACGTGCACAGACACGAGCTCTTTCAGAGTTGGTCATAAAAAGACAAATTAGCTAAAAATACTCTTGCTTCCTTGTTGTAATAGCCAAGTATTATCATTGCAGATGTTATTTTAGGCACACAATAAGGAAGAGGGACTTATATTGTTCTGTGGGACAACAGACTGTTATGATTAATGGTAAAGAAACATATTCCCAAGAAGATTGCTGTTCACATATTGACACCTGTTTTTTTTTCCCTCACCTGCATTATGAATCATGCAGCCTAGACATAGCACTATGTGTACAAGAGTAAGAGGTTCCTTATCTGTTTCTCAAACACAGGGCTTTGTTTGCAGCAGGTAGACATTCTTCACTAGCTTTTTTAATATCTTTCTGCTCAAGAGGATGAAGGAGAAACTACATTTAGATAAATCACAAAACTGCTTAGCTATTCTTTTATTACTGATTCTAATATTACCCTTCAGCCAAACAACAAAGTGGCACAGTTGTATAGTAATGTATCTTTCAAAAAGAACAATCAATGTCTTTATAGACTGGACATGCACAAACATCGCATTAGTCACAGACTCGTGCTCTCGTCCAAAAAAGAGAGAGAAATAGCTTGATCACTCCGACTTCACTGACCTTTTCTTTGGTGACTGTGAAAGGTCAGGCTGCCTGCAGGCCACAGTAAACATGCAGGAGGGGTACGTTGAGATCACATAGCCTGTGATTTTCCCATTAACTTTGCAGACAGCTAAATGGACTGGTTGAAAGAGGCTGCCCTTTCTGCACGTGATAAACCCCACATCTTCAACACTATGACTTCGGTTTGACTTCCCCCAATACTACTGCACTGACTCACACCTTATTCCTTTAAAGACATCTGGGGATGATTCTGCTACAAATGAATAATGTCATATGACTCAGAGACGTCTACATCTGCAAAGGCAGAGTATCAACCTTTTCTTGAGAACAGATCATGCTGTACAGAAGGGTTGAATGGCAAGTCTGTATTTTCACAGGAGCCCTGTTCTTACATGTGGCAGTGTTTACAGTTCCCTTGTGCCAGAAAAAGTTCACTTACTTAACGTGAAAAAAAAAAACAATGGCACAATTCAAGAACGGTGATAAGGAGAAAGTTAGTAAGCCATAATCGCCCACTTTATGAAGTCATCAGCAGGGGCTATTGTTAAGGTGGGGTGGATCAGTAAGCAACTGACAGATATATTTGTGTCTTCATTGTAAAAGCCCGAGAGAAAACAGTGTTTTCTGCCCCGGGGCCCTCGTCCGTGCACAAAGCCGACGTTGATGGGCTCCTCTGCAGACAGACATGACTAAAGCATGGTGCGTACCCTGGGCGGCTGCTGGGCTGAGCTGCGCACTTCAGGGCTGCGCTGACGTCAAGCCCGAGAGAGAAAATAGAGGAAAAACAGGAACAGAAGGCTCTTATTTCCATGGCAGCAATGGCCCAGCTCTCTAACAACGATACTCGCTATACTGAGGTAACAGCCACTACCATGAATAGTCTGACTGCATGTTCTATTCTTAGACTAGAAGGAGCTATATTTGAGCATGTCACTGACTCAAATGTTCACTGAAAAGCAAAAAGTGGAGCATGGTGGAGGTTTTACATCAGACATAAACACTATAGTCTGAACAGAAACAGCACAGTAGAATTATGATGTTTGCAGTGTGCATATTCATGGGGTGGTCTATTTTAAGATCATGAAATGAAGAAAATCAAAGGCCAATCAACCAGTTTAAAGATCCTTTTCCATTTATTCTAAAAGTGAAGCCACTGTTGTACAGAGATCCCTACATGAAATATAAAAGTCAAGTCATCTTTATTTACTGTATAGCGCTTTATACAATACAGATTGTTTCAAAGCAGCTTTACAGTAATAAACAGGAAAACAATGATTCAGTGGTGGTAACAGAATTCAGTTCTGCTCTAAAGACAATAGGAAAACAGTCCGTATTATAGTTGAAATCAGTTCAGTGTTGATCAATTTCAGTTCAATAATTGTGTAAAGTATATAAATTAAATTGGTTAGCTATAAAGCAGCTCTGCAGAAAACAGTCATGTCATCACCCAGCTAAGTTCAGTTCTCCTTCAATAGTGTCAGTGTCATATCTGTAATATTGCTGAATATTAAAGGGTTAGTTCACCCAAAAATGAAAATTCTGTCATTAATTACTCACCCTCATGTCGTTCGACACCCGTAAGACCTCCGTTCATCTTCAGAACACAAATTACAGTGGTTCTACAATCATTTTATGAAGTGATGAGAATAGTTTTTGTGCGCAAAAAAACTAAATAAGGACTTATATAGAGATGGCCGATTTCAAAACACTGCTTCCTGAAGCTTCGGAGCGTTATGAATCAGCGAATCGATTCATCACTCGTATCGTGTGTCAAACCGCCAAACTGCTGAAATCACGTGACTTTGGCGATCCGAACCGCTGATTCGATACACTGATTCATAACACTTCAAAGCTTCAGGAAGCAGTGTTTTGAAATCAGCCATCTCTATATAAGTCCTTATTTAGTTTTTTTGCGCACAAAAACTATTCTGATCACTTCATAAAATGATTGTAGAACCACTGTAGAGAGATGGACTTTGTAACTGCGTCTTTAGTGCCTTTTATGGGTCTTGAGAGAGGAAATGTCATTGCTGCCAATGGAGGCCTTTCTGAGGCATCGGATTTCAACAAAAATATCTTCATTTGTGTTCCAAAGATGAACAAAGGTCTTACGGGTGTCGAACGACATGAGGGTGAGTAATTAATGACAAATTCCATCAAACTTGGAATAAATGGATGAAATATTTTTGAATGCTACCGTTCCACAATTTGACTTCTGGCTTGTGATGCAGCCTGAATCATAATCACACCATGTTCAATTATGATTCATTCAGGCTGCACCACAAGCCAGAAGTCAAATTTTGGAAAGGTAGCATTCAAAAATATTTCAACCAGTTATCTAAAATAAATTATTATTTAGAATTAAGAATTTGTTTCCACCACATGGCCATGTTTTATTAATTAAATTGTGACCATTTGCAAATCTGTTCCCTCATTTTAATTAAATAATGAATTCCTATGATTAAATTCAGTTCAATCGTGGCCATGATTTAACTAAAATGAGGGACAGAATTCTTAATTCATGGTCATAATGTTTCCCCCCCTGTATGTCATGTGCAGGGCTCCATACTGTTGCTCAGAAAATATTAAGAATAAAATCCCTTGAAAAAGATTGAAATGATTATTGAAATGATTTCAACAAATATTTGTAATATTTTTGAGTAATAAATGAACACCCCTCACATGCCTGAATGCTTGCATCCAGTATTTATTGATCATTTAAACCTTGTTTTTAAATAACAATAAATATTGGATGCAACTATTCAGATGTTACTCCCAAGCAGTCAGCATAAAACATATCAGGTTCAAATGTGCTATGCATTATTCAAAAACGAAAAATCTGTCACCATTATCTCAACTGTAAGTTGTTCCAAACCTGCATGGATTTCTTTCTTCTGCTGACCACAAAAGAAGATATTTTGAAGAATGTCAGTAACCAAACATTTGATGGTCCCCATTGATTTCCATAATATTTTTTCCCCCATACTATGGAAGTCAGTTGGGACAATCAACTGTTTGGTTAACCATACTCTTCAAAATAATATTCTTTTGTGTTCAGCAGAAGAAAGAATTTTCATTTTTGGGCGAACTATCCCTTTAACTGGGGTTGTGGATGGCCATGTTGTTGAAATAGTGTGAAGTCAGAACGAGAGTCATGTGCAGCTGGGTCACCCCTCTCTGTCTGACACACTAATGAGTTCATGTGTTCTGCTGAGCCAAGGTCAGGGGCCGAGAAAAATAAGACCCTCTCATCACTCCGTTCCTTATGAAGTCCACTTTTGTGCAGCAGCAAACAGAGCAGTCACATGACTTAAGACTCACAAGACATTTTATGTCTGTGAGTAGTTTAAATTAGTTCGGACTGAATGCAAAGGTCTGTTTAACAATAGCCTAAAGCAGAATTGTACATTTATACATTTGTACAAATCTATTCATTCATTTCATTTAATGTTTTACAGCTAGTAGCATGGATAGATGGAAAAAAAAGAGTACAAAATTATACCTTTTAAGGTCACTGGGGCTGTACACTTAAGGGTACATTTTTGTACCTCTTAATCAGGGGTAGGCAAGTTCGGTCCTAGAGAGCTGATGTCCTGCAGTTTAGATCCAAGTTAAAACTCATGGCTCCCAGCATGCATTGCAGCATTAAGTATGTCACCAATGTTGAGATTCATATGCTGATTCTTGATATCTGTGTGTCTACACTTTTTCCCCTCAGAATGTATTTAAAATTCTGAATGTCTAATCTGTGGCAAGAAAGTATTGTTGGTGAATATTTTTTATTAATAGGTTTAGTTAGTGATGAGTTTAGTCAAAAATGTTTCTTCATGATAACTTTTGTTATGGCTTTTTTTTTTTCTTTTTTTTTACAGATTATGTGTTTTGTTAACACTGTAACAAAAACACAAACTTGCATAAAAAACAAGAGTAAAACTGTCCAACTAAAGGAAATACTGATCACCATAATGGTGACCAAACATTTTAATAAAATCATGCTATGTCTCAATAAGAGAGGGTTGGAGCCAAACTCTCCAGGACAGCGACTTGCCTACCCCTGCTCTAAGTAGAGGAAAACAATGGTATAATTTATCCCGAAGGACCAGTTGTGTACCTTTAAAGTTATACATTTTGTTCCCCAAGGAACAAAATTACCTCCACTATACCTTTTTTTCTCAGTGTGTAGATTTAATTCAATTCTCATTTATTTGTATAGCGTTTTTCACAATACATATCGTCTCAAAGCAGCTTTACAGAAAATGCTTGCGTCTGCATTACGATTCAGAGTGATTTGTTATCAAGTTATGGATTTCAGAAAATATACAAGTCACACAGTTAGCTAACAATGTATTAACAAACAATGTGAAAACTTAAGGCAGAAACAATGGGCTCATTGAAGTAAAGAATACATGTTGTTAACAATGATAAGCGTATATAGAAAGGGTTGGTTGGTGGTAGAGTTGGAGTCATCTTATCACAGGTGATGGTCATCTGAAGTCTTCATGAGAGGCTGGATGCAGACTGGAGCTGATAGACTCTCTAGTTACCTCGGGATGGGCGTCCCGAGATAAAATAGAACAGGAAAATAATTAGCGTAGCTGCTGTTCAAAACATTAAGCAAAGACAATCATGTACACTGATATAACTGGAGTACAAGGTCATGAGATGCATTATGTAAATGATTGGCTAAAGAGATGCATCTTTAGCTGCTAATATGTGGCAAGCCGATCGATCAGATTATATTATATTTTTGCATCACATATCATTAATCGTGGAAACCTAATGCTGCATCCACCCACCGTTCTCCTTGACGCAATGGGATGTTGTTGTCAAATACGGGTCCTGTCCTATGGTAAATAAACTCATGAGCATGTCATACACAGCTTTACAGACCACATTTCCTGTTGTCACCACAGCATGTTTCCTTTTACGACACTGGAGATGAATGGTCTGCAAACACGGAACAACCAGCAAGAATAGCAACACAAACATAGATTTTTGAGACTGAAGGGCACCAGTTCAAAATAAATACAAATTACTCTCTTCATTCTCCAAAAACAAAGTTTTTATCATATCGATGACAAAAGGTGTCATAACTTGACGATTAGACCACACTTCGAGATAAATTTCCCATTCTAGGATGTATTGTGTATAATTTGCTAGGTTAATTATTGTCTGTGTTGTGTGTAGACTGTATTTTATGATTTTTCTGTGATCCCGGTGAGTGCAGACCATACCTTGATAAGAGCACTCAGTGGTTTCTCCACTTCCTCTACAGTCTCACACTCAGGAAACACCATATCTGTCTGACTGAGGGTTACCGTTGGTAACAGAGATTCATTCATTAGTCACGTTAAACTGAAGTTGGGAACACATGGACTCCCTCCTGTGACTGATTGATTAGCAGAAGTTAAGTGAGCCGGAGCCAGTGGGAAGTCAGGCACGCGCCCGTCAGCTCTGAGTCTGTAATCTGACAGCACACATTGCACAAAGACAATGCCACACACAAAGCCCTGATGAAGTGGGCTACAAAACTTAACAGAGCATTTCTACTTCACAGAGACGGTTTATCAGCTTTAAACAGTGCCACGTGCACCTAATCTTCATTTTGTAAAAGTGTCTGTTTGCATTCTCCATATGCAGGGCCTGATCAAACCAACCCCTTTTTTCACTTGAAGTTGTATTGTCACTTCCCAATAATAAGCGGATCTAACTTCAGTGTTGCCCGAAACGAATCAATCAAGCAAACATTTCTAAAGCCACGTATCATGCTCATATGTGAAAGTAATTATTAGGCTCCTGTTTCCTCAGCAGAAATCAATCAGTCTGGGGCAATCAGCAGTGGCGGAGAGAGACGACCACTAATGCCAAACCTAATATTTCTGCAGGGCTCGGGGTCAGAACCAGAGTGGCAGAAAGAAAGGCAGTCACAGGTTTTAAGAACTTCTCTAAACACGGCCTACAGTGCACAAAAGTTGTAATTATAGACAAAATCAGGATCAGATCAGGATCATAACATACTTGAATTAAAATGATGCATTGGAGTCTAAAAACATGCTATTCCAATATTTAAAATATGTTAGCTAAATTGATATTGTTACTTGTCTGTTGCTCAGATAACACTGTAAAAAGAAGCTATACTGGTATATTTTTCTGTTGATATGTAAAATCATGTACATTTAGCAATATAGCAGGTGAATTATGATGTATATTATGATATTATGATGAGCTACACTATATTGACAAAAGTTTTGGGACGCCTGCCTTTGCATGCACACTAATTTTAATGACATCCCATTCTTAATCCGTAGGGATTATTATGGAGTTGGCCCACCATTTGCAGCTATATCAGCTTCAACTCTTCTGGGAAGGCTTTCCACAAGGTTTAGGAGTGTGTTTATGGGAATTTTTGACCATTCTCCTAAAAGTGCATTTGTGAGGTCAGGCACTGATGTTGGGCGAATTCATCCCAAAGGTGTTCTATCGGGTTGAGGTCAGGACAAATTCCTCCACACCAAACTCGCTCATGACTTTGTGCACTGTGCGCCTCAGCATGCGCTGACCCCGCTCTGTGATTTTACGTCGCCTAACACTTTGTGGCTGAGTTGCTGTTGTTCCCAATTGCTTCCACTTTGTTATAATACCACTAACAGTTGACTGTGGAATATTTAGTAGTGAGGAAATGTCCTGAATGGCTATCACAGTGCCCCGATTGAATTCAGAGCAACCCATTCTTTCACAAATGTTTGCAGAAGCAGTATGCATGCCTAGGTGCTTGATTTTATACACCTGTGGCCATGGAAGTGATCTGAATTTGGAACACCTGAATTTAATACTTTTGGCAATATAGTGTATATGCAAAAACCCACTGACATTCTATGATGTTCAAAGCATTTCTAAGGGTACTGATTTTTAGAAGGCAAACAGGAACACATTATTAGCTGTTTAATAACGTAGTCAAGCAAAAGGCTAAACATATTTATTATGTGTCCGACATTGTAAAGAGCAATAACTTTGTGCAGCAGTAACTTGAGTAAAAGTTGACAGAGTGGATCTAGCTGGTGTGAGTGAGTGGAGGCGGGGCTAATTTGTATATTCATGGAACCGCATACACTAAATGAAGCAAGGCTGTAAAGGTACATTCAAGCTACTTTAAGGCATGAAGAATTTTTTTAACACTGGAATTTTTGGGGGTGATCAAAGATGAGTTTTAAGGGATAAAATTATTGACTACAGGAGGACTTTAATATTATTTTTCCACTATATTCTTTATGGAACCACTGATTACATTAAATAACCTTTTTTTACAACACCAGGTCTACACTGGATGCTTTTTATATGGACAGCTAAAGGATGTCTACACTGGAATCGACAAAGTTGTTGCTCGCGTTGCATCCAGTGTAGACCTAATCACTCATTATAACCGGTTCTATTGTCTTTTTATCACGTTGCAGCGCGCTACTAGCATCTTGTGTAGACTTGGTGCACGAGTGTAATTAGTTAATGGGAAATTTTTTTTTTTTTTAAACAATACATACATCCTACTGTAAAATATTGGGTAACACTTTATTTTGATGGTCTCTTTTGAACATTCTGTTGACTATAAGTAACGTTGCACCTACATGTCAACTAACTCTCATTAGAGTATTAATAGACTGCCTGCTGCATATCTACTAACATTTTATTCTAATGGTCTTTCAGACATTCTGCTGACTATTAGTAACTTTGCAACTACATGTCAACTTATTCTAACCCTAACCCTACCGGTCTACTAACATTTTACAAACACTCTAATGATATTTAGTGGACATGTAGGTGCAACGCTATTTATAGTCAACAGAATATGTTAAAGGGACCATCACAATAAAGTGAAACCAAATATTGTTAAGAAATTCTAATTTATCCACTAAAAATATGATATTTTTAGACAATAATATTTTGGCCAAATAGGTTGGTATATATTAACATTAATAACAAAGTTAATAACTGCAAAATATTCAAATATTTGTTGCTAAAATTATGTACCACAATAGCAACACTTTAACCATATTTTTTATGGTAGATTCTGAGAACCAAAGCTGCTTTTTTACTGTAAATGTAACATGATTTTTCCCAATTAAAAAAAAAAAGAAGAAAAAACAAGAAAGAATAGAAAACACATTTAGAGTCGCTTATTTAGCTGTTGCAAACCTATTTTGTCTCTTCCTTGTCTTCTTTAAGCACTGAGGTCAAAGGCCACCTGATCACTTCGGGTCATCAAAGGTCATCTTATTCAATGAGTCTCTCCAAAAGTCTGAGTGAGCAGGTCATTTTAACAGTGCTTGCTCAGGGGAGACAAACAAGAGGATGGCTTAACTTTCACTTCCTGCAGTTGAGTTCTCTGAATCGCCTCTAAACTAACTGGAAGTGCAAGGGTCAGTATTTTATAAAATAATAATAAAAAGAGAGTCAAATTATGGTAAACAAACAGGCAGTCAGATACAAACAAACACGTCTTGTACCGTACTATTCCACGAATGTTACTGGATGGTGGAGTAGAATCATGTTTACAGTGCTTTCAGATTGTTTGATGCAAGTACAAACATGCAGTTCCAAGATAGAGACACCGAATCCTGTGCCAGCACAGCATCTTTTATATAACATACAACAGACTGTTCAATAATCACAGTCACCCAATTCTAAAAAATCAACTGTCGCTAGGTGAGTAACAGCTAAAACGTTTTTTTTTTCACCATGCTGAGAATGTGTTGAAAAGCATATTTACAATGTTCACAGGAGGCCGTCTGAACCTCCATGACTAGCTGGCTCTCAGCCAGGCGTCTGTGTGTATCGGTGTCTGGGAGACTGCATGATCCGCAACGGTTACAGCCCTGATCACGCAGTCATCACAGTGGCTTAACAAACCTTCAGCGGCCCCAGCTAACTGTCTAAGTCTGGCAGACTCCAGCTAACTGTCTGGCTATGCAGGTAGCTTTTGCACTCAAGAGACAAATTAGGCAAACAGGCTAGTAATAATAATTGTAGCGTGTACTGTCTGTTCTTTTGGTGTGAGTCTAGTCTAGTGTGTGTGTAAATCAGACACTGATACACTATAGAAGAATGACTTTGTGTGTTGTGAGTCAGTATAGTTGCAAGACAGAGCACTGTGTTCTCTTTGAAGATAAATTAAACTATGAAAACTATCTTGAAAGCTTGAGTTAAAGAACCAAGTGTTATATTATGTGACTACAGATTGGTGGTTCTCTTGTACAGAGATCTCACTCTTCCCAAAATGGCAAAAACAAGCAGAAAACAGGATTACAGCTAAAGAGACAACCAAATTAGATGTTTTCTCTGTCAGAGCTACGTAGACACTTTCTGACAACGTCATTTCGGAATAAACAATCGGAGTAATTAGACACTCCTCGCATTAGGACGTTCTGTGATTGCTTTTTTTATTTTTAGACACATACACATCAGAGCTATATATTTTGCATATGCAAACATTCTTTATTTATATTAAATATAAATGCATTTTTAATTATTATATCTCTATATATTAAACATGCACTTACTAGCATTCAAAAGTTTGGGATCAGTAAGATGTTTTTGAAAGAAGTCTTGGTCACACTTTATAGATTAGGGTCCAATTCTTACTAACTAATAACTATGTCTTTTGCCTCAGTAAACTCCTAATTACTGCTTATTAATAGTTAGGTAGTTGTTAAATTTAGGTACTGGGTAGGTTTAAGGAATGTAGAATATGGTCATGCAGAATAAGGAATTAATTTGTGCTTTATAAGTACTAATAAACAGCCAATATCCTAGAAATATGCATGCTAATAAGCAACTACTTAATCGTGAGAATTGGACCCTAAACTAAAGTGTTACCAAAGTCTCTTATGCTGAGGCCGTATTTATTTAAAGGATTAGATCACTTCAAAATGAAAATGTCCTGATATTTTTCCCCATCTCATTCAAGATGTTCATGTCTTTCTTTCTTCAGTTGAAAAGAAATTAAGTTTAATGGGGAAAACATTCTAGGATTTTTCTCCACATAACGGTTTTCAATTGCAACCAAAGGGTTGAAGGTCCAAATCAATGCAGTTTCAAAGGGTTTGAAGGGCTTCAGAGGGCTCTGCGTGATCTCAGACGAGGAACAGGGTCTTATCTAGAGAAACCATTGGTCTTTTCGATATACATTTTATCCTTCCGTGTTGTTCTTCTTAACGGCGTATGACGTCATCACGTCCGAAAGGTCACGTAGGTGGAAGTACCGACCCAGTGCCGAAAAACTCCACCTCATGTTCTCCTCCAACTTTGAAATTGTCCAACATTGTTGTTTAACCTTTATTTTGTAAAGGGCGTTTGATTTAGTCTTTGCAGGTTTGTTTTAACACTGGGTTGTACTTCCACGTACGACACAAGTGTGACCTTTCCGACGTTATGGCGCCATACGTCATGCAAAAGCAGAACACCGAAATTGCACATTTGAAGTTAAAAAGTATATACATTTTTTTTTTTTTAGAAAATGGTTTCACTAAATAAAGCCCTATTCCTCATCTGGGATCGTGCAGAGCCTTCTGAAGCCCTTTGAAACTGCATTGATTTGGACCTTCAATCCGTTGGTTGCCACTGAAAACCATTATGTGGAGAAAAATCCTGGAATGTTTTCCTCTAAAAACTTAATTTCTTTTCAACTGAAGAAAGACTTGAACATCTTGGATGAGATGGAGGTGAGTGAATTATCAGGAAATTTTAATTTTGAAGTGAACTAATCCTTTAATTAAAAGTACAGTAAAACAGTAATATTGTAAAACATGATTACAATTTTAAAGTTTTATATTTTAATATATTTTTAAATGTATTTCTAAAACAGCATGTATTCAGAAAAAAGTTGCTGCAGTTAATATGCACTCTGCTTATCAACGATTCACGATTGTACCTGATAATACAGTCATATTGCAACTTCGGTTCAAGCCCAGGGATTCTCCAGATGTACAAATGTGCAATACAAGCCAATGACACTTTTTCCAGAAACCGTCGCTAATACTACGTTACTCACAGAGCTAACAGGAAGTGGGCTTTGCATGCTGAGCCGAAAGGGTTCCAGATAAATGGTGACAATGTGTAGAAAGAGGGAAGTGGCTCTTCTCGTTTCTTTTGTACAAGCTGTTAATCCTGGACTGAATACAGATGGCTAGGGGGTGACAAAATCTGGCTCGGTATGGGTCAAAGGGGTCCACCGCAGACTGCAAACATAGAAGCTTCATTATAGAGTTACAGGTGTGTAACCAAGTTAAATGCATATCGGTAGCTAAAAAGGCATCAAACTAGATCTAATTATGTTTAAGACCTTCAAAGACACACATCAAAGACAAAATGCACCGCAGTGTTAAATACTCTAAAGTGAGTGTTCATTTTTAAGAAACCATGAGGTCAGAATTCCACATCCCGCTGTCAGTGAGACACGGCACGGATTGCATTCCATGCATTCCACATTCCAAAGGTCACAGCAGGAGGCCGGTACAGTAACTACACCCTGAACAAGTAACTGCTTGATATCCAATTGTACAAGTCAGATTGCCTCCAGAAGTTTGTGCAACGTGTTCAGCATTCCTGACATGCATTTGATGACTTTGACAATGCTAATTGCCTAATTTCATGAGTTTAGATGTCTATATTTAAATCAATCCAAAAAAGCTCCCAAAGCCTTGATAATTGTCTTGTTATTCGTCTCTTTTCCCAAGGTGTGTCAGATCCGTCTCTTTTTCGTTAGCAATGATAATGTTCGCAAAACTGCAGCCAATTATTGCATTTAGAATGACTTGTACACTTAAAAGTGGCTTAATACAATCAAAGCGAACATACACACACACACACACCCTCATACTGCAAACAAATCATGCACCCACCCGCATAAATACACACATTTGGCCTTAAGAAGATTTCCAAAGCTGCATTTCCCTAAATCGGATAGTTCCCCCCAAAATCACTCACCTTCAAGTCGTTCACAACCCGTACGATTTTATTTCTTCAGTGGAAAACACACACACACACACACAAAATATAATGTCTCTTTTGTCCACACAACGGAAGTCAATCGTGTGTTGAATCACTTCTTTTGTTTTATACACAGAAAAGAAAGTCAGGTGTGGAACAACATGAAGGTTAGTAAATGATGAAACAATTTACATTTTTTGGGTGAAACTATGAAGCCTTGCCGCACAGACAGTTCAGTAATTCATAGACATATATGAAATATCCGGTTAAGAAACATGCAGGTATTTCAGCTTGTTCATTCTTATAATTCTTTATACATGCCATTGATGCAGCCGACAAACTTAGTTTCTAGACACATGCCGTTACATGTTCTACTGAAGCATAATTGCTAACTGTTGCCCATATATGGGTGTCATTTATAACAGAAACTTCCTGGTAATTCATAGTCTATGTAAATAATTGACTGTGCTCAGGATGATGGACATACCTTATCTCTGAACCTTTTTAAAACATGCTATAAATCTTCAGAGGAACTGCCATCTAAGGCAGTTCATTTTAGACCACGTTTATTGGAGATTATGAACGTGCCCTTTAAGGGCAGATGGATTCCAGACTGTTGATTATTGAGCAGGCAGAAGAAGCTAATGTCACTCAGTGTCAGCAGGGGAACGAGTCCTCATTATCTGAAGCCCACCTGATCAGCAATGAGAAGACTTATAATTTATGTAATGTTCCATGTGCAGCGACTGAAAGTGTTAGCAAAGTCTGCTAATAATACTGGAATTACGCAGCCAAATAATTTATTGTTTGCTTTGATTAACATAATGGCACCTATAACACTACCAAGTGGAAGATTTTATTGCTCTTTCATATCAACCTCACCTTAGATGTTTCTCCTAAAAATGCAATGTGTGAAGCAGGAGATATATTGGTACACTACATTTTTTTTATTTTTCACTGGCCTGTAGTGACACAATATAAAAGTTTCTGACTGGTCGTGTGATCAAAAATGTTGGCACCAATGGCGCAACCCACTTTATGTAAAATATAACATGTTAAGGCATTTTCTAGTAAATAATTGTACACATTTTTTAAAACATCTATCAGATTTAATACTATTTTTGCAATTATATACAGATTATATGAGTGCACCTTCAAGCAAACATCTCCAACGGCATCCCATCTTGCTGCTTTTCTAGGGGTCTAAAATATAAAAGAGATTTTATGTAATTTTCTTTCTAATTGGCAGCATTTACACATTGTTTAAAGGTATAGTGCTTACAAAAAATGTAATTCTGTCATCATTTACTCACCCTAATGCCATTCCAAACCTGTATGACTTTACTTCTGCAGAACACAGAAAAAGACAATATTCTGAAGAAGCTTTCAATGATAGACAAAATACTGGTCCACACTGACTTTCAATCTATGGACAAAAACACAGCAATTTATTCAAATATCTAATTTTGTGTATAGCACAAAAGAAAGAAAGTAATACCGGTTTGAAAAGACATGAGGGTGATTAAATAACGGAAAAAAAAATTGTGTGATTTACCCCTTTAAGTTAGTGTGCTTTATTAAACTGACATTTATAATCTCACGTTTTGCACTGCAGATTTAGCATGTTTTACAGTCAAGGTAAAACGTTAAGTTATGAGAATAGGATTAGTGTTAAGGAGAAAATCAGTTTGCCGGGGAGAATGTGCCTGCATGCCAACTAGAGGAAGGCCTATTGTGAAAGAAATGTGATTTAAAAAAAACTAGCTGAACTTGTGGAGAAAGAGCAAGCAAATCGAAATTCCAAAGCTTTTTGTTTCCAACATCTACCCATGCCCATCCTTTACTAATGACTTTAGTAATGCATGACTGGTTAAGGCTGTAGAGGATAGTAGTCTTTCCTGAGGAGCCGGGGCAGGACAGTGACGGGTGCCAGAAGTGCATTTTTTTGTCACAAGACTAAATGGATTTTATGGGGAGTGTCAAAACTTACAATGTAAAATATTCATTACACGTCTTCCATAGGAAACTGTAGGTGGAGGTGGAATGTGGCATGACAGAAAGCAACCGTCTTTCTCTTTCTGTCCCCCCATCCCGTCTCATCCGCCCCCTCCAACATCAGGTTTGTGCAGGGCAGACAACAGGCTCAGGAAACGGCTGCTTTGATCGTCTGATAGCGTGATAAAAACGTGTTCTGTGTATGGCTGACGTAAAGCCATTTAAAATACCACCACCAATAAAATCATGCAGAATGCTGACCGAATGATTTAGTCATGTTGTACAACCCCTTATCTCCGCATTGCAAGCGACTATACTGTATGCTCTGCTAGTTGCAATGAAAGTACATTATATTGCAAAAAGTATTGTAAAAGTACCGTCCAAATCATTGAATTCAAGTGTTCCAATCACTTCCATGGCCACAGGTGTATGAAATCAAGCACCTAGGCATGCAGACTGCTTCTAAAAACATTTGTGAAAGAATGTGTCCCTCTCACTGCATTGTGCCAAGTGTAAAGTTTGGGGTTATGGTATGGGGTTGTTTTTCAGGGGTTGGGCTTGACCCCTTAGTTCCAGTGAAAGGAACTCTTACTGCTTAAGTATATCAAGACATTTTGAACAATTTCATGCACCCAACTTTGTGGGAACAGTTTGGGGATGGCCCCTTCCTGTTCCAACATGACTGCGCACCAGTGCACAAAGCAAGGTCCATAAAGACATGGATGAGTGAGTTTGGTGTGAAGGAACTTGACTGTCCTGACCTCATCCCGATAGAACACCTTTGGGATGAATTCGAGTGGAGACTGCGAGCCAGGCCTTCTCGTCCAACATCAATGCCTGACCTCACAAATGCGATTCTAGAAGAATGGTCAAAAATTCCCATAAACACACTCCTAAACCTTGTGGAAAGCCATCCCAGAAGAGTTGAAGCTGATATAGCTGCAAAGGGTGGGCCAACTCCATGTCAAACCCTACGGATTAAGAATAGGGTGTCTTTAAAGTTCATGTGCATGTCAAGGCAGGCGTCCCAAAACTTTTGTCAATATAGTGTATGTATCATCATCACTCTTTATACTGTCGAATCGATACATATTGCAACCTTTTGAGTGATGTTGCCAGGCAACATTACTGAACATTTGCAGTGAGAGAGACAGGACATATGTACACTACTGAGGCTGCTGAGGATAATAATATAACACTAAAACCTGAAACATTCTAATAGCATCAAAAATTTAATTCTATAAAGTGAATTCAGGCCTCACAAGATTATAATGAACAGTATGTAAAATATATGCAGTGTTATTAAATTCTACACATTTTTTAAAAGATTATAAATAAGCATTAGATGACAGCAAAAAATGAGCATGCACACTAAAACCATCCAATATCAACAAATATAAATGGCATTTTTGGTAGATCAGTTAGCTTTTGTTTGTTGTTTTTTTGATAGAAATCAATGTGTTTATTCAGCAAGAACACATTCAACTGATAAAAAGGGACAGTAAACACGTTTACATTGTCTTGTGTTCTTTTGCACTTTCTATTCAGCAAATAATCCAGAAAAATGCAACATATTTTCCACAAAAATATTAAGCAGCACACTGATTAATAATAATAGACCCACTTCATATTAGGTGGCCTTATTTACTATGTACTAACATTTAAATTAATCATTTGATACAATGCACTTATTGTGTACATGTATTTACGTTGTACTTATTTAAATTAGCTGCATGTAATAACATCTGTAATTAATTTCTGTAGTTAAATTTATAATTATACTGTTGACACTTCCCTTACACCTAACCCTTCCCTTAAACTTACCCACACCACCACACCTGTCTTTACCCGTATCCCACCTCAATATCAGCAAAAGTGTTTTACAATATGAACACAATAAGTACATTGCACTTATTTTCTGATGTAACTACATTGTAGTTAAAGCCACCTAATATAAAGTGGGGTCATAATGATAAATGTTAATTTACCAGCAAATCAGATTATTAGAATGATTTCCTGAAGGATCATGAAGACTTGAGGTTTGATGCTGAAAATTCAGCTTTGCCATCACTGAAATAAATTACATATTTAAATATATTAAAACTGTTTTTATATATCAAAAAATGCAAAGTAATATTACAAATATATAAAATATTGTATATAGCATAATAACTAGTATTGGCTGATTCATTATACCTCAATATGAAAATGCAATTAGACTGTACATGTAATGAAATTTATCTCAACTCTGCTGAACTACTTCTAATGATTCTTATTTCTGTTGTTGTTAAAGTTGAATCAAGGCAAAATGCGTTCTAGAAATGTAGAACTGTTATAAAACTTGTAAAATCCTCTGCTTGGCTGAAACTTTGTTTTGCTCAGTTTTTCCAGTGTCTGCAGCACACTAGCCGGAGTAAACAAATGCAAGCATGCATACACTTGCACATGCTCACGGATCAGTCTTAAGCCCTTAAGACGTTAACTATTGCTTTGCAACTGCGTGTTAATGATACAGACTCGATCCTAGCAAAACCAACACCTTTGCAGCGTGCAAAACAACAACAGCTGATGGTGGTCACTGTCATTTTTCCACCACAAAAACACTGTCTGTCCCTTATAATCCCCCTTGTATTTTCTGCCCCACCCTGCTGCATGTTTTCTCTTCAAGCTTGTCCGTAAAGATCAGGTATTTTTTTCAGAATTTCTGATTACAAGAGTAACTGCATGCTAAAACAAAACGGAGGACAAACGTCTCTATTGTTGACCTCAAGCACACATTTTCTTTCTCTCTGTCCTATGGTTGTCAGTGTCTGCACACATGCATGCTACTTATGTAACATCCCCAGTTTCATGTACCACCCTGAGCTCTGTTGTCCTCCGTTGAAAAGAGTAGCTGAGCTGGGAGTTGTTTTGGCCCTACCCAGCGCTTCCCTTGAATGTGTATTTGACACATGCTCAGACTCCACTCCCTCCACTCACATGTCAGGGAAGAATACTACGAGAACGCCGTCACACTCTATCACATGCTGCTCCAGGTTTGTTTACCATCTACCAGCTGCCGGTTGGCTGAGTCACTCTGCCTTTATTTTAACAGACTGTTCTAATTTCACTTTTGCACCGTTTATTCTCTTTCACGTCTTTTAAAAAAATATAGATGTGCTGTAGAGAAGTGACTTACAGGGTGACCTACAACATCTAGTGCACAAATACAGAGATTGGAAGATTTGTTGTATAGATGCTGGAATATTTTAGGAATATTTGTGCAAGTCTAAAATGAAAATCATAAGTCAACAGTATTATGCAAGATCTCATCTATTCCAAAAGGTGAATAGCATGAATAACATACTGTAAAGCATTGCAAAACATGTGTCCTTAAATCCTAAAGGGTTAGTTCTCAAAAAAATGAAAATTCTGTCATTAATTACTCACCCTCTTCGGAACACAAATTTAGATATTATTTAATGATATCATGGAGTTCTCTGACCCCTCCATACTTTTAGTGCGCAAAAAAAAAAAAACAATAAAAAAATTAAAAAAATTCTCGTGTGTTATTCTCCTAGGATGTCGACGAAGTAAAAACAGTGCATGGCTTCCGAGGTCTTCGTCAGAATGGCGACTCACCATTGGCTAGCTCCTGCGTCAGCATCACATGCATGCGTTATGGTGCTGCTCATGTGTACAGCTTCGGCCAATGGTAAGCCGGCGTTCTGACATGGAATTTGGAAGCGCTGCACTGTATTCACTACGTTGACAGCGTGTGATGATTCATGCTTAAATTGTTATAGAAATAGTTGACAACATTTGAACTAAATCATTATTCTTATAAT
Organism: Gobiocypris rarus; assembly: GCA_023029165.1. Classification (NCBI taxonomy): domain Eukaryota; kingdom Metazoa; phylum Chordata; class Actinopteri; order Cypriniformes; family Gobionidae; genus Gobiocypris; species Gobiocypris rarus. The sequence goes on along the minus strand of CM040915.1, from coordinate 12,775,192 downwards.
TATTCATAATAATTAAGATGATTAGATAGATAGATAGATAGATAGATAGATAGATAGATAGATAGATAGATAGATAGATAGATAGATAGATAGATAGATAGATAGATAGATAGATAGATAGATAGATAGATAGATAGATAGATAGATAGATAGATAGATAGATAGATAGATAGATAGATAGACAGACAGACAGACAGACAGACAGACAGACAGATAGATCGATCTAGGAGTGTTTGGGAAACCTGTTTGAAACAATAATTACTTTTGCAAATTCATTTGGTCTTGCAGAAATTACACACTTCAGCATTAATGCAAATGGAACTGCAAAATACTCCCAAAACAAATTTGCCCGACTTATTTAACAAATGATTTATGATTGTATTGCTTTTCATAAATTGTATTGTTAACACACTACGGTCAGATAAGTCGTTTGTGTGAAACCGTTTCTTAGCACAATTCAGTCAAGCAGGTTCAATAAACAGATCCGCATCGATGCAGAGTAACATTTTGTCTTTATTTAATTTCATCTACTTTTTCCGATATCATCATTTTTAAACAGCAATATCCACAAAATATTAACATTGTGCAAGAAAACATGATTTATGGCACATCCGAGAAGAACAATTACAAAAAATAGATATATTTCTTCATAATCAAGGCAGAAAGATACATATGCATACACAGGAAAAAACACAAATTAATGGGACAGGCTGAGATTGAAAACTACTGGCTAAGGACTCAGCTACAGATATTACCCACACAAAGCCTAAATCTCACCTCTCATGGTCATGAAAGAGCTCGATGGTGTGTGAAGTCGAACAACGTTAGGGAACGAGGAATTGAGGTTAAGGTATCACGGCCTTCTCAGCACCTTAAGTGTTCTCGCTGTGCGCAACGCTCACTTGTCCTAGCGCTCGCAAACAACGGGTCTCACAACGTAGCAAGACGTTTTCTTAGCTAAATGATGGCGGGGTCTTATTAAACCTAAGTGCGGGGAGTTGTTAGCGTACTTAGGGTCAGCGCTATACTGAGTCAAGAAGGTGGAGAACTCGATTCTAACAAGCTAACTTAGCTTAGCTGACTTTCACAGTGGTTGCTCCAGTGTAATACCATCAAATGTGGTACAGTGAGTTTGGCGGCTGGTCAAAAAAACGTCACACTTTTGTATTGGTAGTTTAGCGCATTTGAGCACTACGCACTTGGCCTGAAAGGCTTGTTTCTAAAGCAGACTTCCTTTGCAATAACATGGTTAGCAAGGGAAAAGTCACAGACTTTCTAATGTAACACTCGAAGTGATTCGATTACAATCCTTCATTTTATGACGTGCTGCTTTTTCTCCTGAAGTACCCATCTCTCTCAAGTTATTTGAAATGCACAAAGCCACTACACTGCTTACTTCAGGATTGACAGGAAGTGATGTCGCTGGAGCAGCTCAGTCCACTGAGCGATTCTGTTGTTCGCTGACCTGCTGGATGACACATAGCATCTCGTGACCTTCGCACGCCTTAGTCATTCTTAATACAGGAGCTGATGACAGCATCCCGTGGGCCGCAGAGAGCACAAACCCCCTCTGTCCCATAACGAGACCCTTTTTCCTGCACTATGTTGTTATTTTCCAGCATATGAAGCAAGATAGTGGGGGAATTCTGTTTTTAGCACTTATCTGAATACTGTGAGTGACTGTTCGGGGATCGTCACATGCAAAACCGTCACTCTTGGTGGCCCAAAAGACTCTGTAATGCCTGTGTGCATCATGTGCTGAGTGCACATTGGACAATTAGAGTTGTGGGTTGACCTTGACACTCATCTTTCGCATGTGACTGCTCAGACCAAGCCAAACCAGACGGCCTGTTGCATAACACGGAGCATCCTGCCCTTTAGATAGACTTAACAACACGGACCACCTCATGAAACGTGCCTCGAAAACAACACCTTGTGCGGGCATTGTGTCAACAATCTCTTCCATATTCCCTCACAGGGAGCAGATAAACCATTGACTATCACATGTACAAGCACTGAAGCCGTCCATCAAATCCTTCACCCGCGTCTTTTGCCTCACCTTAAAGAGGACTAACTCAACGGTTAAATATGAATGATGGAAGAAACGGAAATATTACACAAAGATTACAAAAAGATAAAACACCCAAAAAAGAAAGAAAGAATGCGCTTTAGTTATCAAACACTGTACAGTTTCATACTCAATGACCAGATTCCATGTTTCCATAGAAAGAAGAAATTGGAACAAACAAATCCAAACAGCTATTCTCAAAGTTAACACCTCTGAACATATCCAAAAGAAAGTTTATACATTTTTTTTTCCTTCTGTATGGATTTTACAATCAAGTTTGGTTTCAGAGAAAAACAAAAATGGCCTTTGCAGGGCTTCGACTTTAAAATGACTAAATTTAATGGGGCATGACCAAGCCTCTGCTATTAGGATTGTAATTATTCGTTATTATTTGATATATTTGATATCAAACTTTGGCCTTTTTGGCCTCTTTTAATAAATTTGACCACAAATGTTGCAATATTTTTTTGTATTTCAAATAAGAGGACTCCATTTTTATAAAGAACTGCACTTTAGGAGGGAGCTGGGAAGGATAGTATTAGGTAAATATATTTTCTGCATTATATAAAATCATTTCTTTATAACTTAGTGTTTGAGGATTCTGAAATATAGTATAAACATTAGAAAAAAAAAACAAAGCGTTAAGTCTAATGAGTTTTAATCAATGAAAAGAAAAACTACAGCTCACAAACGGACTGAGGGAAAAAAAGAGTAAAAATATTGGCAACTCTGGTTAATGTCTTGAATCCCTTTGTAAAACATGAAATGCACTGTTTTGATAAAGGTAAGCATACCTGGATTCAGTTTTGGCCATACAAATCTAAAATGAACCTTTAGCTTGCACAATGCAGGGTTAATACTGAACAACCGTTTACCACAGTGTGACTGGGCTAGCCAGCTAGTCAGTCAGCATAATCATGACTGTCTTCCTCTACTCTCCTCCATCACCTATGGTAACAAGGTCAGCCGCTGCACTGAAAAACATGCTGGAGTATCTCTCAGTCTCTGTGTAATATTTTGAAACAGTTTAGAAATCTGAAATCTGCCACCTCCTATTAAGTGCGTCTATATGCATGAATGTTAACAGGCGTGCTGTGCTGATTCATTCATATAGATTCACTCAACGCCGGGCTACATGACGCTAGGTAATACAAATATTGCCCCTTTTTGTTTTTACCGAGAGAGTGTGGCGTTTATTTTCTGGAGAATACCAGGTAAAAAGAAGGGTTGGACTGAATTGCCCATTGACTGGGGATGGGCATCGGTTAAAGTGGGACTGAGATGGCTGGGCTAGACAGTATAGCTATAGAATGATGCAAGGCTTCTTGTCTTTGAAAGGATTCTCTGAGGTGGGAACCCCCACCAGCAGAGGGTCGCTGCGGGCATGCTGCTCACAGTAACTCATGAGGTCTGCAGCAGCCTTAGACACCTGGGAAAAAGACAGAGAGAGAGAGAGAGAAAGAGGAAGAGATGTGATTCAGAGTGAAAGACTATCATCAAAAGCTGAGTGCAAGCGATGGAAGGAGTAATATGGCCCTACAATTTCCGTGATGCGGAAAACGCGGAATCCTGTCATAAAAACGGAATTTAGTGTGTAACGTGGAATTTCACAGAATTAGTTAAATATTTGATGAAGAAATAAAAAGCAGGTCAGTACACTTAAATCAAATTGCGATATAGACTATATAGACTATGAATATTAAACCACAAAAAGATGTTAATATGAATCCTAGATGTTCTGCATGTCTCTGTGTGAATGAATGGCGCAGACGTGCTGTTTCATTTACCACACACACACACACACTGAAGCATTCGTGACGCTCACAGTGTTTTCAGCCTCTGCCGCCTCACAATATGAGGACATGAACACATTAACTTCATTCTCCAGAGCCGCTCTGAGAGTCACTTCATGAGCATTTTACCATTTCATTTGAGAAAAACTATCGTCATATCATAAACACACAGAAACGTAACAGTCTTAATGGCAACACGTCAAAACAAAAGTTCGGTTTAACTTGAAATTGTCACAGAAATATATTACTGTTGTTGTACAGTACAAATTAGCTGTCTCAATGTAGTAATAATAATACTAACACTAATAATAACAAAAAAATATTAAAACAATTTTTTTGTGCAGCACTTAGACAAAAAGTTTAATTTCATATGATTAAAAGATAAGTAAAATTTTTGTTTTACGCCTTCATTTGATTGTCAGAAAAAATAAATAAATACACAACAGAATTTCTGAAATAAAAAAACAACTTTTCTTAGAAATTAAATTGTATTTTGAAATTAATAAACTGATGTTTTTATTAATTCAATTAATAAGACATGCTTTTTGATTATTACAATTTATTTAAACCATTAAAATGGAACCCAGAACATTTAAAACAGAAAACACAGAATTTGGTCAAAATAAAACAGAATTTATATACATTTATAAATATTTCATAGGGACCTAAGCATGTAATTTTTGTAAATTGTTAAATTGTATAAGTTTCATGTCATGATTTCAATTCATTGAAAAGCTTTTTGATAACTAAAACTGAATTGAACCGTTAAAATTTAGTCCAAAAATACACAAATTAAAACCCGGAAAAAAACTGAATCCAGAAAAATGTCAACGGAATTTGGGAAAAAAATAAAACAGATTTCAGAGGGCCCTTAAGGGTATTTAAAAAAAAAATACTGTTAAAAAACTTAAGTGCTAAAGTAAATACCTGTTATCTGGTTACCATATACATTGGAAAGTTGTAAATGGTTTAATGTCTCTTAAGGACATTCCCAATGCATGACACTTCAAATATGATCCTATTTTATATATTATTATTTTTATCATCAGTAATGTACATTATGGTGAGTTTTTGTGTGTTACATTTTTTGTTATCATTGTATTATTTCATGTCATGTTTGTCAACACCCTTGTGGAATTTTGTATTTGTGTGTATGAGCCTGTGCACGTCTACATGAAAGTATTGCTCATGTGTTATGGACAGGCCACTTATTATGAACTCTGATTCATCTGTGCCTTCTATTGCGCCACCTGTATTATTATTATTATTATTATTATGGTGGTTATCAGTACATTTTAATATAAAAAGCAGATTTTAGTAAGGTGATAGTTATAATGTCCTTACATCACAGTTACAAGCAAGGCATCCTGTAATATTAGATACATTGTCACAGCATTTTATATGGTGAATTTCTGGCAACCACAGCTGCTCTCTTATACTGTACTTTTAACAAGATATTTCTTTACAGTGTAGTATTCTAACAGTTTCTCTCATTTGAGCACCACAGTTCTAGATAGAAACCACTGTCACACCTCCAACATATCAAAAACAGGCAAAAAAGCTATTGCTATTGGTTGAAAGCAAACATATTTCAGAATTAAGACACTTTGTGTACCTTAATACGTTCGAAGCCTGCCTCGATCCTCAGCTGCTCCACCAACTTCCTGGCCTGGGCTATGTTATTACTCGTCGACATTCTCTGCCATCGGTTATCGTGCCAAGTAAAATGAGAAAATTCTACAAGAAAACAAAGATGCAACAATATTAATATGGATGCAGCATTGTAAAGCATGTACAGTATGACCTATGGAAAATCAATATATAAATGAGATGCTTCTTAAGCTGCTTTTTTAGTCAATTAATACTTTTAGGAGGACATTAAGGGTTAGTTCAAAAATGAAAATTCTGTCATTAATTACTCACCCTCATGTCGTTCCCAACCCATAAGACCCTTTATCTTCGGAACACAAATTAAGATTTTTGATGAAATCCGAGAGCTCTCTGATCCCTCCATAGACATCTATTTTATTAACACTTTCAAGGTTCAGAAAGATAGGAAAGAGATCGTTAAAATAGTCCATTTGACTCCAGTGGTTTAACCTTAATGTTATGAAGCGATGAGAATACTTTTTTTGTGCAAAAACAAACAAAAATAACGACTTTATTCAACAATTTCTTCACGTCTATGTCAGTCTCCTATGCTGTTGACGTAGTAAATACAGTACAGCTCTTCCGAGTTATGTCAGAGCTACGCCAGCACGGCGGCATAACATTGGCCGATGCTGATCACGTGAGCACCACGTCACACACGTCTGATGTTGACACAGGAGCTGACCAATTTAAACTACGTAGGAGACTGACACACGTGAAGAAATTGTTAAATAAAGTCGTTATTTTGCGAGAAAAAAACCCATATATTCTCATCGCTTCACAACATTAAGGTTGAACCACTGAAGTCACATGGACTATTTTAACAATGTCTTTCCTACCTTTCTGGTCTTTGAAAGTGTTAATTACATTGCTGTCTAATTTGTGTTCTGAAGATGAACGGAGGTCTTATGGGGTTTGGAACGACAGGAGGATGAGCAAATAATGACAGAATTTCAGTTTTGGGAAAACTAACCCTTTAATAAAACCTCAAAAATGGCAAGCAGGGATGGCAGGGAGTAAAAATAAAAGTGTAATAATTAAAGGGATAGTTCACCCAAATAAAAAAATTGTCCTCATTTAATTGCCCTTATGTTGTTCCAAACTATAATGTATTTTGCAGAACACAAAAAATGATGTCATGTATTTTAAGTCATGTTTTCTTTTGTCCATACAATAAAAGTCAGTAGGGTCCGATATTGTTTTGAACCACAATGACTTTCATTTTTTGGACAAAAATATTCTTTAAAATTGTGTTCAGAAGAAGAAAGTAAGTCATACAGGTTTGGAACGATATGAGAGTGAGTAAACAGAGTATTTTTGGGTGAACCATCCCTTGAAGTTACAATCATAGAACTTGAGAAAGTCAAGCCTCTAGAATAGTTTACCTATATAAATAATATGTCAATCGAGATATTTGTTAGATAGCTCCGACCACACAACTACCCAGAAACATCAGTCCAGACCACCCAGTTCAGGGGGCCATTCATCAGACTAACAGTACAACTGAAAACAGGTGCGGCTGTCCTCTGAGGCCAAGCACACCAGCTTATCTTCTCTCTCCTTATTTTAGGACCAAGTGTTCTGAAAACAAAACGCGTGAGGAAAGATGAATGCGCACCCTTAAAATAAAAAGGGATAACATTAAGACTGAGAACCTTTCCATTATGATTTTGAAGAATGTTTCAACTGTTTTTCAATGGGGTCAAAAACAACACTGGACCCCATTAACTTCTACTGTATGGAGGGGGAATCATCTTTTGTTGTCCCACAGAAAGTAAGTCATACAGGTTTGGAACAACATGATGGAGACTAAATGATCCCTTTAAAAGCATAAACTGTTTCTCTTTCTGATTCTCGTGTCATGCGATTTGCTTAATACAAGCCTTTCATACAGCTAACATCCACCAAAAGGTCATTTTAAGATCCACTTAGCAACACCAAGCAAATTTTAATATCAGCACACCCACAGAGAGGTGACTATCAAAGTAACCGCAGAAACAGAGGAAACGCTGGAGGCAGTGAAAGGTTTGCTTCTTTCTGGAGACAAACACACTCCTTATACGACCCCCTCCCTTTGCTCCATGCACGCGCTCCCAAACCAGCGCTGCACCCCTGGCATTCCAGGACGTTCCTAGAAGGGGCCATAGTTCTAAACACATGTTGCTTAGTGCCTGGGCTTTGTCTTCTCACAGCAAACACAGTCTCTTTCACGGCTCCATGTGCTGCATTCCAGGAAATGTGCACAGCGGCCCTGCATACATAATTGCAGCACTCTAGAATACATTGGCATATTCATTCAAACATACAGGTCTTATAAAGGACGATGTCTCCCTTCACAATTTTTTTCCAACCACATCTTCCTTTTTTAAAAAAAAGAAAACCCTCACAGGAAAACTGCTAAAAGGCACAAGCTTTGGATACACAGAGCTATAGTGTGTACCAGGTAGGCTCCATGTAGGCTGCTGGGATTTATTCTTATCTACTGAAAATTTGCATGTTTTACTTTCACAAAAGTGAAAATTTTATCTTCAGTATATCTAGGTATAAAGAAGAATGTTGCAAATGAATATTGGTGTTTTGATTTTAATATGCAACTACACATTTCAATTTGACTAAGATTGCAACTTGTATTTGGCAACTAGAAGTGTGTGCACTGCAACTAATTTTAATACTGCACTAGTACAGATTAAAAACAAAGAGATGCATTACAGAATGTACGTTTACATGTTCAGCTTTTATCAAGCTAGCTGGTTTTTGCATAGTCAATGTAGAGTCTTCATCTCACTGCCCACTGTACCAAATACATGACTCAATGAGTAATCAAATACTTGAAGGATGAAAAACATGTCCGAAGTGCAGTTGCATTGGACTTAGATCTGTTAGTCTGACTACAGTTGGACTACCCTTGTGAAAACAAAGTGTGCTTACTGAATGTGCACTTGTAGTGTACTTCAAATCTTACAAGTATGCTTTTTAAAAACATATACTTGCAGATAATTTAATAATAATGATGTAAAGAACACTTAAGTGTTCAAAGGGCTGTTCATTAACACAATTAGCACTTTTTAATAAAGTCAATTTTAAAACTGTAAAAGAAAGAACATTTTAAATCAATATGTTTTAATAAACTTTTGTTGTGCTTTAAAGTACACTTATTCTGATGTGTTGATTAACACACTTAAGCACTGTAGTGGGTTATGAAATATTGCATTTAAAATATGCTTAAGTGTTTTTTTTAAAAAGCACTCAATCTAATTGCATTTAATATAAATAACATAGCTTTAATATATTTTCATTTAATTGCAATTAACATGCAAATAAGAGTCTTAAAACATTACATTCAGATTGCATTTAAGATTGGCAAGTATTTTCTTAGTATATTATTTCCAGAATAAGTACTATTTTAAAAGTATGCTAAAGTGTACTTTATCACAGAGGGTTGCCAATGTGTGGTCACAGATGTGCATTTATTGGCATTTTACAACACGCTTACTCTACAAAAAGTGTGTTAAATCAAAGAGGCTTGGACCGTGTCACAAGGTACCACTGAGTGTGCTGAACTCCCTATAGATCTTTATTTTCTCCTCTGTCAGTCAGGATTTTTAACCCTTATTTAGGTCTCACACACACACACACACACGTCTGGTTCACTATCTTTGTGGGGACTCTCCATAGACGTAATGGTTTTTATATCGTACAAACTGTACATTCTATCCCCCTACACTGCCCCTGCCCCTAAACCTACCCATCACAGGAAACATTCTGTATTTTTACTTCCTCAAAAAAAACTCATCCTGTGTGATTTATAAGCCTTTTGAAAAGTGGGTACCAATGTAGGTGATCTCAGGTTTTACTATCCTTATGGGGACATTTGGTCCCCACAATGTAATATAAACAAGGACACACACACACACCTCATTCTCTTCCTTTGAGCTGGAATCAGGCTCACGTGCAATCACACACTGCTCTTTCGCATAACTGTGTGGTCTGCAGCACCAAGGAGAGTCTCCAAAACAGGCGTCTCTTTCTCCACTCTTTGGAAGAAGAGGAGGAGGAAGGGGGCAGTGGAAAACTGCACCCCACCCTTAAGTCCCTATGCTCCATTTTAAGGCACAATGAGGTGTTGCATATTCAACAACAATAAAAATGTATTCAGTGAATAGATAAGGTTTAATTTGTTGACATTACTTAACTAATCACATTCACATAATTTATTAATCATCAATAAATGTTCAGTTCTATATATAGACTAATGCATTTTTAAAGTCACAGGGAATCGGAAGTTGCACCCAACTTTACTTCAGTATTGTGATGTATTTTCCCAGTAAAACGTAATATTGAATGAGAAAAATAGAGGTTGTGGCTTGTTTTTTCCCAATGGAAATTGATTGGATCTAGAAAAGTGGGTGTTCAGTTCAGCTCTCCGTCAAAGCACGAGGCAGACTGACAGTTGGAGGGGATGTTCTACCCAAGCCGCCAAACTGACATTGTCTAGAGGGGAAGTACATTTTCAGACTACAAAAGACATTTTTTTCTAAAAAAAAATTGTGAATCAACTTGCATGGATGAATTGTTCACAAGACTAGTAATGTGCAATATAAAGAAAGCAAATAGGGTAAATTTTGTGTTTTATACTGACTTAAAAATACCAGGTCGTTAATAAACTCACATTAGTATTATGAACAAAATGATTTAACAATGAACTTATTCCCTAACCGACCATACAAAAACAACAACAACATCATCATGCATTCTCCCCATACTTTTTTCCTTCAAACCCTTTTGGTATTTCCCTGAAGACTCAAAACAACAAAAAGCATTGATAAAAATGTAAGGATGCAGCATGTAAACAGCGGTCAAGTGAGAATCTGAAGTATGCATCATTCTGCTTGGTCACAGTCTGTTCTGATTTGTGTGGCTTTGCAGGCAGACTTTTTTCTGGAGTTCAAAGTTAGGCGGCAGTTCCCGCCAGCTTTCCAATCAAGCGGTAGTATTAAATCAAAAAGCCCTTGCCTCTAACGGACACCTGGTGGCAACGTGCCGGCTCTCTCAGTAATCTCACCAGGCTCCAGATGCTTCCTACATTCCCGCTCTTTGAGTGCTCGGCGGGAATACTGTATATGACTGTTCTAAACAAGGAGTGTGAGAGAGGAAAAGAGGGGGGAGAGAGAGGAAAATAGAGAGTGTTCTGGCCGTCAACAAAACCTGACCAACGGCCCTTCGAGACTAGCCGGGAAAGATGCCTCATATTGACAACCAATCAAATTTGAGCCTGGGTGATTATTTAGGCCACAGGAATTTGTGCCTGCTCATTACTTAAGCATGTGAAAATAATAGCTGCTCCATCATTACTAATACCAGTTTATGCTGTACTTAGACAAGGTGTTATAATTATAATATTTAAAATAGCTTAGAACAAAAATGCAATCAAACGCATCATCTTTTCAATGAGTAGCAGTAAACACTATGGCCATTCCTGAACTAAAGCTGGTGTGTGTATTTTTTGATGTTAAGATATTTAATGTACCGTGCAAAAGTTCCCTTAATGCTCACCAAGACTGCATTTATTTGAACAAATTCATTACTGCATTCATTACTCCAGTCTTCAGTGTCACATGATCCTCCAGAAATCATTCTAATGTGCTGAGAAAGTGATTGAACGAACAAAAATCTGTGTAGTACATTATGTGTCATCACTTTTTTTGGTCAAAGACTGAATTTTAGAAGTGTATATATGCTAAAAGTGAAATCTGTCAACACTAGCAAACGGATTTGCCTCAATGTGAACACAAATGGACTAAAAGCAGACTAACCACCAACTAGTAGTCAATGTTGAAAGTATGTAGTTTTGCACATCCCTATAATAAATTAGCCACGGTGGCAGCATCAAAACCCTTCTGTTTGTCATACTGTGCCATAGCGGCACAACCAATAACGTGAGTTTAAGGCGAAACTATCCATTTCCTCTACACTGCTCATTGACGGCAAGTTTTTTTTCTACTGGCACTGGCCTGGCCGGGCCTAGTCTCAGCCTCAGACATGATGTCACGCCCATGGACCGTTGGCTGAACGTCTGATGCATATAGTACACTTATCTGGAAACACTTCAGGAGTTTCGAAGTCATCATCTGATTGGTTGAATTCTACAGGATGTCTGTGAGACGCGTGTGCTGCGTTCTTTAACGGTCCGCCTGGAAACAAATGCAGTGATGCCAAACTCCCTTGTGGAAGAAGAACACCGTCATGTTTACAGTTGTGACAATGAGTACTTACCAGGATCAACTAAACGCTGGATTTCCAAAGTATGTGAAGTTCGCGGCTCTACTGTTGCAGTAAACTCGCACAAGGTTCTTGAATGAATCATTTATAGATGCGAGCCAGTCTGTTATTGCAGGGACATCGACATCGACTGTATCATTTTCACACCCATAAACATGATGCTGAACAAAACGATCTGTGATTGGTTGCGTTACATGTCAGTCAAACGTCCTCTTGTGCGGTCCTTGGCCAATAAAAAGCGTCAGTCTTCTGCAGTCAGTCTGAAGGTCTGGCAACACGAGACCAGGCTGGCTCTGCCACAAAAAAATTATTTAAAAAAATAATAATAAAAAGGCCAGGTTATTGTTTTCGTTGTTTTAATAAATAAGGTTATGGCTATGGCTAACTCAAAAATTTCAAATAATCTGCACAATATCAAATTACTACAGCACAAATAAATATAATAAATATAATAGAACAAACACACAAATGAAATAAACAGTGCTTTTCATGTTTTTCAAGTTAGTCTAACAGTAGTTTTTTCAGGTAGAGAAATTGAATAATCAAATGTTTGATTAACATTAAAAACAAAGATAGAAGCAGGTTTATTAGGCTGCTGTCACTTTAAGAGCTGCACAGATCCAATATACTGTTACACATGCATTTTATTTTTCAACTGTTTACGTTTACCTAAGACACAACAGACTGTTTACAAGGATACTTGCCAATATGGGCAATTTCTTTGTGTGAATATGCCCGTTCAAGCGCAAGAAGAGAACGCCAACAAAAAAACTACATTCAGCATTTGTCTGAGGTGCAGCTGTCTGTGCACACGCTTCAAATGTCAGTTGCACAAATAAAACTTCTCACACATCGCACGAGTATTGAATTAAGTTCTCTGTCTAGTAGTGCTGAAAATGTAACAAAAATTTATACCACGGTATTTTTCAAAATTATACCGCTTTTGAAGTATATGACGGTATTTTTCCCACCCATGCATGACATTTTCTACTGATTGAGAGAGGAAATACTGCAGTAGGTTGACTTAGATTGCCCTATTTTACTGTCATGATGAGTGAATATTGTAGAAAAATTCCACACTAGAATTAATACAGGTTTGCAAAGCCCCACAAAATGATGCTGTGGGGAGACAACAACCAATAAAACACAGAGTACACACTCATTACAGACACACAAATATTAACATATGCAGCACATTAATTAAAATTAACAGTAGCCTAAAAATAAAGGCTATTTTTTTGCCCATTCTTCTTTGAATTGTCAGTCTACATCATTGTCTTCTGTGTAACAGAATAATCCATCGTGTCATTGCGTTCATGATCAGACGTACGGCTGTATCAGTGTCCTTATTTGCATATATATTTCATGTGCAGGGGTTGCACAGACTAATCGACTAGTCGACTTTAATGCTCTTCCATGATGCTTTAAGCTTGACTGCGTGCAGCATGTTGTTTGAATTCTCCGCTGTAATGAGATCTCAGCTGTGCCCTCCACACAGTGCAACAGTGAAAAGAGACCCCTCTCAAACAGTGTCGCGCAGTGTTCCAAATGCTGTTTAAGCGACATACATCGTCATTGTGGTATAATAAAAACTCAAAGCATAACAAAACAAAGCTGGTATTCAGTATGAACCGGTATACCGCCCAGCACTACTTTCTAGTCTTCTTGCGCTTGAATACTTAAACTGGCAAGGCTTAAAAACAGTGCAAATGATAAACTTTCGTGATGATGCAGCACTGGCCTGATCGGGCAAGAGACAGTTTTGTGAAATGTCGAGTCTCGTTTACACTGGCCGAGGGGCATTGGGCAGTCCTTATGGTCTTTATGCACACTTTATGAGAGCATGGAGTTCATGGCAAGTTCGCAGAGTTGCAATGATGAGCCACTGTGACTGCAAATGACTGTTGCGTTCCACACCTTTCCCCGAACCTGACAGCCTCAGTCAGCTGCTGCAAAGCTTCTTACAAGAATCAGAAACCGAAAACACATACAGCTTGATCAGCTGCCAACAGAAATGCCAGAAGTGTTTTCCTCAGTTTACAGGACTTTCCAGCATAGCAGCACACTTGAAGGGGGAGGGAAATGAGGGGCAAGGAAGGAAAGCGAGAGGAAATGAATGGGATTTCTCATCTCCCAGCTGAGATCAAGCGAGGGAGTGTTTGCTCACGTCAGCATGCATGTGCACAGAGGGGTCACTGAACATTCGTGCGCTTGTGTCTGTGTGTCTGGGTGTGACCAGTGGGGACGGATCTGTAGAGAGACACTGAGACAGACATACTCATGACCAGGCAGACAGAAAAATAGACACAAATAATTGAAGTGGGTGGAAATTGTTTGGACAGGCTTATACAACGTGTTCCCTGCAGAACCATTACTGATACAGTTCTGGCAGACACATGCCGCATGCAAAACTGCAAAGACAATTATGGGACTGTTCTCAGTTTTTTAGTTTATAAAAAGGTTCCTAGCATAAATATAATGAGCTTACAAATTAATTACAAAGATGACTACGTTGAATTCTTGAGGTCAGGGACTGGTGCAACACCCCACTGAAAGGTTTGATCAGACAGGTGGAGCTGGCATTGCCGGTGTGTGCATCACTCCGTGGTACCTACACCACCCTGTTCAAAACTTGTTTAACAAAAAGGCGAACAAAAGAGGGATTTGAAAATGCCTGAACATCTCAAGTCAAGCCACTTTATGATAATAACTTAAATAGTCATACAGTGAAAAATGGTTGCTAAGGAATTCATTAAGCATTTGTTTAACAGTCGGAGGAATTGTAGGAATGCAGTCCGATGCAATTTGTGTTGAACGTTACAAGAAGCTATTGTGACCACAAATCCAGTTTTCACAACACATGTAAGCCATAAATACTCTTAATGGGATACTAATGCAACATGTAATAGTGAGCATACTTTAAAACAGGGGTCTTCAGCCTTTTTAGGTCCATTAGTGTTAAGAGAGCAAAAATACAGTGGTGTAAATTACAGTAAATGTTACTGTACTTAAGTATCTTTTAGGCTACTTTGTAGTTTGATTGAATTTCAAATATTTTAGCAACTTTCACTCTCTACTTGACTACATTTATGAACGAGTAAATGTACTTTTTATTCCAATACATTTGTGATGAGTAATGCAGTTACACAGTACATTTTGCATGGCACCTAACTTTTTCTGCAGCAGTTTGTTTCCGCTATAAAGAAGCGATATCACATTTGCCATCTAATACTTTACATGAATGCGAGTGCATTAGCAGGTAGTTGCTAAATCATAGGTGTTTCATTCAGAAGCCGGTGATGCAGCCAAAACCTTTGACTAATTTGACTTGTCAATATTGCGATAAAATAAAATTATGTTAAGACCTTTTTGAAAGATATTGGTTTACTTACAGCCTTTTTGTGTACTTGAGCTTAACTGAGACTTGAGAGTTTGTAGACGTTTAAGCGGCTGTTGTGTCCACCTTGATTTATTGCAATATTGAGGTGCTCAGTTTTATTTTGATTTTAGAAAATAAAAATTATTTCTGATCTAACAAATTTTCACTGGCATGTCTCAGGTGTTGAGCACTAGTGCATCTTTGAGCCTACATTCAGTACGAGTAAAATACTTAAAGTTCTGTTAAAATCAGATACTCAAAGACTTTTACTCAAGTTGTATTGGAATTGATGACTTGTAACCTGTAATGGAGTCATTTTCGCTGCAAGGTATCTATACTTTTACTCAAGTATGGTTTTCAAGTGCTCTTTACACCTCTGCAAAGTGTTGCATTTTGGCTTGACCTATTATAATGTGTGTATGCTACCACTTTAATGTGTTTTGCATATTTCATGATGCTTACATTGCAAATATATTAAAATGAATGAATGAATTGCCATCTGACCTGATGTAACGTCATACTGTATGTATACTTTACATTTTTATTTTACTTTCAAAAGTTTGGCATTGGTCTCTTATGCTCACCAGGGTTGCATTTATTTGATCTAAAATACAGTAAAACAGAGATATTGTGAATCATTAAGGATGCAATTTAAAACAAAAGTGTTCTAATAATATTATTCCTGTGATGGCAAAGCTGAATTTTCAGCAGTCTTCAGTGTCACATCAGAAATCATTCTAATATGCTGATTTGCTGCTCAAGAAACATTTTGTATTATTATGATGAAACATGATAGGCTGGATGCCAGCCGAACTTAGCCCCGTCCACAACATTTCAGGTCGGGAAGTTCGGTCTGGACTTGATCCGTTGTGGAGCAACTATATGCTCGAACAGGAGCTGTTCGGACCAATCAAATTGTCAGGACAGGATTTATACAATGATGGACAGGGAACGCAATTTAATCATCCACGTCACCAAAGAGCGCTTGGGTTGAATTTGTTCTTATCCTAAACGGAGAACTTGTTCGTATCAGGCCCGGTTCTACGGGGGTGCTAAGCACCCTCAAACGCAAGCAAAAGCACCCTCAGTTGATATTGTAATAATATTGGAGAAACAGATTTGGTAGATTTGCAAATTTGTGTTCGAGCTCTGGAGAGCATCAAATATATCTATATACAGCATGTTTTTGCAGCAATGTAGCCAATCACAGATAGTTGTTGATCTCTTGAACAAGTTTTTAGGCTATTTTCTTAGATCAGCAGAAATAGAATGGAAATAGACACTGAAAGAAAGCAAGGCCATATGTATGCAAAACTAACTAACTAACCAACATGCTTAATTTTTTTTAAAACTTACAATCAAGCATGTGAACTTGTATGCAAAAATCGACAGCCACTGTCAAATTGCACAGTGAAATGTTCACTCTACAAATGAGATACTGAAAACAGATGCAAGGTTGACAATGCACAACGCCCCGTGTCTCTGGAAAAACAGGCAGTTAATGCCAGAAAAGCACAGAAACATGTTTCTCTGGTGCCTTGGGAGGAGGCCCCTATTTTGACAACTCTGCAAAGTGAGGTTGAGGTTAAAACTCTGGGCAGAAGGGAAAATTAACAATAAACTTGCCCCTACAAAACCTGGAATGAAGGTGACAGGAGGATGAGGTCAGGAAGTGCATCTAGTCAAAACACAAAACAGCGTGTGGGGGAGATCCATGCCCTCTCCGCTTCTACTTCATAGGTGACTTTTTTTCCAAGTCATGGATGGAAAGAAACTGAAGCACAAACAGTTTTTCTGCACTGACGAAATATTAGGTTGCATGAAAACCGGATCTAGAAACGCGAGAAACACTATGTGACTCAGGAAGGTAAATGAGCTGATAAACATCTGCAGTTGAAGAAAAAAATACTGTGTCTTGCCCTCTTCCTATTCTGAGAACTGGGTATTTACGAGATGGCACAAATCATAACAGCCTTTTCATGATTCACTGACCTCCAGGAGAATGTTAGCTGGTCAGATCCTTTGTGACTGAGTGAGTCTAGAAGCAGGAGACTTAGTTTACTCACAGGGTCGCTCATGCAAACATGTGGTTCCAGCATGATGTGTGTGCACATTGGACACGAACAAGGCCTTTGAGGTGGGAATCAGAGCCAGGTGCATAGTAATTAACCATTGTGATCAGGCAGTAAACAAGCATACAGGGCAGAGCAGAGAAAGTGACTAACCGGCCTCTTTCACAACAGCCGACTTCCTCCCCCGGTCCGCTTCCTAATAAGGTCAAAGGAAGCTGTATAGACGGAAATGGGGAACTCCTAAGGGGTGCGACGCAGCTTACAGTAAGTATGATTGGCACTTATCTGGGGGAGTCCACACGTCCATTACCTAATATAGCAAACTGTCTGTTTTCCTGCTCCTTCAAGTGAGCAAGCGTTTACACTGGAAAGTCTGCAACATGTTGAACAAATATGACACATGTATCATTTTAAACTGTGGATAAGGACGACGTGTGATGGAAACATTAGCCATGTTTTCCTCATTGTCTTTCAGAGCCGTGCCAGCTACGGAGACATTTTGTTTGGACTGAAAGAGACTTCGATGTGACAGAATGGTTGGATCTGTCCTTGTGGGAATGTACATGCGTGGAGGTTGGGAGATATTTGAGATGACATTTCTGGTCAAGGCAGCCTGTGACGCAAGAGCACTGCGCATGTCTTTCCTCTTTTGGCCCCAGATAAAACTACAGCACTGTTGGGAACACAGATAACTTAGTCGCCGTGAAATCAAAATTGCCAATTCTTTAATTTTTTTATGGAATACTGCAGTGTGTATTATAAATACACTGTGCACATCTTTTTATTATTTTTATTTATTCATGTGCACTATCAATCTTTAAAAAAAACAAAAAACATCAACTTCACCTTCCCTACACAATGACATCTCCTTATGAGGCTGGGACAAAAATCCATCCCCTCCAGCAAACTGATCCAATAAGTTCCCAATACATCAAATAAGGTCCCACCCAACATTTTTGTAGATTTGAAGATCAGTTTCACTCTGATCTACGTGACAACAGGGAAAAAAGCCAGTCGGTTCATGCCCACTTTGAAGGAATGAGATCAATCCATCAATCAAATGTAAATAGGAAACAGATTTTGCATTAGTCTATGCTACTTGAGTGGGATAAATTAGCAATGTGCGTTATTACAATTTTGTCCGAAGCTGATAAGTATAAAATAAAAATAAAAGTGATTGAATGAATGATTCAATGACTCACTCGCTCGTACGTTTTATTACTGGATGTGAATGAATCAACTTTTTAAATATTAAAATAATAAATATAAATATTAGATTAAAAACTAAAACTGAAAACTTAAATAAAAAAATTTAAATGTTGCCTTGGCAAATAGCTGAAATAAAAAATAATTAAAGATATATAGAAATAAAAAGTGATGACAAAAAAAAGACAAAAATTAAAATATAAAAGTTATTTAAAATATAAAAAAAAATGCACAATAAAGATGTCAAATAGCTATCTGGAATCATCCTAACCCCTATTACAGTCCCCCTGCAAAAGGCTTAATATAATTTATGACTATGCAAGCTGCCCAAGGCTACAAGAAGGCCAGTTTCATCTTTGATCCAGAGTCTTGCATTCTTTCTTTTTTAACTTACAATTAGCATGTGAACTTGTATGCAAAAACCGACAGCCACTGTCAAATTGCACAGTGAAAGGGTCGCTCTACAAATGACAGATACTGAAAACAGATGCAAGGTTGACTATGCACAACGTATAGTCAAAGCATTCTTTCAGGGAAACCCTTCCTCATTCTCTTTAATCTGATATTTTAACTCCAGGAAGTGACTGTGGTGTTCTGCAGTGCCACAGAGTTTGTTTATCTCTCCAAACAGCACACTAGATGACCTCTGTGACGACCTCTGTGATGACCTCTTTGACATCTTACAAGTGCCAAAGTTCTGCTGACAGGCTCCCCCACTGACCGTTGCCCTGCTTTAGTTGAATCTGCACATGACGCACATTACACGCATCTCCTGTGAGCTCTATGTATACAAACAAGAGACACATTAGCATGGTTCAACACGGTTCAGCTAATGTTCTCCATTCCTCCTTCAAAAATAAATACAGACCTCTTCAATGACTACGACATGGTCATAGACAACAAACTAATAAACCCTTAGTGATTTATTGCAGTTTGACCCACTTGTTGGCAATGAAAAGCTGCAATGAAGCCACTCAAGGAAAGCATTCTCCTATTGTAAACATGCACAGGTGATTTGCGATTTTTAAGCAAATATGATGACTTGGTAATGATTACAAAATTTACAAACAATTCGACCAATCCAATATGGTATCCAATACAACAAAATAATCTGGGGGCCATGAAAGCTTTGTGAAAATGATCAAATGCTGGCTCTGAACTTAAAAAAATAAGATAAAAAAAGTTTATTAAACTGAACATTGGTTTTCATTATTTAAAATAAAGCTAAAATAATAAAAAAAGTAAATATTAGAAAATTGCTGAAATAAATAAGTTGAAGTTTACTGAAATTACTAAAACTGAAATAAAAATAAATATTTCATAACTAATATAACTAATAAAAATGACAAGCACATTGCAGAGTAAAAAAGAAAACTTTAAAATATTAAAATAAAAAGCTAAGGCAAATATATCTACACATTGAATTCCAAAATGATTGAACAATCAACATAAAGGAAGAATAATTTCCATAATATTTGTTTAAATGGTGTCTTCTAAATGTTAGTGATGCTTATGGCGATTCCAGTTAAACAAATCACAAAAAAATATATATTATTACGGCCATTTACCTAGATTGAGTTAGCAGAGAGTTCATCGTTTTTGTACCTTTCGAAAAGCATCCATCTCACGCATATGTACATAGACCAACAAATAGCGCAGTTCCCATTCCAGAGTAACTGATTTATCTGTCAGGTAATGGAGTATAAGTCACAAAATGATTGAAATGCCTACCCTTAGGTAGAACAAGTCATTATTGTACGAGAGACGTTTCCTAACTGAAGCACATGGAATCAATTGCACATGACTTGTAATGGAGACAAATCTTGATAATTACTATGGCAGGAATGGAGGCAGCTTTAATAAAGTGACCATTCACTAATGTCATACGGTTTTATAAATGGTGACCAAGGGGGAGAGAGAATGAGACGGAATGCTTAGAGTCGGTCTACGGTCGCTCCCTGCGTCTGTCGCCACCTAAAACAGCAGGGCGTTAGGGAGATATACGGCAGGCCGTTTCACGCCTCTGTCGTGAAACTGCGTAAAGCAGGCGGTTCACATGCACGGCAGAGGATTTCTGACCTGGTCCCTGTTGGACTCCCGCTGAGAAGGGCTGTTGCAGATATCAGCTGCACAGGTGTCAAACCTCACTCCTGCTTTCCCAAACAAGCCACCCTCAGAGCAAAGAGTGTAACTGACCTCTCTACCACACGCCCCCGCCTGTTTGAATAGAGTACAGGGAACCAGGACTGTTTACGTGCAAAGGACCAAAGTGGAAAAGCTGCTAGGATGATTCAATTAGATATGTTATCAGGACAGGTTACTAGGTGTGAAGTATGTTTGTTGTTGTTGCAAAAAAACTGTTCTTGTAAATGTTTTTTAAAAAATTCAATATACATTTTACTGTGCATGCAACACATTTCCTTGACCTTAAAATGAATGAGAAACAGTCTTTAAGCCTCTTCCTCTACCTTTAAAGGCCTGGTCAAGTGCCAGCAATGTTGTTTTGTTTTTCTCTTTGGGAGCATGATACGGAACTATTCTATCTTAAATGACATGTCATTTTTCTTGCATGACTATATTTTGCTTTGATCAAACTGGCTGCACATGTAAAAAATTATTTTAAAAACTACAAAAATGGTCATTGAAAGTATTGATTAATAGGTACAACAGCAATTAAATAATGCATAAATAAATTAAATGTATAGCATCATAAAGTATTTAAAATAAAATATTTGAATAATAAATAAAATGTCATACTAAATTACCAGTAAATTATTAAATGCATTATTAACAATGCATTATTTTAAATGCAATTTTTAAAATCAATTGTATTAAGTTATAAAGGAGGGGGAAAAAATATCATAATCATGCAGCCGCAGATCAAACTGAAACACATGCAAACTGGTTCTTCCTGAGCAATTATGTATGAGTGCTAAACCTTTGGCCCTGGTTTGCAGGACAGGGCTCAGTGTTGGGAAGCCACACCTCTTCCCTCAAATCTTCCACATGGTGAGGACGTTTACAGAGCGTGGAAAGGCCCTTAAATTAGGTCAGTGCTCTGGGAGCTTAACCTACTTGCTTAAGTACGAGAGGAAAACGGTATTTATCACCTCACCAACATATCTGCCCAGCCTTTAAAGGTGCTGAAAAGAAAAGGAGTAGGATTAGTAATTTCATAAAAGAGAGCCATACAAGAGAGTTTGTTGTTTCAAGTGTTTGGCCGCAGGACTGAAAAGTGTGTTGGTGGCAAAACACCCAGGTGTCAGCTGCAGCACCCCGTACCCGTGATTGCGGCACTCAGTCAGGATTCCCTCGTCTAGTCAAGGGAAGGGTCAACTTGTGTCAGACTTGGGTCAGAGTTGAGTCTCGTGTGCCAATGATCACGGGTTAGTCACCACAATATCTCCCGCTGCGTAACTAGCCTCAGCACACCCGTGAAATTCCAATTGCCCTTTAAAATTTTTAACGCCTCAAATGTGAGAAAGAACGCTATAAGAGCATCTATGATCACTTTTAACCTCAATTACAAATTCCCAACTGATGAGGACATTTCCTGAAAGACAATGCAAGAGTAACCTGAACTTTGCGTTCATAGGTTCATCTGTGCTTGACAGATGCACAGAATGACAAGTTATCATAATGCTTACTGTACATGTATACTGATGTTTGTATGAGATACCATGTGAAACAGTATCCAACAATGTTTTATACTAATAATTCATATATTATTATAAATAATAAAATAAATTATGCTATGTATTACTTATTATTTTAATGTAATAGAATAAATAGAACAATATAAATTAACATTATATATATATATATATATATATTAATATTATAGATTAAATGTATTAATAATAATTACATTTACAATAAGATTGATTATAAATATTAATACTTCAGTTAATATTAAATACTATTTTTATACATTTTCCGCTTTTTCACCCATTTTTGACTTAACTCAATACAGCCTGATCCTATAATGATCAAGAAAAAAATAAAAAAATAAAAAATAACAGCTGACATCACTTTCAGTTAATTTGCTACACTAGCGATGGAAGGTCGAGCCGAGTGCATTGCATTGTGGGGTACACTATTGTATTATATCCTCCAGGCTTTCTATGTATACAGAAACAGTATACATACTGCAGAACTAGTTATATGATGGTATGCAATTCTGAACAATACTCATGCTCGTGACATGCAGCCAAAAATGCAAAACAGTTCAGAATTCGCATGAACAGTGAAACGCTAACAAACTGCATGTGTTCCTATATTTGGATATCAGCTGACTTGCGCATTATACAGCTGGCTTACTCGGAAAGGTAAGAGATAGCAACGTGAATGCTTATGAACTTTGAGTTCAATGATGGTGCAGAAGCCTTACATAGAGGATTAGAAAGAAGCACAGACAGTAGCTTACAGCTAGTACAACAAACAAGGACATTTAAAACACTGATTATGATATCAAATCAGCTAGAACGTGGAGAGAATAATAGAATTAGGTTTCTGATGTAATCATCAACTCTGAGCATATAATGCACATCCTGAACAATTACTTTCTGTGTGCAAAGTCAGCAAACTAAATCAACAAAAAAACTAGCCGAGCTTAAGTTTTACAAGAAAGAATAAATAAAATTCCAGGAAGAGGAACGTTGCATATGAGAACAGCATTCCTGCAGCGCTTAAGTCATTCATTGGAACTAAAAGCTATTCAAACTATGCGTCTTTCCTCTAACCAGAAGAGTAGCACAGACATGGATGAAAACTTTCATGCAAATTCATTTTGCAATGCAAAAAGAGCCTGGGGCAAGTGATGACAGGAAATATTCAATTATTTCCTGTACAACTTTGAAATACTAGCATACTCCTTACTATACTATAGATTCCAACAATAAATGTGACCCTGGACCACAATACCATTCATAAGGGTCATTTTCTTGAAATTGAGATTTATACACCATATGAAAGCTGAATAAATAACCCTTTATAATAATAAAGGTTTTCATTGATGTATGGTTTGTTAAGATAAGACAATATTTGCAAAAAAAACTAAATATTGAGAAAATTGCCTTTAAAGTTGTCCAAATGAAGTCCTTAGCAATGCATATTACTAATAATGATACATTTTTGATATATATACGGCATGAAATTTACAAATTATCCTCATGGAACATGATCTTTACTTAACATCCAAATGATTTTTGGCATAAAAGAAAAATTGATAATTTTGACCTCTACAATGTATTGTTGGCTATTGCCACAAATACACCCCATGTGACTTATGACTGGTTTTGTGGTCCAAGGTCACAAATGTTTTACAAGAATAATTAACATATAAATATGATACATCATGTTTATCATTATTATTATTATATATTTATTATAATTTCATGAAGTGTGTCATTACTTTTTAATAGTGTTGGCTCTGTGACGAATGTTTTCTGCTCCCGCAAAAGCATCTGCTAAATGCATAAATGTAACTTAAGTGTAATAATATTACAGAAATTAATGTTATATTAGTCTTACTATTAATAATGCAACTATATGAGATCCCCGCAAATGTGCATTGCAATGTATTTTGCCTACTAAAACAGCATTAAATAAAATGCTATACAGGAGGAGGTGGAGGAGGAGGAGTGATGGAGGCGGTAGTGTGCAACTAGTCTATGCGCAATGCACTGAACCCCCAGCTGCGATGCATGAGCTTAGAGTGGGCCGCACACTCCCCCCTCCGCACATGTAGGTGAGAGTAGGAGACTGATCTATATGCTGGGGAGTATGTGAGCGCAGTATGAGAGGCAGAAGGAGGGAGTGCATCAGCAACCGTTACTCACATTCCTCTTTCAACAACAAAAATGAAAGCGAGTGCAGAGCAGCAGGAATGCGGCCAACTGTCGAGCTGAATAGGGATTTTTGAATGCCAAGGAGATTGTGAGGAGGCAGTGGTGAAAATAACAACGGACCCTTAATGCTAGAGTCCAAATCACACATATTAGTCATTATATTTAGATAAGCTTGCATTGTCCAGCACTTGGCATTCCACTCTTTGTCCTAGATGCAAACATATTATATAACACACTATAAAACCTGCTACATAAACCTGCCATGTGGAGCTTCAGGGACATGATATAAGCTGTTACAAGATGAGGGCAATCCCAAGAGATCCACAACAGACTGTTTATGCAACAATTACCGGCACATGTCATGTAACCGAGGAATATGAAATGATGTGCATGGCGGTTAGTCAAAAAATGTTATCCGCTCTTCTGGAAACAGGGGGAAAAAAGCTAAGATGCTGACTCATATTTTGAAAGCTCAGTATAAATAGCACAGTCATCATGACCCAGCACTTTTGAAGTGTTTCTCTCGCCAAGCCTTTCATAACACGTTCAGCTCTTTCACAACATAGACAGAGTAAAGGATTTAAGTGTGGGGTATTCACCACACATCCATCTGATGAATAACAACCTTGCCAAACAATCACACAATCTATCACAGGTTAGGTAGTTATTTTCAGCACTGCCCTCTCTCATATTTTGAGCATTCTGAAATGCTAAAACTGAATTTACCGCATGTATTATTTGAGAAATTGATGTCACTTTCTAGCTGGAGAGTTGCTATGTAAAGTGTTACATATGAAATTATCCAACAGCTCATTGTTTAGTCTGAAAGTCAATGCAAGACATGCATGACTTGAGCCTGACCGACAGTCTATCAGTCACTGACAGGCGTCTAGTCACTGTATGGCAAAAACAAACTGTATACTGTATCCCTACAGTATATTTCCTGTCTATCTCAAAAAATCATCTCAAGAAAAAACCAGACACTGTGTTTGTATAAAATTCAGACTGAAGTCTCGGAAGGTGTTTTTCCAAACGGGACCCCATACTTCCCCCCACAGTCTGTGAGTCAGTCAGCTGACGCAAGACAGCAGGAATCTGGTCAGGGTTTTGTCCCGTCTAGACCGAGCAGAACGTAACCAGAGATAGAATCACAATGGAAAACAAAGCCTCTACAGTGAAGTCCTATACTGCCACTCTGTGGTGTAAGATGTGTATGGAACTTTTTTCCATGACTACTGGACTCTGTTGATGTATTTATACAATATTTACATATTACACAAAAAAAATCTACTGTTAAGATTTTCAAAATTATATATGCACAGTGGCGTTTAAAAGAGACACTGGTGACACTCGCTTCTATTTTAATTTTTTTTTTAGTTTAGTCATTTTTAGTTGTTCATCTTCAGAACAATTTTTTTTTTCTTTATGAAATCTGAGAGCTTTCTGTCCCTCCATTGACAGCTACGCAACTACCACTTTGATGCTTCAAAAAGTTCAAGATCAAATTTTTGAGATAAGAATTTTGGGTTTTCATGAGCTGTATGCCAAAATCATTACTATTAAAACAATAAAAGACCTGACATATTTCAGTTGCTTTGCAATGAATCTAAAATATATGAAAGTTAAATTTTTATCATTACATTATGGAAAATAATGAACTTTTATCACAATATGCTAATTTTTTTAGAAGGACCTATATATATATATATATATATATATATATATATATATATATATATATATATATATATATATATATATATATATATATATATATATATATATATATATATATATATATATATATATATATATATATATATATATATATATATATATATATAATGGGATTTCAGTTAAATGGCTGAAATAAGGTCTGTGGTGAACACCAGCTCAAGACACTTTCACGTTTTATTCTACCACATAAAATACATCAGTATTGCCCCAATTGTTATTATTTTAAGCTGTTATGTGTCTTGAAAAAGGCAGTAGCTAAGAAGTGGCTAATGGGACGACAGGCTGTCGGGGAGATTAAACATTATCACACCAAACAGGTAAGCTCAGTCTGCTTTTACAGCCTCATTATGCTCATAATTGTGCTCTTATAAAAGAGACGTTCTGGGGAAATGTTTTGAGATAAAAACTAGAAGAGTTGTCGGAAGCTTCAATTATCTTGATGGACAAAATGTGCAAGTATCATAAACTTTTGTTGCTAACAGAGCTTGTTTTTTGTAATAATCCAAAAGTCTATGAAAAAATACTATTGGGTTTTTGTTGAGGGAACCAGTGTGATGCCGATTGTGATGCCATGGCTGCACCTAGGGCTTAAATTAACACTCACCAGTGGCAAATGCGAGTAGGTATATGAAACTGTGTCAGTCGCCAGTTGTCCGGTAACCATTTTTTTTTATTCTACCAATGCAATGTGTTGTGACAACATGAACGTGAACAAACATGAACGATGCTCTGTACAGTTGACGTGTCAGTGCTCGATCATCACAAATGTTTCAGCCTTACCAATGTAAATATATAAGTGCTGGA
The DNA here is from genome assembly GCA_023029165.1 of Gobiocypris rarus. Classification (NCBI taxonomy): domain Eukaryota; kingdom Metazoa; phylum Chordata; class Actinopteri; order Cypriniformes; family Gobionidae; genus Gobiocypris; species Gobiocypris rarus. The sequence continues at coordinate 12,748,355 of CM040915.1, read as the reverse complement.
ACACGCAGAAGGGTATTCGTTACTCACGTCCTGTGTGGGAAGTTTAAACATCACAAGGGCGTGCCCTGAAAGCCTCATCTCAGACAGCGCACAAAGTTGAGCTCTCTTTCATGCCTTCCTGCGCTTGAATGGACAAATTCACTCTCGACGAGTATCCCAGTAAACATGGTCGGTTATGTCTTAAGTGAACTCAAACACAAAACGCATGATCCGTGCATGCATTCGGTCTTGATACAGTGACAGGATCCTAATAATCCTGCTACTGTCTGCGTTTTTAATGTTAATCAAACAACAAAGGAAAAAACTAAATCATTTAGTGACTCCTGAATATATCCTAAAAAAATTGTATATAACAAAGTTATAAAAAAATAGAAATGGCACATTTAAACGGCATGATGAAAACATTTTTGTGTTTACGCACACATATACATGTCTGGTGTAAAGAATGTTTTTGCTCAGGTGGCCAAAATGTCCACCCAATAGAGAAAAGTTTGGCTCAGTAAGAAAAAAAATTAGAGGGAACATTGCCGGTAACTATGGAAATCATTAATTTACATAAGAGCTATAGTGGGCATTTACACTACACATTTTTCAACTAAAATCTGAAAACTTGTTATGCGTTTTACATGACCATGGTATTAAGTGGGCCTGAAAATGCAAACTTTTGAAAACAGTTTTCAGCGATTGCAAGCGATTATTGTCTCCATCTAAACTAAAAAATGCTTATGCGTATTACGTGTTCAGTCAATGGCTGCATAGATTTTCTTTGCCAAGTGACATCGTCAACTACTGGCCTTGCATGAATAACAACAAATTTTCTGTCGTTTTCGCAGATCCATGTGAATGACAATGGTGTCGTCTGTATGCACAAAAAAAATAAAGGGAAAACGTTTCGCTTCAGAACATTGTTGTCATGTAAACGTACCCTGATTCTACAAACAACAACTTGTAGCTATGCATACAAAACAGTTGAAGTATGGTTAACATAATGCAAACAAAAAACAGTCAAAATTATTGTAGCTCTCATTTCATTGTTTGTGCAAAATGTGCAAACAACAATTTAGAAGCGTGTACAGATGAACTGTCTACATATCAGCACTGAACCACTATGAGGCCTCATCTATCTCTATTATCAAAACTGAACTGTGGACTGGGTGGTTGCTATGGACACAGCTCATTGTAGGCTGCAGAGAGTATATGCTTGAATCAGTTGAATATTGTTACATTGACACCCCCATGCGGTCAAACTGCATTGGAATACCTATAAGCCTATGTATAAAATTCTTTCTCAACCAAGTACAAACATAACCTGCATCTGCATTCTTGGCTAGATCAGTAGAACTCATATTTAGACTTTGTCTTACCTGGATGACGGAGAGGCTGTAGACTAAAGTTGGCTCAGGTACCTGCAGGTAAGTTTCCTTGTCTATAAAACACAAACACAATACACATATCATTTATTAGAACAGGAAAATATTCATGTAACATGCTATTTACCTATTTGACAATCTTTTTGCGTGGTCACTACATAATCTTATTCCATATTAAAATTGTGTTTCATCTGTGAGAGTATTGCTACAACTGATATATTTAGATTAAAAAGTGGCAGATATAATAAGGAATAAGGAAATTTTAAGATATAAAAACATACAAAACTAAAATGTTTAAAAAAAAATTATGTCATAAATCATAAGACACTTGTTCAATTAAATGTTAGAAAGAACAAAAAGAGTTTAAAAATGTCTATTTGATTCACTAGAGGGCAGTGTCCTGATGCAAGGCCACTAACATAATTTATATAATACAGATTAGGTCAGAATTAGCATTATTGCAATTTTAATCTACTTTTAGTAGCTATGCGGAATTAATCTGCGCCACCACCATCTGTGAGGTTTTTAATCCCTCTCTAATCATGACACAGAAACATGCTCAGACAGGCTTTATCCAAGCAAGTGTAAACATACTGTAAATTTACCCTGTTTTCACATGGGTTACTGACTGCCAACCGGTACACAGTATCATAGTTGTGGAAACCTTTTCTTTATAATTCTCTTGGTCTTTGCAACTATTAATTCTAATTAAGTGCAATCGCTCTGTTAAAGGGTTAGTTCACCCAAAAATGAAAATGTCATTAATGACTCACCCTCATGTCGTTCCAGATCCGCAAGACCTCCGTTCATCTTTGGAACACAAATTAATATATATTTTTTTTTTGGCAACAATGACATTTCCTCTCTCAAGACCCATAAAAGGCACTAAAGACGTTGTTAAAAATTCCATCTCACTATAGTGGTTCTACAATCATTTTATGAAGCGATGAGAATACTTTTTGTGCGCAAAAAAAAACTAAATAAGGACTTATATAGTGATGGCTGCTTTCAAAACACTGCTTCCTGAAGCTTTGAAGTGTTATGAATCAGCGTATCGAATCAGCGGTTCGGATCGCCAAAGTCACGTGATTTCAGCAGTTTGGCGGTTTGATACGCGATCCGAATCATGAATCGATTAGCTGACTCATAAGGCTCCGAAACTTCATGAAGCAATGTTTTGAAAAACAAATGCACAAAACCTATTCTCATCGCTTCATGATTGTAGAACCATTGTAGAGAGATGGACTTTGTAACAACGTCTTTAGTGCCTTTTATGGGTCTTGAGAGAGGAAACATTGCTGCTAACGGAGGCCTTTCTGAGCCATCGGATTTCAACAAAAATATATGAACGGAGGTCTTACGGGTCTGGAACGGCATGCGGTTGAGTAATAAATGACATTATTTTAATTTTTAGGTGAACTAACCCTTTAAGTGCGGTTCATTTGAATAAGTGTGAACGCTGCCCTGGTGCGCACCAAAACAAGCGGACCAAGACCGTTGAAAAGATCCGCATCCAAACAAAATCTGGTACAGTTCAAATTAAATATGAACGTAATTAGGACCAAAGACAGGATGCGACCCTGAAAAGGACAGAATGCTCAAGCATACCAGTTTTTTCTTGTCATAGTCAAGATGTTGCCAATCACAGTTCGGTAAAGGCATCAGAACCGTGTCTCCTCACAGCAGATCTTTGTTTTGTGTGTGACGGAGGGATTCCTGCCGCTGTTTTGATTCCTTTACATTTTAAGCTCTTTTTATAAGCTGTTCATAAGTTCTCAGCTGGTCAAAATACCACAGGCTACGCACATACAACAAGCACATTTAGCCCAGCACACAGCATTATTTTGGATGTTCAGTGGAATATGTTTTGGAAGTTATGTCAAGAAATATCTGTAATAAAAGCCGACCAATCAGGTTAAGAACATATCTTTATGTTCGGTGTTAAAATGCCAATGTGAACACTAAGCGGTAAGACTAAACTGAACTATAAGGGTGAACACACCCTAATTATATCACAATGACCAAAAAATAATAATAATAATTACCATTCCACACTAAATAGTATATACTAGTAAGGGACTTTGTGTTAAAAGTGCACTATATGACTTTTCCGTCCGCTAGAAGGCTACTATTCAAAACAAAGACGTAGCTTGATGACGCCACGTTAGAATGCAGAATCTTGGGATATGTGGTCTTCACCTCACAGCCGGTGGGGAAGAATCGGGATAGAAATTATGTTCATGGAGGCGGTTATTTACGTTACTGTAGTATGAAGCAGAGCAGGACCGAGTGTTGAGGGAGCTGAGCAAGGCTGCTGGAGCGATTGTTACGAAACAGACGGCTCGCGAGCAGCGGGACTTTTATTATGACGAGTCGCCGGCGCCATTTCCATTTTTCTGGTCATGAGTATGAGGTAACGCAGCTCAGTTTATCATATTAGATACATTTGAGTGTGTTGAGAATTATGTTATGACGTTACTCTCTGCGTTCGCTCGGCGGCTGCTGTGACACTTGTTCACACTCCAGTAAGAGTAAAGCGTTTCTGCCAAATAAAACCGAGGGTAACACAGATATGACGCAATTGACAGGCGACTCCCTCACACGTCCCAGTTCATTGGTTAAAATAGCAATTTTCTCACAATTTACAAATAGTAGGAAACATTTGGGATATTGTAATAACTCAACTGAACAAAATATATAACACTGGCCTGGTGGTTTTTGGATATTTTACTGCAAAAATCCAACATAGTGCACCTTTAATAGTTAAACATTTCACAATAAATCAATCCTATAAATATGCAATACTGCATTAAAAATAAAATAACCCAACATATTTGTAGTCTAATCATAACAGGCAGCACTTTCATCATACAGTTTCAAAGTTGTACACGAGATGATGAAATAATGTGCATTACAGCTATAACCATTATTCATGTTGTCAAAACAAATATTTCCAACAAGGCAAACCAGAGTAGAAAGAGAGAGAGATGTGAGGCGGCAAAATCAAAACCTATGAATAATTAATCTCATCTCATTCAGTGGAGCCCTGAGTATGATCCTAGCCAAGCAAAACAAAGTGGCAGGACCAGTTGATAAACCTACTGCATTTCACTAACCATCTGTTACTCCACACACAAAACGCATGTACTACTGTGTAAAAGAAAAGTATATTTTAATTAGGGTTCCTATGGAATAAGTGAGTGAGCTGGTTCTGTAATTAGTGCATAGTAACAGGTCCAGCTGTAATTATATTTGTGTCCCTGGAAGACTTCACACTGGAAAAATATAGTGCGCTTCAAGCCATCTGATTAGCTTGAGCTAATTGATTTTAAAGACTTTGTATGTTTGGTAATACAATCAATATACATATAGGCTACACCACATTTTTTCTGATAATCATCAGAAACTTCATCAGATAAAACAACTGTTCTTTTACAAAGCATGTGTTCCAAATGGAAACAAAACCAATATGGGTAGATGCCTTTATATTGTTGTTTTGTACATACAAAAGAGGGGGAGGTGGTGCTCGCACCTGCACTAGACAATGTGACATATAACTGACCTGAAATACATTTAGCATCTGTCAGGAGAGTACATAGTTTACAGCATTAGATACATTGATAAGACATGGCAGACTGGACTCTGTAGTGAATCTAACCAGGCCCATGTACTGTGTACTAGCACACTGTGAATTCTGTGGCTCAGTATGGTAACGTTGCCAAAATCTTGATAATGGCTCACCATGATGTCATTTTCTATAATAGGCAAACAGGACCGATACATCAGCTCTACAAATGTAATACATTCCATTGACCAGAGCAAATCAAATACTTTATCTGTTGAACCTAGTTTTTTAAAGGTTTCCCTATAAAAGGAGAACTATTACAACAAAAATTAAACTTCTTGCCACGCAGCACAAAACGAACATTATTATACATTTATATATTATTCGATATGCTTCTCTGACCACTTCCTATAAATTGTTTATTATCTTTACATTGTCTAAATGTGATTAAACATGACTAGTTATAACCATACTATGTAACTAAATCATATTTGACATATTCACATTTATTGTAATAGACTTTCTAGAGGAGGATGGGCTCCCCCAGCTGAGTCTGGTTCTTCTCAAGGTCCCTGTTCACCTAAACATCTTTTGGAGTTTTTTTTTTTGTTCCCTTGCTACAGTGGGTTGTCCACTAGATGATATTGTGTACAGCTACTATGAACGAAATGTACGGTTAAGAGTGTTATAGAAAGAAAACATGCCTATTCAATTATGCACAACCTTATAAGTGAACAGTGTACTACAGAATGAAAAGCAGGCCTGTGGAGCTGATATTGGTGCTGCTCGGCTGTTTTTTAGTTTTCTGTTCAAAGTCCAGAACAGAATAACTGCAATCAGCCAACATTTTGTCCTTACATTGTCACATTAAATCAGCCCAAAACGATGCAGAAGTGCAGACAGTTGCATATCTGCCATAACGCACAGCATTTTGCTCCAGAGCTGTTGCTGTTGGTAGGCCTTGCTCACACTGATGGAAAGACAATGCGGGCATTTTGACAAACGGTACACTATGTACGCCTCCCTGCCTATAGCTCTGAAGACTCCATCAAACGATGGATACAATGTACAACCCTATAATGACCAGGCGCTGCAAATATCTGCCACAGAATTAGATAATATGTAAGGCGTAAAGGTGTTGACAGGAGGCGCAGGAAAGCTTCTTCTCGCCTGTTAAGCTTTAGTTTGAGCCAGAGAGCAAAGATTGATTCATGCAAACAACCAAATGCCAATCTTGCCCTCGCAGATTTTTATAAAGCAGACATATAAAATGGACAGTCTACTAAATATTATTGATACGAAGCCCACTCCCCACCCCACCGGACAACGCTGAGAAAATTCAAGCGGTTTCGGATTCGTGACACCGGTGGAGTGGAGCGCGCGCCCTGCCTAACGCAAACGCATTGAAAAACACAGGCGGTTCGGCAAAGCAAACGGATGCTCGATTACAAACCTGAAGAAAGGAAGGAAGGAAGGAAGAAAATAAGAGCTTGTTGTATACTCACCTCGTCTACAGTGATTGTGGAGGTAATTTAAAGGGCCAGGTTCGCGCAGAATTGTTACCCCCCCCTACCAAACAAACACCACCCCCTCCGTGCACCAGTGTCCACCCAGTCAGTCCCCCCACCACTGGTGACAGCGTTCTCGCACACAAACTTGCTTTCCTCTCCTGGGAAAAAGCTGAGTCGGTTCTGAGTCAAATAAGGCGGCTCTTCGTTAAAATCGAAAACCAATCAGTTTCGCCAGCTCTCCCCTCTCCACCCTCATCGGGTGCCTACGGGTTTGGTTGCGTCCGTCGGTGAACTGTTTCGATGCTCGATGAGATTTTTGGGGGGGTTTGGGTTGCCGAGCGGTTTAAGAAGTACACTATACGCAGCGGTTCATCGACCCAGTCTTCAACACATTTGGGCGCACCGAACTCGAGCCCGTCTTGCACTGCAGTATGCAGTGACGCCTACTGGCCCAAGAGGGCGCTAGTGTACTCTGCTCGCACATGGAAGAAGAGCGACAACAAGGAAACAAAATATATTTAATTAATCTTCTTGTTAACAACATTTTATTTACATTAATGCAGATTTTCAAATCTGAAACCAATTTTGTGTGATATATATATATTGGATATTTTTTATTGTATATATTGTGTGTATATATATACCATTTTACTTAATTTTTTTATAGTTATTAGCCTATATCCCTGTATTTTCCCCTTTTCCCTTTCTTTTGTTGTTGCTGCAACTTCCACTAAAAACACACACAAATAGCATTCCTTAGAACTAACTGTGGTCTATTTATGTAGCCTACTTGTTTTCTAAAATGTTTTAAATACTAGTAAGTAGACTAATCCAGTTGTTGCTATAGCCTATCCTTTTTTTTTTCACTAGTAAGCCTATCGATTACATATTGTAGCAATATTAAAAGACTACCCAATTTTATTCCAACACAATATCACCTGTTATTTAAGCCAGTATTTATTAATTAGATGGCAGTTCATAGTCATTAATCCATTGTTTGAATTAAAAATGTTTGAATGTGCATTGAATTCTAATTGTTGCTTGTACCTATTTCCAGTACTACTTGCGACTAATTGCATTTATTTCGAAGTTTCTAATATATTTATTCAAACTTTACTAGTATTTTTGTACAGATATCTAGATTTGATAGTTTAGTGATGTACGACAGGTCCTTCTCAAAAAATTTGCATATTGTGATAAAAAGTTCATTATTTTCCATAATGTAATGATAAAAATTTAACTTTCATATATTTTAGATTCATTGCACACCAACTGAAATATTTCAGGTCTTTTATTGTTTTATTACTGATGATTTTGGCATACAGCTCATGAAAACCCAAAATTCCTATCTCAAAAAATTAGCATATCATGAAAAGGTTCTCTAAACGAGCTATAATCATCTGAATCAACTAATTAACTCTAAACACCTGCAAAAGATTCCTGAGGCTTTTAAAAACTCCCAGCCTGGTTCATTTCTCAAAACCGCAATCATGGGTAAGACTGCCGACCTGACTGCTGTCCAGAAGGCCATCATTGACACCCTCAAGCGAGAGGGTAAGACACAGAAAGACATTTCTGAACGAATAGGCTGTTCCCAGAGTGCTGTATCAAGGCACCTCAGTGGGAAGTCTGTGGGAAGGAAAAAGTGTGGCAAAAAAAGGCTGCACAACGAGAAGAGGTGACTGGACCCTCAAACCTCTATGACTTTCTTTCTTCTGTGGAATAAAATAATATATTTTGAAGAATGTTGGTAACCAAACCATTTAGTAATCACTTATTACCATTGTATAGACATAAATAATTGGACATGAACATTTTCCTCAAAATATGTTCTTTTATGTTCCACAGAAGAAAGTAAGTCATTCAGGTTTGGAATAACACAAGGCTGAATAAATGATGATAAAATTTCCATTTTGGGTGAAGTATCCCTTTAAAATACTGCTCTCAGTGTAGTTCCCTTGTGTATTGCTATTCCATCGGTATTATTGTTGCGCACTCAAGTGCAAATACAGGCTTCAGTGGGATGTGTTCTGCTTCTTTGAGTAAGCCCTAGGTATGTGTTAGATACTGTAGGTGGATCTGCACCTCCAGGCAAATTTGGCATTTGGCACCAGATCAGAGTGAGCCAGCCTTAATAATAAAGCCCTGTGGTTCTCATCCGAACTCTGCCTTTCAAAGCTTTGAAAATGCAGACAGTTTAAGAGACTGTACCCTGTGGCAGTTAAAAATACATTATTATAGCTAATAGCGTAGTGGCCTGTTAATCTAACATAATACCTTTTTAAGCACAGAATATTGAAAGAGTGTCCAATGGGAGTTGCATTTACATTCACTGTCCAAAGACAAGCTTCCTGCAGGTTTGAGTTTGAGCTTACCTGTTTACTAAGCCATCTGAAATTTAAAACAAAAACTAAAGACCCTTTTTAATTGTGAAATGCATAAAAAGACTTGTGCTAGTATAAATGTTAAAGATGTTTACCTTTATCTGTTCGCTTTGAGACTCTACTGTTTTATTCAAGGACTGTGCGGACGATTTGTCTCTTCTTTCTGCTTCACTTCACAGCCTCCCTCGGGAGCCCTGGGATTCTCATTGTGCCTTTGGATTCTCAAAGGTCCCAAATGACTTGTGCTAACATTTGACTTGGCACAGCATAGTTGCTTTATTTTTACAGTGGGGTGTATTTATAGTAAATAGGGATGGAAAATACTTTTACTGCATTATGCCCTCTGGAACATGACATTTTGCTGATGGCAGGATATTTTCTATATGATTTTCTCATGCTTTGAAGTCATGCAGTTCTCTCTCCTCTCTCTCAGATAGCAGCAGTCCATCCAACAGTCTGCATGGAAACTGCAATACTGCTGAGAAAGGAATGAGGTGGTGCAGTTGTTGGGAGGCAGGGGGCAAAGAGAGAGAGAGAGAGAGAGAGAGAGAGAGAGAGAGAGAGAGAGAGAGAGAGAGAGAGAGAGAGAGAGAGAGAGAGAGAGAGAGAGAGAGAGAGAGAGAGAGAGAGAGAGAGAGAGAGAGAGAGAGAGAGAGAGAGAGAGAGAGAGAGAGAGAGAGAGAGAGAGAGAGAGAGAGAGAGAGAGAGAGAGAGAGAGAGAGAGAGAGAGAGAGAGAGAGAGAGAGAGAGAGAGAGAGAGAGAGAGAGAGAGAGAGAGAGAGAGAGAGAGAGAGAGAGAGAGAGAGAGAGAGAGAGAGAGAGAGAGAGAGAGAGAGAGAGAGAGAGAGAGAGAGAGAGAGAGAGAGAGAGTCACTACAGTGGTTCTTAGAGAGAGAGAGAGAGAGAGAGAGAGAGAGAGAGAGAGAGAGAGAGAGAGATGATGGCGATTTCAAAACACTGCTTCCTGAAGCTTGAGTGTTGTGAATAGAGAGAGAGAGAGAGAGAGAGAGAGAGAGAGAGAGAGAGAGAGAGAGAGAGAGAGAGAGAGAGAGAGAGAGAGAGAGAGAGAGAGAGAGAGAGAGAGAGAGAGAGAGAGAGAGAGAGAGAGAGAGAGAGAGAGAGAGAGAGAGAGAGAGAGAGAGAGAGAGAGAGAGAGAGAGAGAGAGAGAGAGAGAGTTGAGAGAGGAAATGTCATTGGTGTCAATAGGCCTTTCTGAGGCATCGGATTTCAACTAAAAAATCTTCATTTGTGTTCCGAAGATGAGGGTGAGTAATTAAAGACAGGATTTTCATTTTTGGTTGAACTACCCCTTTTATTATTAAATGATAATCATTTTTTTATTACTTTTTCCTTGAATCAGTAGAGTAAGGGATTACTCTTATTTTTTTCTGTAATTTTTTACTTCTGATGTAATTGCATAGACTATAGAACATAAAACAATAGTGGATTTAATGTCAAAGGTTTTTCGAATATTCCCTTTTTTCATGCAGTGTAATACAGCTGTTTGTGAATGTAAAGTCAAAAGTGCCAAAAGAAAGAATCAACTCTGAACTGCCTATAGGAGTCGTTTGTAATTTGAATCCCACTGCGTTACGATTCTACGGCACTAGAAAAAAATCATTTAAATAATGCCCAGTGTGAAAAGAGGGATCTCAAAATCAGTCACTGATGAAAAGGATTCAAATATGCAAATTTGCAGGACTGTTTCTGAAGAACATTGGGCAGTTTAGCTGCTCAGGACAAATACGGAACTCATGAACAACCATCACAAAATAAAAAAACAATTGTGAATCATCCAGGTAATGACACCCAGTATTGACAATCAAGGGCAACTTTTAACTTGGTCATTTTTATTAATTCAACTTTTATTTTGTCTTGTGGACTATATGTAAACATAATTTATGTAAAACATCAGATTCTACAGGTGTATGTAAACTTTTGACCATGACTATATTATTTATATGAAGTTTTAATTCATATTAAATTAATCAATAATATGAAATGTATTTCTTGTATAACATTTTAATCATTAATTGAAAGCATTGGACTTTTGGAACCTATATTAAAGGATTGAATCATTTTAGATTCCTTAAATTAGCCAAATTTGCCTTAATAGCATGCATTTCACACCCTTCTTCAGCACTTAATAGAAATGTAGGACTCTTTCAGAAAGCTACAATTCAGTCTTTGTCCCATAAAACCCTTGACTGAGTGCAGCACAACTGAGGCTTTACTGAATGTGCCTTTATGCATTATTGCTTTGTAAATTCCATCATTTGTGTATTTGAGGATCCACACCTGGGTCAGCTGAAAGTGAAGTACTCCTCATGATGTTGCCATGGAAACCAGGTTTAGCACACGGGGCTATGCTTTGAGAGGGGGGAAACAATAGTTTTGCTTTAATCGTTTTTATTATGAAAATCAATTCGCAGATTTGTTAGAGAATATTTGCATGTATATATCTATACATATTAGTATATGTACACAGTATTTTCCTTCATTTGGGATGCGTGAGCACAGCATACCATACCTTAGGAAGACTATTGCTAGGACATATCATAGTAGTTGCTAATAGCTATAATTAAAAAGAACTTTTGTAAAATATTGTACAAAAAAGAAAATAATAAAATGCAAAGGATTTAAGTTGAGAAGTCACTTCACAGTTTTGTAGCTTGCCCTCATGCTGGCTAACATCAAGTGGGCCATGCGTAGTCTGAATTATGAAATGGAGGTCATCATTTACATACGTTTCACAGTACATTCCATTACCCTTGGGCATTTAAAGTGCTCACTGTGTAAACCAGATTTAGGATAGCAACTGAAAATGCATGAATGAGAATCCAGATAGATGTACAGAAAGTCCCCTGGGATTCCAGCCAAACACACGATCAGTGATTGAAGAGCTTCGAAAGGAATCGTGTCCATGGCTCAATTCAATGAGGATTTCTTTACATATAGGCTTAGTGTTATATTCTTTACATACAATTTACAAGTATTTACAATAGAAAGTGCATGATAAAATGCATGTGGTTCACAAACTGATTTTATACACGGAACTGGTGGGCGTTGGCATTGCGGAGGCAAGTCCATGTTGTCAAGCCAACCAAAAGGATCACAGGTATAGCTGGCGCTCTTCGAGATTGCAGACTTCCCATGCATGTAAAATGCAAGAAGCTCTGCAGATTTCCTCTCGTGCAGTTTGCAATGCCTCTGATGGTATCAGCAGAGTGACTCATGCGCCAGCTGAGTGGGCTTTATAGAGATTGGATACATAGATTCAGTTTTAATGGATCTGAATACAGTCTAAACTTCAAACTCAAGATGGATGAGGCATTGTCCCCAATTTAGAAAAATCAGCAAAACTCTGCAAAGTGATAAAGAGGGATTTATGACTGTATAAACCATGCAGAGCAGACCTACTAACACCAGTAGGGAGGTGGTAAATTATAGCACCTTTTTTGGAGGATGATTGTGTTGGTGGGGCATCCAGGGAACTAATATTAAAACATTAATCATATACAGTACATCAGTCAGAGGCAATACGCTGTCGTAATATTAACTGACAGTAAATCGGAAACTATATATGAATGATGCTTTCAGTGCTATTACAATGCATGTCACAGTATATCATTAGATATCATTACAATTTGAATTTAGGTAGTTGCATATAATGTTTGATATATTGTATATAGCCTACTTATTTTTAATGTTACTTTTAGGTGTCATTCAGAATGCTTAATTTACAGTACAGTTCAACCAAAACTTCACTTCTGGTGGACACTGTTAAAAAACAAGCTTTTACATAGCATTACATGGATAAAATAATGTTGTCTGCCTTTAGCTGTAATGCGAAACCCTTAAAAATTTTTAAAGAGGCTCTTTTGCACATCATTTGTACAAGGCAATCAGCTGGTTAAATAAAAATAAAATGCTATACAATCAAGGCCCAACCAGAGGCTTCTTTTGTCAAAGGCTCTTCTCTTAACGAAACTGAAACGGGTTGGCGTTACGAGGGCCATGAGCCAAAAACTCCTGTAATGTCTGATACTGTGATGCAAATAAAAAAGTTGAAATGTTTGAACAATACATGTTTCTTTATCATAACTCTCATTACATCTACTCTTCAATGTCCAGTCTCTGATAAAATGAGTGAGAAGACTTGCTTGTGTTAGGAAAGCCTCAATTTAGTTTCGCTGCCAAAACGCACCTCCTGCAAATGCACTCATTTCCGGACTGGCTTTAAGAGAGCTTCATTTGTTATTGTCTCAATTATACTCGACAATATGAGCAGTTCATCTTGAGAAAAAGAAGATGGAGATTCTGGCTCACTTCAAACTAATGGGGAAGACAGAAGTGTCTACATTTCGAGAAGCTGAATGCCAGAGATGATGATGATGAAGATGATGATGATAAGTGCTTGCTTTTTTTATATAAGCATGAGTGCATCTGAAAGACAAATCTCTATATGCGTTCAGATTTTAGAACTTGCCTTGATGTCACTGAAGGTAATAATGTTATCAAGCATCAAACTTTTCTCTGGTATTTTGCTCATGTTTAACAAAATGATTGTCTTAAATATCGATTGGTATTATTTAAGATATAAGGACATGCAAAAGTAATCGTCATAATGTTATGAGGATAACAAATAAAAGTGGATTCTACGCAACCCGAAACAAAGGATTAAAGGGTGGCTTGACTATTGTTGTCATATACTGACCTTATTCCCTCAATCTGACAAGAACTTTTGAAGAAATACACAAAACAAAAGTTTGTCGTTTTAGTTACTGCATATGCAAAGTCTTATGTTTGGATAGCATCTCATCACCCATATTAAGTCCGTATCTGCTTTAGCGATGCATGCTGCAACCATTCAATAAAAATATGTGCAACATGAACTCAAAAAATTCATGTATAGCAACCGATTGCTGTCTGAATATTTCTCAGATGTGAGAGATGGTAATGATGCTCTGTAAAATAATAGAAACAGACAAGGCAATATGAATGGGCCAGTGCTTGTTAAGGCCAAAGACTGGTGGTGAAGGATGAAATCTATGAAGTCAGAGTGAAATCCTCGTAATCGGAAATAAGCATGAAATGTCAAATAACACCATCTCCATTCATTTTCTCGCCTCTCTCAGTTCAATTCCTTTGTAATTTTATCACTCTATCTCTCCGCTTTATCTCACTATGTTCTCTATAACAAGCGGTCTACATGATGCTGCATTTCCCTTTCAGCTTGTCAGCCCTGCTTTGCTTCCCAGAACGCTTGCCGTCGATGTTCAAACTCATGTTCCTCTTCTTCTCCAGGTTTAGAAGCTCCTGGAACAGCTCAGTGACATTGTGGTTAGTCTTAGCCGAGGTCTCCATGAATGCACACTTCCAGGTCTTGGACTGGGCCTCTCCATCCTCGGTCTTGACTTCCCGTTGAGTCTCATCACTCTTGTTCCCTACGAGCATGATGGGGATGGTCTCTACGTTGCCTTTGATGGCGAGAATCTGTTGGTATATGGGCTTTAATTCTTCCAGGGACTGCTTACTAGTGATGGAGTAGACCAGGATGAAGGCGTGACCTTTGGAGATGGACAAACGCTGCATGGCGGGAAACTGGTGGCTGCCAGTTGTGTCTGTGATCTGCAGGGTGCAGACGCTCTTGTCACAGCTGATCACCTGCCGATATGTGTCCTCCACCGTCGGGATGTAGGTGTCCCGGAAAGTGCCTTTGACAAAACGGAGCACCAGTGAGCTCTTCCCCACACCCCCTGCTCCAAACACCACCACGCGGTAGTCGTTGCTCTGCTCGGGCATCTTGAGGTTTCAATTGAGCTGCTCGCTTTTTAGACCTAATAGAGAGAAAAGAAACATTTAGATTATTGCGTGTCGAATAGCCTGGGTTGATGCCAAGGATGATATTTTGATCCTCTTCCTAAAAATAAGCTTTATATTTACATGTATCCATTTATATTAAGATGAATTCATTTGATTCATATTAATACCAAATGTATAACAAACATTATATTGTCAAAGCTAATTATTTAAATATTAAATTTGAAAACATTTATTTAAAATATTATTTAAAATTAAAAAGATATTTAAAATATTTATTTAAATTAATTTATTATAATTTAATAATGTGTTACATTTATATAGTGCTTTTCTAGGCACTCAAAGCGCTTTACATGGAAGGGGGGGAATCTCCTCAACCACCACCAATGTGCAGCATCCACCGGGATGATGCGACGGTGGCCATATTGCACCAGAACGCCCACCACACACCAGCTGATTTGTGGAGAGGAGACAGAGTGATGAAGCCAATCGTATATATATAGGGATGATTAGGAGGCCATGATGGACAGGGGCCAATGGGCGAATTTGGCAAGGATGCTGGGGTTACACCCCTACTCTTTATCGAAGGACATCCTGGGATTTTTAATGACCACAGAGAGTCAGGACCAACGTCTCCAAATTCACAGTACTCAGTGTAGGCAAAAAGTACCCGGATGACCTACTTCCTCTGGCGAGATTCGAAATGTGCATATAGATATGGTTTTATTGGGAGATACAAGGGTCCGTGGGTCTGCCACTGGAAAAAGTGTAACGGCTAACTTGATCACATTACAGCCTTGACGTCACTGAATTTCGTTCAGAGTTGTGTGACAGTCAATGTCTGAAATCGCATACTCTCTTGAGTAGGTACTTATTTTGAATAAGTAATTACTTATTCACCGCTAAAAAAAGTACGTTCTATATAGTAGGAATGTGTGGAATGTAATTTGGACATACTTTATTTGCCATGTTGTCATGTGACCTACCAGCATCAGCTACGTCGCTTCACTGCCATTCATAAATCCTCTACGTGACCTCATGGGATAGTAAAGTGTCCATCGTATGCAATCTCGCCGGAAGTAGGTCACCCGGGTACCTCTTAAAATAGATCAATCCAAAACAAATGATTAAGAGCAAAAATGTTGAAGATTAGTGGACCGGCTGTGGATTCATTAAATGATAAGCTATTTCCTCATGAAAGCGGTTTATTCAGCGTAGTGAAGCCTCTCCTCCATTGACATCCATTGAAAAAAACTGCCTCTTATCTCTTTCTCTGCGTACCGCAGTGCTAGCAAGCATTATGATTTTTTCGGCTAAGGTTGCAGACTTGCCTTTAAGTGACTTTGGTGCATATGACGGGCACTTTACTATCCAATTGCCATAGGAGAGGATTTATGAATGGCAGTGAATCGACGCAACTGGCGCTGGCCACACAATAATGACAACATAAATGAATTACATTCATACTACACGCATTCATACTATTTCGAAAATACTTTTTAAACGTTCATTAAGTAACACAGACAATTTTAGGAATGCTGTATTGACGAATCAGAGGCCAGGATACATGCTAAAAAATGCTAAGTTAAAACAACCCAAGTTGGGTTGAAAATGGACAAACCCAGCGATTGGGTTGTTTTAACCCAGTGGTTGTTAAATGTTTGCCCAACATGCTTGGCAGTTTTATTGATCCCAACTATTGTTTCAAATTACTATAATTACTATACAATTTATTAATAAGCAATTTATTAATAAGCAATGTTTAATTATTATTCATTAAACTTGTTAATAACTTTAATTTACTTAACATATTAATACAATTATTTAACTGCTGGGTTAAAACAACCCATTCACTGGGTTAAAACAACCCAATTGCTGGGTTTGTCCATTTTCAACCCCAACTTGGGTTGTTTTTAACCCAGCATTTTTTAGAGTGTAAGAAATAAACGCTAAATTCTTCATGATAAATCACCCAACATTTTGTTATTTGTTTCTATTTCTGACGATGAGTCACCACGCCCACTATGAAACCTCACTCCTAAAAACCTTTCCCATTTATTCTGAATTTCTGATAGGCTGTGATTGTACCATGTCACAGCGTTCTCAGTGTATGCAGAAACATTGCTAGTTACTGTAAACACATCATGCATCTTTAAGACATGACACACCGTAAGTTCTATTTAAATCTAGCATGCTTTAAACATTTAACATGATCATAATTTATTTACCGGGTATTTATATTTACCCATTCAAAGTTATAGCATGACACACAAGCGCATTTAGGGATGTTTTGCTTCTAGACAGGACTCAAGTGGCTTTTCTGAAGAAAGAGACATGAGCCTTGTCATCCATCATGCTATTATGAAATCACAATGCGACTCATCATAATGTATCTGTTCTCTGCCCTTAGACACTCTCTTGCTTTTGCTGCAGTTTATAACAAGTGCATTATTTATTGCCTTAGAGTCAAAACAATCATTCGAAACAGTTTTCTGCTCCTGAGCACACTAGCATTCAGATGGTAGCACTATGTATCTGTCTGAGTGCAAAATTGGGTTTAGAATCTTTTTAAATTAGCTTTTTTATGTGCAATTTAATGTTCTCATGAATAATTTACCCAAGACACAGACCATATCCATCAGTGTCAAAGAACCACAAACATAGTACACACATCGAATCGTGTAAAGATTATGCAGAAGCAAGCAAGAACACAATTTCCAGGCTTTAAGTGTACACCGATTTTATCCTCAGTAATCAATACCTCAATTTCACACTAGCAGGCAAGGGATCCTGAGAAACTATAATGAAGCTAACACGGTTTTACCAAGATTTCTGTTGATCGTCCATCAAAAACTACAGATTAACCTAGAATGTGCATCATACATACTATTTATATGAAACTGTAATGGTATATGGAAGACATGACAACCGTATGGGTCAGAAATCTTGAGCTGATTATATAACATCTGTGGTGGAGGGATTCTTATAGTCACTTACAGTTTTTATTTTGTCTGGTTATCACCAGACCAAACTCGTTCTTTTAAGATTGAACAATAGTCTGGGGAGTCTGCTCTGTATTTTCTATTGCACAAGAGGTGTGATCAACAGGCATAGTTTAAATGACTCTGTACGCAATCGGATAGTCCTTCAACCAATCAGACCAACGATCAGTCGCTTCTCTATCCATCATTGTGTTAAAACCGCCGATAGCGCGCCAGGTGGATAAGCCGGTTTGTGATTGGTCCTCGCAAAATTGTAACAGAAGCAGGTTAGAAATATGTACAAGTTACCAGCCTGAGCTGCAGGGCGAAATCAAATTGCTAGCAGATCAAGCTGGGTTTACCCAGTCTTGTTTTTATTAGCACTAATATCAGAAAGTTAATTTGTTAACCTGTTCAAAATGACACAACATAACATTAAAGTATTACCACTTCAAATAGGCTCCTTTTTAAAATCACACATGACATCTGAGATTAATATATTAATTTCATTATTAAGACCTAACTATCAACTGATCAAAGTGCATAATTCAATAGAAACTGAGAAACAATATTCCACGTAGTTCATGAATGTTTCAGGATAACAAGATCCATTAACACCAGTTACCATGGAACATGAAACAATAAACTATCCATGGATGTAATATTTCCTTATACTTTTTTTATGGTCCCATGTACCACATTTCCACACCATATTTTCATATTTGACATTACTGTATCCAGTCCCTTGTAATGAGAACCTGTGGCAAAATCCACAAGACAGGGTTGATGGAAATTTACAGTAGAAGTACAGTTATCATTTATTACTGTAAGCCAGATGAGGAACATTGCAGTTGTATAAAGAAAACATTGTATAATGCTGCCTGTTAATATAGTTTTTAGGCTTCGTATTATGAGGGGAAAGTGTGTTTGTTGGGTGACAACCTTTGCTAATGTTATGGAAGATGACATACAGTATATGTAGAATTTTGGTAGTTTTAGTGCATTTTGGATGTGAAATTTACTGCTGCGCCAAGCTGAAAGTTGGCACAGAAACGTTTTTGTAAAAGTATTGAGAAATCTGTCCTAGTAATTGTTGTCCAAACGCGACGGCTCCCGCATTCATTTGCCAAACAAGCCAGATGACAACTAAATAAGGTCACATAAACAACGTATTTGACATATAACAAAATATAACTCTTACTTTTTACCATTTAAGTGTTAGAACTGCTTAAACAAATCTGAAATCCGACTTTAAAAAGAAACTTTGGCCAAAATCATCTGCATGTGTAATGGCGCTTGTGTCTCGTTTTTTTTTTCACGCCGACCAGTTCTTGTTCCCACAAAGCAATGCGTAATTCAAAATACGGATAAAGACCTGTAAAACACAAATACGGAAAATTCCTTCAAATTATTACAGTACATTGTACTGTATTTTTACAGAATTTTGGTAGTTTTAGTGCATTTTGGATGTGAAATTTACTGCTGCGCCAAGCTGAAAGTTGGCACAGAAACGTTTTTGTAAAAGTATTGAGAAATCTGTCCTAGTAATTGTTGTCCATATTGTATTTCATGACAAATTAGTTATTTTAACCAATCAATCATGCAAAATTTCTGTAAAGATATGAATGCCCAAAGCAATATTTTGAACATTGGACAGCCTACGAGTGATGATCATTTTGAGTTTTGAAAAATGACATCAAGATTCTAAAGTTCGTCCCCAAAGTGAATAAAAAAAAATGTAACTGTATGTTGTGAATGTGGCAATGCCTTTCAAAGCCGGCTGCCCTCCAACAATTCTTCATATTTTCATCCAGCATTATGACACCCAGGCCACTTGCACTCAGAGCTTAAAGTGCAGCGACATGCTTGGCAGGGTGCAGCAATCCCGATTCCCGACAGCAGCCAAGCTCTCATCTGAGAGAAGCCCTGGTGCCTCTCCCCCTCTCTAACACCCTGCGTGCTGTCAAATCAATGAGCAGAGGACACTGAGCCTTTGATCAATGCTAGTGTCTGCGGATTTCAGACCTCTGACAGGCTGGTGCGTCCCTCTTAAGGTGTCGCGCTTGTTTCTGCGCTGTGATTGATGTCAATCTCCCTCGGAGTGCTGTGTTATCTATTCTATAAGTCCTTCGCGGAAGGACTGGAGAGCCGCTGAGCTTATTAATGCTGTTACAGCATCTCGCTATTCCAGCCAAACTCTATTATAAATTAAGTTTGGCACGAGGAGAGATTATAATGCATGTGCTTCATTCAAGGTATCCCAAGCACTCTCACAGCAATGTGCTGATGCCGTCAGATTTGGGAATGACCTTGCTTTTACCGAAGTGAATGTGGAATATATCACTCAGACATTAGGATTCGAAAGGTAATGTTTGCTGAATAGCACACGGGCATCGTGCCACATACTCTTAAACAATCACAGTAAATGGAAGTGTGTGCTCAGTATGCTGGCGGTTCTGTTTGCAAACCATACACTACATGCTGTAGAAAACAGAGCCGGAAACAATAGTATATAGACAAATTACCCTATTTTTCTGGTTTTATTTTGAGTCATTGGTCCATGTTATTTCAAAGAAACTAAAAGTTCTTCACAGTCTTAAAAAACGTAAAATGTAATAACTTGTTGTTCTTTTGAATGAAATGTGTCTTTGGCTCACCACCACATAAAATAGCTCTACAGGCAATGTTTATACAAAAACAAAAATAAAACACAGACAAATGTACATTACATAAATATAAAAATATGATTCATGTTACATTCATTTGATTTATCAATCAATTTTAATAGCGTTTGGAAGGAAAGACCTCAAACACATTTTTATTTGCTAGAGGGGTTCTATAACGCCTTCTTGATTTCAAGGGCTCAAATTGACTAAAGAGAGGGTGAGAGCTATCTGCAAGGACACCTCTCGCCTTCTTCTTGGCCCTTTCAACATAGAGTTAGCTGGCACAAGTTTAATAAACTCGCATTTGGTCTGGGCAAGCTGGTAAGCATGGCCTCATTACCCCCCTGCTGACACCAGCATCTTTCCTAATTGATGCCATTAAAAAATATATTATATATAATATTTGTATTATTTATTTATTATTATTTATTTATGCAAAGCATCATGTTCTTCCACTTCTAAATACATCACAATATCAAAGTAAAATATGTTGTGAGTTGTACAGACTGAGAATAGGCTACCTACATTTTAATTAAAAATGGATGGATGGATGGATGGATAGAGGGATAGATAGATAGATAGATAGATAGATAGATAGATAGATAGATAGATAGATAGATAGATAGATAGATAGATGGATGGATGGATGGATGGATGGATGGATGGATGGATGGATGGATGGATGGATGGATGGATAGATAGATAGATAGATAGATAGATAGATAGATAGATAGATAGATAGATAGATAGATAGATAGATAGATACATGGATGGATGGATGGATGGATGGATGGATGGATGGATGGATGGATGGATGGATAGATAGATAGATAGATAGATAGATAGATAGATAGATGGATGGATGGATGGATGGATGGATGGATAGAGAATAGATGGATGGATGGAATGATTGATGAATGGCTGGATAGAGGATGGATGGATGGATAGAGAATAGATGGATGGATGGAATGATTGATGGATGGATGATAGAGTATGGATGGATGGATGGATGGATGGATAGAGGATGGATGGATGGAGGATGGATGGATGGATGTATAGAGAATAGATGGATGGATAGATAGATAGATAGATAGATAGATAGATAGATAGATAGATAGATAGATAGATAGATAGATAGATAGATAGATAGATAGATAGATAGATAGATAGATAGATAGATCGATGATGGATGGATAGATACTTGGATGGATGAATGGATGGATGGATGAATAGATAGATGGGTGGGTGGGTGGATAGATAGATAGATAGATCAGATATGCCTCACTTTACTGCACACTAAAGATACTACTGGAGGATATGGAGAGGCATATGCACACACACATTAGTGTCCACATGTTCACTGGGCTGAGAAGAGAACCACGGCTGTGCACACATGAGTCTGAGACCAGTTGCGTGCAGTGTTTGTTACCGCACGCATAGACTGAAAGAGAAAGGGAGATAGGGATAAGGAAGAGGGAGGGATGATGAAACAGAAATATTGCCTAGGTTCCATGAAATGCATGATTTAGTATTATGCCATTATCTTTTTCTTGTGCATGGTGAAAAAAAAAGCTAAGCAAGCTTTTTGTAACTGCGATCAAATCATTTCTAAACAATGACAAGTCAATAAAGGAGGAAAAACTGATCAATGAGTTAAAAAATAATGAGTGTTTCTTTTGGTTGTTGTTCATATATATTATTCAGATCCATTGCAATAACCCAGCTAGCAATTTTGCATTTAAAAGATGCCTAGCACGTCTAGGATAAAACAAGGCAAAATTTGGGCTGTCAGTGAAAATTTAATAGACGTCTAACCATAGCCCAAGTATAGACAAGTCATCAATTTCAAAGAAATGAAACCAAACACCCTGTCATCACTGTTGACTTTGCTTACATGATGAAATATCATACATTTCAAGTTATTTTGGCAAATATGACATGTAACAAAATTCAAGATTGTTTTGGCTAGAAGTGGGTTATAGCCGGACTATATCGGGTCTAGTTAACCGAGACGGTGAAATGACGGCTATTGCTTGCTGGGAACATGGTGAATAGATTTTCACTTTTGGGTGATCTATCCCTTTAAGATATTTCGTTTAAATGCCAAATTCCTAACACTAGAATCTAGAAATCACTGATGGGTCTTTATGCCACAGATGTGTTTGTGTATTACACAGCATTTACAGTATAGCAGCTAAAAATTCGGACTCTTAGGGGAAGCAGGGCTACGGCCTAAAAATACCCCATATACCATCTGCCATCTCTCTGCGCCAAATGTTGCTGGATTAGCCCAGACTCAATCATTCAGCTGTGCAGGGGCATGAGAAAATGCTGTCTTGATCTGAAACAGTGTTGTAAATAAATACCGGCCAGGCTAAATCTAATGCTCGCCTTGCAGAAATCAAATTCTATTAAACAATCTATCACGAGAATATTCAATGCAAAACATTTCTAAATATGTCTAAATCATTGATGCATATCCTGACAGCAAAATAAACTACTTTAAAAAAATGTATTATGACATGCTAGATTTTACATACATCTTAAAGGGATAGTGCACTTAAATTTTTTTATTGTTTTCTTAATTCTAATTCTTAAAAAAAATTGAAAATGTTACTGCTTTAGTACATACAATGAAAGTCAATGGAGTTTAAGATGATGGACAAAAAATGTATTCCACAGAAGACAAAAGTCATTCATTTTGGAATGACTTGAGGATGAGTGAATGAAATGATTTTTGGGTGAACTCTCCCTTTGAATACAATAACTTACAATAACACCAAAGGACATTAATGCTACAACAACAACAACAAAACAGTGCTGCACAAGACAGCAAGAAAGTAATCATTAAAATAATTTAAAAGTAACAATAAATCAAGTCAATTCATGTGTTAAAGGCACAATATTTAAGATTTTTGGATTAAAATATCAAAAAACCACTAGAAAAATGTTATCTATGTTGTTGACTTGTGTACTTACATTATCCCAAATGTTTCCAAGAATGTTTAAATTCAAAGAAATAAGCAATTTTAACCAGGATCTATCAATCATTTTAGCCCTATCAATGACATAATATCCATGTTACCCCTGATTTCCCTGTTTTATATTGTAGGAACCATGGAAACACCTGACGCTTTAATATATTATATGTTTTTATTAGACAGGTGCGCAACTGTTTGGATACATTCATCAACAGAATACTAATCATTGTTATATAGCTCAACACAGTAAGTCTTATTGTTTAAATCTTGTTTTCTTGATTTTCCACGAGTACCATGTCTTACCATGCCTAATATCGATCTAACTTACTGCAGTGTGCAACAGAAGTCTCATAGTAGCCTCATAGTAGTCTCATAGTAGCCTCATAGTAGTCTCATAGTAACCTCATAGTAGCCTCATAGTAGTCTCATAGTAGTCTTATGGTAGTCCCATAGTAACCTCATAGTAACCTCATAGTGGTCTAATAGTATTCTCATAGAAGTCCGATAGTAACCTCATAGTAGCCTCATAGTAGTCTCATAGTAGTCTCATAACCTCATAGTAGTCTCATAGTAACCTCATAGTCTCTTAGTAACCTCATAGTCTCATAGTAACCTCAAAGTAGTTTCAAAGTAACCTTATAGTAGTCTCATAGTAACCTCATAGTAGTCTCTTAGTAACCTCATAGTAGTTTCATAGTAACCTCATAGTAACCTCATAGTAGTTTCATAGTAACCTCATAGTAACCTCATAGTAGCCTCATAATAGTCTCATAGTAACCTCATAGTAGCCTCATACTAGTCTCATAGTAACCTCATAGTAGCCTCATAGTAGTCTTATAGTAGTCTCATAGTAACCTCATAGTAGCCTCATAATAGTCTCATAGTAACCTCATAGTAGCCTCATAGTAGTCTCATAGTAACCTCATAGTAGCCTCATAGTAGTCTTATAGTAGTCTCATAGTAACCTCATAGTAGTCGCATAGTATCCTCACAGTAACCTCATAGTAGTCTCATAGTAACCTCATAGTCTCATAGTAACCTCATAGTCTCATAGTAACCTCATAGTAGTTTCAAAGTAACCTTATAGTAGTCTCATAGTAACCTCATAGTATTCTCATAGTAGTCTCATAGCAACCTCATAGTAGTTTCATAGTAGCTGCCGAGTGAACACAAAGAGTAGCATTATAACATAACTTTCAACACACTCAAATAATGTATCTAATATGACAAAACAGCTCTACATTACCCCACATCATAGACCCGCATGACTGGTAGCAGTCCTCTAGGGCATAATAAAAGCTCTGCGATATCAAGGCGTCATCAAGCTATGCCTTTGTTTCAAATTAATGACCTCTAGCAGGTAAAAAATTACATGTTGTAGCTTTAACAATATGCCTGACACCATATTGTGACACTCTAGCCTCATAAACTCAGAACAATTGGCTATACATGACTGCTTCAGCTGACTGGCTAATCACTCTGTTGCATTTTACCTTACCATGAGTGTTCTGCAGTTTTACTGTGTCCCTGCCAGCATTGCGAGAAACATCCCTCTTGCTCTTGTCGATCAGTCCGTCAAACAGATTGCTCCTCTGTGGACTGGGCTTAGAGGCTAATCATTGCGCTTTACCTCGTCTGTCCTGCGGGATGTGCTTCCAGTGACCCAATTCAAAGGATTTAAAACCGCCAGCATGCATCCACGCCACAAAACAAAGCTCCAGTGATACGAGGCCGCACAGAGTGCATGAAGGTCTGATATATTAACTATGAGATCATGCGAGATCTTTGAAATGGATCGCTGCAAAGTGCAAACTGCAGTTTATAATGAGATAAGATGTGTTTTTAAGAAGCTTCGTGTTTCATCTCATGGCCTATACGGACTGCCAAACAACTTAAAACCTTAATACTGAGACTTACATTTAAACATAGGCTCAACTATTACAAGACCTTAGAGCTAAATCAAATGTATGGATTGTCCTCCACAAACAAACTTGATTGATTTACTAGCTGTCCGAGAACTTGAACATGCATTTGGCCTTAGGCGCTAAGAACCTTTTTCTATATTAGCTGCTTTACCTCAAATTAATTGTTAGTGGGATTTTATCTCTCTAGGCAGGAATTTTCTTGGCTTAACTGGTGGGGTTAAGTGGGTGGTAAACTGTATGAGTTTAGATACTTAATCGGTTAATCTCAAATGAGCATGCTTATTAAATTCATCAGTGAGCATTTTATCATTTTCAGGGATAATCACTGCCTTTATGTGTGTGAAACAGTCACATGGATTGTTCTCTTCCCTTTGAGCTACATCTGTCAGGTAAACTTTTAATATATTTAAAGGAAAAAAAAGTTAACATAGATTTAGATTGCTTTTTTAATAGGGGTGTAAAGCAGACTTTTCAGGATTTTACATTGATTTTCTAAGCAGCGATAAAATATTCACAGATACCTCAAAACAAATGATTAGATTCAGAGGCTGCCGATCAATATATCGATAATATGTCACTACAGATTTCTAATCTAGGCCTAATCTAAAGCGAACCCACCAGAATAACACCTGACACCCTCAATTTAGCAATACTGTCTTAAACGTGCACTCATTAAGTCTGTGTCTGAAATCTCCCCCTATACTCTAATAAAGTAGTTGATATTGAGAGGACAGCCATAGGAGACAGGACATTATTTAGTGCGCTCTTTTAATCCCAAAATGCATCTCAGTTACGAGTGTACAGCCAACGTACAATCAACAGCTGGCTGTTGAAGAATAACCAAGCACTACGAGCATTGCGGCAAATTACTTTCTGCTTTTCGCAGCATCCATTGCACTCAGTGTCTGAATTCACTCACTCATTTGCATTCACTCATTTAGAAGACAATATTAGTGGAGTAATGTAGGAAATCATGAATGCGATTTCTTACAATCATAGGGGGTGATTTTGTATACAGCGGCTGCGTTTAAAGGGGACATACACTTTTAAAAATAAAGGTTATTTGGCAGTGTATATGGTTCCATGAAAAAACGTTAATATCCAAAGAACCCTTCCATTGCACAAAAGGTTCTTTATAGCGTAGAAAGGTTCTTTAGACTATAAAATGGTTAGGGAAAAGATGGTTCTTTAAAGAACCTTTCACTGTCAGAAAAAAAGGTACATTCCTGTCACTGGGGCGGTACCCTAAGGTACAAAACTGAAAAGGTACTAATATGTACCTTTAAGGTACTAATATGCACTCTTAAAGTACTGATATGTACCTTTAAGGTACTAATATGTACCATTTAGGGGTGACTAAGGTACAAAGATGTACCTTTTCACTTTTGTACCTTAGGGTACCGCCCCAGTGACAGCACTGTACCTTTTTTTCTGTGAGTGTTCACAAATGGTTCTTCAGGGAACCAAAAATGGTTCTTCTATGGCATCGTCGTGAAAAACTTCTTCCTGGCACCTTTTTTTTAAGAGTGTATCATGAAAATCTGACATGAAAAAAAGGACAACTCAGTAACTTTGTTTTGGTAAGTCTTTCTCTGAAAGCATGTGAAAAGACAAGGCACTCAGATTTCTCTCCTCTTCTGACGTAGGAAGGGGATCTCATTATAATATTAACGCCCCTTAATCTGCACGTTTCCACCCACTGCGCAGCTATATTTTGGCAAGCACACCGGTGAACAAGATCCTTTTTGTGTGTATTTGACAGTTTAAACACAACAAGAAATGTGAAAGGGAAGTTACTCACGAGACTTGACGTCTGACAGCCAGTTATCTGTGTGCTTGTGCTTCAGGTAAGTGCACGCACAAAACTATCCATTAGAAGTTTAAACTAATATAGCTTTAAAACGCTTGGAAATAATACACTACAATGATTAAAGAAGAACTATGCTATCCGTGAGAGTGATCGCGGTATAAATGATATCAAAACCAAGCATGTCTTGTTAGTATTTGGGAGAGAATCCAATTGAGGCAAGAACTGTGTGGAGAGGGGGCGGCACAGCAGCTCATTGCAATTAAAGGCACATGCACGAAAACAGCCTGTTCTTGACTGCAGTCAGAAATGGCTATTTACAAAATGGATTTATAAATGATAAAAGTGAGGTATTTTAAGCTGAAACTTCACATTCAGCTACACATTTTGGGGACACCTGATACTTAAATTACATCTTGTAAAAATTGGCATATTAGGTCCCCTTTAACTCCACTTTAGACATGCACTCGCAAACTTCCCTAAGCTCTTCCCCTCAGGGGAATCCGCACTGCCATTTTGAAGTGCGTTAAACTTTGTCGAATGGACAAGGGAGTTTATTTGGACAGACCCACGACTCCGTGATTTTGAACGAGTGAACGAGTCTACTCAAAATTTACACTTTTGGCAGATCCATAGACTAGTGTTGTCAAATAATACCAGCATTTCCCTCTAGCATTTTGGGTGCTGTTGTAAGCGGTTACACAGATACACACGAGAGTGTTTGAATGCAGGCGTCTATCAGCGGATCCCTAATATATCCGCTGATAAACGGATCCGCTGAAAGATGCCAATGTTCAAATGCTCTCATTTTTATCTGTATAAGCGCTCAGTAAAGAGCGTCAAATTTACTGAAGCGTTGATCATTGTATAGCCAATCGCAGACATAAATGTTGAGCATGTGAACACAACAGCCAATCAGAGGTGTTTAAGCATTAAGCATTATCAGAGGTGTTTGAGACTACTATAAGACTACTATGAGGCTACTATGAGGTTACTATGAGACTACTATGAGGCTACTATGAGGTTACTATGAGACTATTATGAGGCTACTATGAGGTTACTATGAAACTACTATGAGGTTACTAAGAGACTACTATGAGGTTACTATGAAACTACTATGAGGTTACTAAGAGACTACTATGAGGTTACTATGAGACTACTATAAGAGACAACAGCATTCAAAATGCTAGAGGGAAATGCTGGTATCGTAAAAAAAATGTAATTTCAGTATACCGACTTGGTACCAAAGATTGTGACCTCACAGTCGGTCATGCTTAATTTTCCCCCACCCCACATAACTCTGATATTAGTGGGTTTTTTTACATTTAACCACATGTAATACTTGTTGTAGCTACCTTAAACTGACCGTTTTTAACACAGTTATAGTTTATTGTATAGTTACCTTACTGTAACCGTCACTGTAACCTTAACCAATGAAGTTAGCTGCAGGGCAAGATTTCTACCAACAGTTTTGGACAAAGAATGACATCCAACTGGCATGGATGCATTAAGTTTGTGATGCTTTGCACCTTTAGTTTCATTCTTCTTTGTTCTTCATATTTTTGTATCATACACACATCGATTTTCTGACTATGATCATAAAGTAAATGCAGGCCTTTGATTTATTTATTTTATTTTATTTTAGTAATTTTGTCAACTGCATGCAGGACTGGCCATGTGATGTCAACATGGCGGCATCCACAAGGGGCGACCCCCTCTTTGTGAAACATAAGAATCAGGGGAATCAGATGTGGCTGACGTCATCTCATGTGATTGTACATCATTTCTCAAATGTGCAGCTCATTTAAGTGTGCAAAACTTTTTAATTAGCAAAAAATGACTGAGTGCACCTTTAAATCCCATTAAACCATGGGCCAGAGGAGGTCTCAGAAGGATTTAAACATTAGCCTACTATTACTACTTCTGTTACTTAAAAAAGCCTACTATAGAAAAGTGTTTTGACTTTTCTTATTAAGCACATTCAAGCATCCTATTATTGTCTTTGGTGCAATACTAAAAACTGATGCACGTCTGCGAATTAGTCTCCATATAAATTGCTGCATTAGATTCCATTATGAGCCCAGTCTGCATCATCTTCCGCAACAAGACTGCCATAAGAGTCATGCATTGGCTCTATACGATGATATATTATTATACTAATGCATTATGCACCCAATACGACGTCAGCAGCGCGCGGGTCCTTTCTCAACGTTCACGTTGCACAACCTAATCTTTAGCCCGTTTGGTCAACAAATTCTCCATATAATTCCATAATAGGGTTTTTAATGATCCAGAGTGACATGAATATACATTTCCCACTAAATGGGTGACTGATCCTGTGCATGTGCTGGTTTACTGTTTGTCGCACACACACCTACATTTATCTAATGTTGAAAATGTATTTGCTGCTACATATGAACAAGCTCAAGCGGGTGTAAATGAAAATATTCACGGTATCGTACGCATGTATCTTATTTATATCATCACGGGGCCGGTTGTTGGACACAGGAGTAAACTATGAGTTCAAGCATCACCATATCATACGCAGCCCGTTTCATTCATAAAGAAGAGACTCTCCATAGCACTGGTGGTGCGGCGATTCACATGCCTTCTTTGACGGATATATGTAGGCAAAACGCGTTTTTTTTTAAAAAAAAAAGCATATTTCCTTCTCAACATTTTTCGTTCTCATTACTATTTTGTTGTCAAAGGAGAAAAAAAATGCCATCATGACAGTTATGGTCATGATGTCCACACAAAACAGAAAATGCTGCAAGTAAGCTATTCAGCAGTTAAAGTCTAAGTGAAATGTGTGTACTGCTTGTCCGGGTTGCTTGTGCCGTGCAATAAATAAAAGAAGAAAAAAAGACACAAAAACAAAAGGCGCTAAATAAATGAATTGATTTCATACGTCGGCGCGCGATTCGACTCACCTACCTGAACTTAACGTATCCCGCGTGACTGATCTTTGACTGACAGCACAGATGAATGGCAGGCTGCGCTAATAAGATACTAAAGCATTTTAGACTAATAATGAAGACGTGATAGAGTCCAATCTCAACGGCAGTCCTCTCTCTCCCTCTCTCTGTATCGCACTCACTCACACACACACGCACTCACTCTCACACACACACACACTCACTCACTCACTCCCTCCTCCTCAGAATCACCACTGGTTTCAGATAGAAGGTGGGAGATTTTTAACATATTGCCTACAGGGGGTGGACAAATTAGCTCCTAACAATACAGTGCAGTCTCTCATTTTTACAGACTTATGTTTCTAACGAATCTGTTCAGTAAAATGTATGAAATTACTTTAAATTTAAAGTAATTTACAAAATCCACAAATATAACTAAAATGTAAATAAATGTAAGCAAAAAGAAAGTAAATAATAAGGTCAAATATATTAAAAAAGTGAAATGTAAATACTATGGAAGAATCCATTTAAATCAAGTTTCAAATTAAGTTGAAATAAACCCATAAAATAAATTTGTATTATTCTTTATTTTTATTTATTTTATATATTTACAGTCCTCTTTTGAGATTCTTGGAATGAAAAGTGTGTTATAAATAAAATCTATTATTATTATTATTTAAAAAATATTCATTAGTGCTGGGCAATCGATTACAACAAATTATATATATATATATATATATATATATATATATATATATATATATATATATATATATATATATAATTGTACACAGTACACACACATATATTATGTAAACAAACTTTTATTTCAGATGCGATTAATTGCTTGCCCAGCACTAATTAATATATATAGGTAAATATCACTATAAAATTAAAAACATTTTAGGTTCTTTTGAATGCAACTATGGCAGAACCGTTTTTAAGTTGCCTCAAATACTATGTTAAGGGATTTCAAATACATTTCAAGTGCCTTTAAAAGCATGCCTAGTTCTAGCCAGCATGGCAATCTGAGGAAACACCAAATGGTGCCTCAAGTTCTTTTTCATTGATGCAGTGTTTTGTGCACCGTCTCGTTGAGCCTGGAGGGGCTTTGGCTGTGCCTATGGCTAACAAGGCAGACAGAAAAGTGTATCCCTGTCACAGCATCTGTATCTTTGTTGTTGAGGAGGGTACTGGTGCAGTGCTCCTTGAGGGAATTCGGCTGTCTTCGTCTGGGAAGGGTGGTCATCTTAATCTCAGATTTATAATCCTTCACAAGGCTCATTCTTATAACAGCAACTGACAGAATATTGTGTAAAAGTCTGTATAACACTTCACATGTATCGGTATCAAACAGCACAATATCAAACAAAAGCAAGGTATACATCTAGAACCTAAGCATTAAATGTGTATAAACTGACATTGGGAGTTCATTAAACATGCAGAATCTTTTTGTGTGGAGAGATGGAGGCGGTAGACAACCCAGTATAATCACAATAGACAGGCTGGGCTGTGCAGTTTGATAATAGCTTGCAGGAAGCAGGAGGCCAGGCCGCAAACAGCGTGTGGATATTAGTCACCTCATAATAATGTCTGTATATTCAATACTCTCTGCTCCTTTTATTTCTTTCCCTTGCAAATAGTGTAATGAAATATAAAAACCCAAGTCAGATAATAAGAAACAGAAAATTAGGTTATGCTTTAGAGTGGATGATTAAAGTGATCTGTTCGTTTCTTAGAGACATTTACATTTATTTTCAATGAGGTCTTCAATAATTGTATGTATTTGTGTTTCTCTCTGCAAATGCATTACAATGTTATTGAAATGCCTGTTGGTGTGTTTTGTCAGATTACATTAGACCTCACATTAAATCAGTGGTGCTGTGTGTCTCCCTCTTCCTGCAAGTATCAGTACTACACAGTCACTAATATATTCAAATAGTAAATGCAAAAGTTTGTAAACATTGACTACACTGATAAATACATTTGGTTCTACATTTATTTCAGAAGAAATGCATACTCAATTTGTGAATTTATTAAGCACAGAGAATGCATCCAGCTCTATGCTCAGATTCATAGACATTGCCATTACACTTTTTAGGCATCCCTATAAATTATCCCTTGCTTAGGCTATATATATATATATATATATAGCCTAAGCAAGATAATTTATAGGT
This sequence comes from Gobiocypris rarus, assembly GCA_023029165.1. NCBI lineage: Eukaryota > Metazoa > Chordata > Actinopteri > Cypriniformes > Gobionidae > Gobiocypris > Gobiocypris rarus. Next base: position 12,716,246 of record CM040915.1, on the reverse strand, counting down.
ATTTAAATGGATATTTAAATGGAAAGTCAATATACGTGTTTCAACAGAATGACCATGGCTCAGATAGAGAACCAGATCTCAGTAAAAAATACAATTTGCTTAGTGTAGCCTACTAACAGGTGCACTGAGAACGGCATTCACACAGTCCTCTTACAATACAAAGGTAACCTGAGAATGCTGTTCCGCTATAGCTCGGCTTTTAACATGATTAAACAATCAGACAGGGCTTCACACCCTTGTTTGCTTCTTGCTCGGAGTCCCCGTGGTATACTTGAATTCCCTCTTGCACTACAACTGTTGCCTTCCTTGAACAAATATTGCACAAACTCAGTTTCATTGCCCAATTAAACAACACTACACACACTCTGTTATGGCATATTTGACCTCTGTATTTGCACACTATGCACTTGCATATTAACATGAGAGTGCACATTATTTGCATTACACATTATGTGTGTATATAAATACATATTAATGTTTGTACATATAGTTATATTATTTTCATTAAAGGGTTAGTTCACCCAAAAATGAAAATTCTGTCATTAATTACTTCCCCTTAATGTTGTTCGACACCCGTAAGACCTCCGTTGTTACAAATGTAACTACAAATGTTACCATTTAATCAGATCCTTAATAAGTTACTTCAATTATTTCAAGATTGTAGACATTAAGGCTTTACAAATGATAAAAACATTTTTATTGACACAAATCATTGACAGCTATGACAATCCTGGATGCGAGTCATGAGACAGGTGCAATAAAAAGAGCAAAAGTACGCAAATTATCTTTCTGATTACTGCCTCCAACATCTCCTGTTATAAATAATGACTCATGAAGCCATTTATTTCACTGATACTTGCAGCTTGAGGAGGTATAATTAGTCTTCTCAAGTTCAGCATCCTGAAAGGGTGTAAAATGGTTTCATATTTCTCTGTCCACTATGGAAAAAAAACTGATTAATACAGCTTTGTTACATAACAGCTTAATAGCCAAAAGGAAATATTATGCCGTGTTTCCTAATCTCCATGAATAATACATTGATACCCTAACTCTTTAACATTACACTGCTAATAGTTTTTCAGCAAGGGTAAACCTGGAGATATACTGTATAAAAAAAGAAAAAAAAAGGAAAACAAGGACCATGTGAAGAAAACTGTGCCTAAGGTGTTTATTTAAAAAAAAAACATGCTCTTAAAACAAACTCACTCAAATTCATATGACTAGACGTGCACTGGAAAACAATTTCAAAACAACTTCACCATCCACACTGTACCTCCAAGCTTGTTCATGGAGTTCATTTTTTGGGTCTCATTTTCTGACCTCAAACCCACAATACAACAAGTGACCAACTACTCTAACAGCAATCTACAAAATCAACCCCTGACCCCTCTAGTTACTGTAGTCTGTAGGTCAAAAAAGTAGTATGTCACATTAAGAGTAGGTAAAAATTACCCGGATGACCTGTGAGATTTTGAAGTGTGCTTACAATGGACACTTTACTGTCCCATGAGGCCACTGGAAAGGATTTGTGAATGACAGTGAAGCGACACAACGGCCGCTGGTAGGTCACGTGATAAGAGCAACATGGCGAATGTGGTATGTCCAGATTACATTCATAAAACACACATTCATACTATAGAGAAAACCTTTAAAGAAGGTCTATTCAAAATAAGTACCTACTCAAGAGAGTATGCTATTTCGGACGCAGCCAAGGTGAGCCGTCAAGCCCAGACAGTTCGGCAGGTGGGGGACCCTCCAAGACGTACACTCAATTACTTGCATTACTGAAGCCATAACTGGGCCACCTAGACTCCTAAACAAAACGGACCCTACAGGACACAGCTTCAAAAGTCTGAAGTTCAAGGTCACAATTTAAAATACCTGCACCCCAGCATCAACCTAGAGGCAGATAAATACACTGACCTTGATCTTACAGAAAAGGGGGATGTGATGCATAGAGCACAACTTTATTTATCATCCACGTGACACCTAGAGCTAGATAACAGCAAATACCATCATCAAAATATATGTTGGTCATGCTTGAAACTAATACACTGAAGAAGACAAAATTATGAAAGACAAGCCTATTTAACTTTAGCCAAAAACTGAAGCAACTTAAAGTAATATTTGGTGAAAATAAATGAAGACTTAATATCCATTTGGAGAAGGTTTATATTTAGGCATAGCTCTTTCCAGTTTTATTTATTAAAATACAGTGACTTAAACATTTATTTAATTTGTCAACGTGCTAAAATAATGAACACAAAACAGAAATGTGAAGGTAGATTAAATAGTATCCCAAGAACAGTTGTGGACCATTGGAGAAATGTAAGAACTTTTAAGGGTCATTTGCGCTGCCTGGCTCAGATACAGTAGAGATGAATCATTTCAGTGGGTTTTAGTGTCTAAATAAATGAAAGAAAATGTAAACACATGGCTCCTGGTAAAATGATTCTTCATATCCCCACCTTCAAATCATTTATTCTTATCACTGTTCAGCAATGTCAAGCCTGTTGGAAAAAGACAGAGGAAAACAGACCTAAAATTGGACCATACAGATTGCTGACAAATGCCCAAATATTGATTAGTTTAAACCAATGCAAAACTGAATAAATTATATAAGACACAATGACTAATTTAACAACAGACTGAAACTAAACTGATGATTTCTGTGGATTGAGAGCTATTGTTTACCTTCCTTTGCCACACTCTCTGCTGCACTCTTGGCCTTGCCACTCAAATCGCTGACAACGTTGTCAAATGCCGCTTCATGCTTGAGGAAGAAAGGTCTCACCACACGTGTGTATATGATCTGAGAGCCATTCCATGAGACCGGAGCCATGCACCACAGCAGAAACAAGCACTGAAAAAAAAAATGCAATCATTTTATTTTTCTTCATAATGAAAATCAATAGTTTATTCAGCAAGGGTGCAATTCGTGCAGTTCATCAGCTGTGACAGCAAAGACATTTATAATGTTCCAAAGATTTCTAGTTCAAATAAATACTGTTCTTTTGAACAGCTTTTAACATTTATTACAAGAATGTTACTTGAGCACAACAATCAGTATAATAGAATGATTTATGAAAGATCATGTGACACCGAAGACTGGAGAATGAAAACTTTGCTTTGCCATCACATGAATAAATTACTAGGGCTGTCAATCGATTAAATCGCAGTTTCGTTGTGTGATTTATCGCAGACTTATCGTGAAATTAAGCATACGCCATTCATCTCATTAAACACATTTATCTCGTCATCATTTGCTATATCCAGCAAAGTAAACCATCAGATTGATGGGTTATTCTGTATTTTCTGCAAGCTTCAAGGATCATTGGAGACTCCAAAAGGACACCAAATAATAGAATTATATGGACTCCATATATTTAGTTATATAATATATTTATACACACCTATGCAACAATTTAAAAAAACACTACAGTAAAAAAACTTTACAGAATTCACACACATATAGCATGAGCAACAACACCGAGACAGTATGGCAGTTTTTTAAGCTGCTATACCGAACAGGACCACACGGAGATGCCAAAAAAAAAACACTACATCAACTACTTTGGACTCCCAAATGGCCTCTACTTCAACAACTTCCTCTCAACATGGCCTCACCCCCTTTGTCGTGTGTTCCCGGGGTTAGGGTTTATGTAAATGTTAGCGATGTTACTGACCCGTGGAGAAGCTCATTGTAGTCCCTACTAGCCGTTTGCTGTATTCCTCAGGAATTTCTTTCAAAGAAAATCTCCCTTTGCTTTGAACTTTGAGCGTCACAAATATGCAGATGTTTTTTATGCTCAAACAGCAACATTACACACTAACTAAAGTTAAAAAAGTGAAATCATTATCAACCACCCCTTTAATAACAGAACATTCCTTGTGGTTTACATCAACACAGCTAGTTATTGACAATTCAGTGCTCGCCCAGTCCTTTGGCCTTGACTTAAAACCTCTCGTCAAAATCAATGCATTGCTTTAACATCTAACCTGTAACACTTTACACTAAGGTCTCATTTGTTAACATTACTTGATGCATTAACTAAAGCGAACTAACAATGAAATGTATTTTATAATATTTATTAACCTTCGTTAATGTTAGTTAATAAAAATGCTTATGATGCTTATGCTGCTGTTGCTCTTTTCATTGTGTATGTGGAGTAATGCAGCGCTGTTTTACATGGTTAAATCACACTAATACATTTGAGTGTGTTGAGAGTTGTTATAACGTTACTCTGTACGTTCGCTCGGTGGCTGGTATGAGAAGCTTGTTGCACTTTGCAGTAATTAAATAGCACCTATTAATTAAATAGTGCTATTTAAAATGCTATTTCATGCATTTTGACTTATTTACACAATTATAGGGCCTTATAAAATTTTCCAAATTCCGTTTTATTTTTTCCCAAATTCCGTTTTTTTCCGTTTTAATTTTTGGGAATTCAGTTTTTTTTACCCTAAACTGTTATTTTAGTCGTAAAAAGAGTGTGCTTTTAATGTTAATATAATAGAACATAAAATAGGAATGACCTTACATTTATTGAGGTAACAAACATCACATTTACTCAGGACAAATACTGCATGATGCAACATAACAACAAAATATGAATTGTTATGAGCTTTAAACTATCCAGTAAAATAAATGTTATTAGTTTACATAAGTTTAAATGAAAGTGCTCCATTAGCTTTTTCTTTCAAGTAAAAAAAAAATGAATTTACCAAAATAAAAATGAATAAGAATAATCTTTTCCATACAGTACTAGTAAGTAAAAAATTAAAAGCTGAAAATAGACCTGATTAAACATGAAAAATAACATTTAACCATGAAATCATGTAGTGAAGTGTTCTGTGTTTTCACAAACACCATATGACATCCAACGCTGTGAATTTTTTAAATAAAACACACTAAAACAACAGTGTCAGAAGTTTTTGCTCAAACTTCAAAGGCTTGTTTAAATTATTAAAACTACAGGCATATCTTAACTTTAAGGTTATTTTTATCATGTAAACTAATTACAGCATGATATATGCATGTGTGTTTGGGACAGAGGGGAACACGGTCGCATTTGCAGCAGATAATGCTGCCCATCATAAATCACAGCATGAGACAGACAGGAGTCGGAGGAGAACACAGAAAAATCAACACGATCTCATGACAATGCGTATAAATAGTAGCCTACGAGTGTGCAATCTCGTAGAATGTATACGCCAAAATGAGTTTTTGGCGTGCATATGATACGCACTTTATGGCGTGTATATGACACGCTTTTGGGTAGGGTGGGGTGTGGGGTTCGTACATATAATACGCCATAAAGTGCGTATCATATGCACGCCAAAACGGCGTACCATGTGCATTCTACATTCTACGAGATTGCACACTGCATTGATACGCATTTTCGTGAGATCGGGCTCGAAAAATCTGACAGAATGGACTATATTCGTCTGTATTTGCAATGCACAAGTCGAGGTTCAGCTGCGCGAGACAAATGCTGTCTGTGTCGTAAAAGCACAACAGGCGCGAGACTCCAGCTCAGCTTCGGCGCTGCCGCACTTACTGCTTGCACGTGCGTGTAAAGCCGCCGTTAGCGTCGGGTTTCTTTTCTTAACTTTTTCGCCGACAAAAGCAGAGCCGTGGAGAGCCGCTAAGCCATGCTTTCATTGTTTTGAAGGAGGAGCTGAAATTACGGGAGGGTTGTGTCGCCCAGATTTGCTTCCCCCGGCCTGCATTTTCCCCAGACATATGTTCTTCTCCCACACGAAACAGAATTTTACTCCACATTTGTAAAATTCCTGGAAAATCTGCATTTCCACTAGATTCCGCGTTTATATGCCGATTCCGTGATCGCGGAAATTATAGGGCCCTACAGTTAAGAGTTGGATTCTCATGTTAAACAAGTTGGACGTAAAACAGTATTTCTGTGTAAAATACACTCCTTCAGGATTCGAGTTTTCAAGTATGGCCCTGTATGAGGTCATAAAGGGCGGAATTCCTTGTATGGGCACTTCTCCTGGATAAATGTGTGAGCATGTCAACCAGAACGAGAGGAAGAGCGCGCCCATCAACGAGCTTCATTCGGGTTACAGAAGCTATTGGCAGCGTGCTGCAGCGTGCATGTGTTCATTACTCCTTAGCTCCGCCCACTGCACGCCTCCACGAGTTTGGCTGTTTTTGTAAAGAATCGGTAGAGCGTATCTGTCTTTTATAAATATGATCAAACTAAAGACTCTTTGGCGATATGAAGGAATACTACTCTGTAGGTACTCAAGATTAACATGAGATTGGCAGAAACTGTGTGTACCCTTTAAAATATATGATGGAGAAAGCTCTCTCTGATTATGCCATGTTAGCCACTCGCCAAAATTGTGATGTCTCTGAGGCTGTAAAAACATTACTCGTGGTGAATCAAGAAACCAAGCGATTCAAACAGTAAGACTAACCGTGTTGCGCTGTTGCTCACCTGTCTAATAAATTAAATTGACAGGCAACGCAATGGCACGGTCCATAACACTGATTAAAATAGCTGATTTGTTGGAAACATCTGGGATAATGGAAGTACACATCAACAAAATATATATAGAATTGTTCTAATGGTTTTTGGATATTTTAATCTGCCTTTAACAAATTAAAAACCTTACAAGTACTCTTATAAAGTGTTACCATCTAACCACATCCACACCAAGCTGTTCAAATTCATTAGACATCTTCCTAATTTTAATTAGGAATTCAAATTGGAAAATGTATATTATGCAAGACCTCAGCTCAACTTAGTCAGCTGCTTGTTCATTTGTATAAATTGGCTATAAAACACTTTTAGAACAAGGATCAAAATTGAAATGAAGCGGTTGGTCAAGTTGGCAGTTAGTCAGGCATACTAAATATACACTATGCAAAACCTCTCAGCATGACCTACATACCAATTCATTTACAGTCCTCCTACAGCAACCTACAACAAGGTGGATGGTTTTAAAACAGATCTCCAACATACATGCAAACACAACATATGAAACATATTTTGTTACTGAAACACCATACCTTCCCAGCATAGTAAAAGGGAAACCAGAAGAGGAAGATATCAGAGAAAAATTCTGCCACACTAAAGAGTCCATAGACCACCCAGTATGTTAGCCATTTGGTGTCATCTTCCTTATTGTTACTCTCTATGGCTTTGATCCTGAAAGAGGAACAGAATGAAAACAGGCAGATTCAGTGTGGGTTGTTCTCATTATTGTGCTGTGGATTCATGCATACACATATATGCTTGTGTGTGTCCAGGTTAAGAATCTTCAACAATAAGCATACTACATTTGTGAAATTTGACATGTCATGTTTACTTACGAGACATACGCTGGGTATATGAAACCAATTAAGTTGCAGAGGAGAGAGGCACCATATCCAAATATCAAATAGAGTGCCACAATAGAAACAGCACCTGCAGAACAAACAGAAAGACATGATTACTGCCATTATTCAAATCAGAATGGCATTTAGGAGCACAAGCACTGATGACTTTGTATTTGGTGTCATTCTTGACACCTAACAGGATACCACAAGAACCAACAAAGGCTGCTCAAATAAATATTGTTTATATCCTCCTGAGACCCAGGCTTAGACTTTTTTCCTCTGTAGAGGACATTATATTTTAGGAAATTTCTCTGAGAACATACCACAGTATTAAGTCTGCATGTCCTGTAAAAAGAGCACATTCAGGGCTTTTCAGAGATACCAAATGTTTGGAGTTTTCACCATGACAACTCCCTCTCCCTTGGTCTTTAAAAATGACTGACATTGACTGAATTATCAAATTTAGCACTCAATATATTTTGTAATTATTCAAATCTCACTAATTTTCTAATTGTTTGTTATAAATAAACAGCTCAGGAAAATGTAACAGGGCATCATTTTCATACATGTCCTCTGTAGAAGACAAAGGGGCTTTCATCATGTTTATCAGGCATTTTAGGGAAAAACAACAAGTGAATAAGTAAAGAAATTATATAATGAAATATTAGATATTCTTATGAAAATGTTGCCAAGATATTGCAAACAATGCAATGCAACCTAAAAAAATGTCTTACAGGGATATGTGAATTTAAGATTGTCATATTTTGTCCCCATCAGGCTATGTAGCCTATAACCACTGCAATTCTGAAGAGACACTTGAAGACATACTAGACATTTAAAAATAACCCTTGGGAGTGGCAATTGGAAGAAGAAATTAGACCCAGAGAGGTCTTACAGGGAACAACCACATCACACATGATTAGAAGGACATTTCCGGTAACCAGTCAATGCAGTTGAACCACTGGGGACATTAACACATCTGATAATGGCACTTGTTAGAATAGATCATCTGCTTTATGTTTCTTAATCCAGCATGCGGTTAAATAGGCTACAAAGTCAAAGAGCAATAACAGATAAACAGATGTAAGTGCACCAGGGAAATGACAGGGGGGGGGGCTGCGTGAAGCATCTGTTCTTGCCACACACGCAGAGTAATGTTTGATTCGTGAATGAATCAATGAATCATGACGAATTGGTTGAACCGATTCCTAAATCCGGTCTGAACTATTATTTAAAGAAAATAAACTGAATCGGTGAAAATTAAATCGGTTCAAACGAGTCAACAACTGCCTATTGTTAATAACGTAACCTTAAACCGTAATAAACAACAGCATGTGCTTCAAATGGCTTTAACTAAACTGAGAATGTAATACCATGCCGTGATGTGGGGAACCGCGTAATGAAAGTTACATCAAAAGAACCTCTGAATCGTTTTAAGAACAGGCACTTTAAAGGAACCGATTGGGATGAACCGATTCTACAGTCTTATCGGTATGACTCTCAAAGCCCTTAATTTTGCTCTCTTTTTTTGTAACATTCAACAAAGGTTTTACATATGGGTCAAAGTAACTGCACTTGTTAAGAGAATGAACTTAAAGAAAAGAAAATCAATATTAGAATTGATAGGCTACAAAGAACGTTTAAACTCACGGAAGACCAGCAAACAGCTGACAGCTGATAGACAACCAAGCTGATAATGTAGCCTACGGTTTAAAATGCCTGATTAAATAATTAAAGTTGCTTCCAAACGAAGGATTAAAAACAGTCACGTACCTGTTGCAATGTACTGTTTCTGAACTCCAGTTTTTTTCTCTAAAACAGATAGAAAATCCGTTACCACGTTCTTCTGCTTAAAAAACGCTTCGTAACGTTCTGTAACAGTGTTTAACATTTTGTCTCCTTATTTACAGTATAACAGACCCTAGTGACCAGAATTGTAAATAGTTTTCCAAGCCAAGCAAACTAACAGTACTTAGGGAAAGTTTGTCCCCTCTCAGAAGCAGCACGGGACTATCTCGACACAAGCGAGCGCTGCGCCCAACTCTATGACACAACCAATCGAATCTAATAAAAATATATGATTCCACCTCCCTCACAGGTGTCAGATGATTACGATACTGCTGAAATGCTGCCGAGGGAGCTGCTGAGACTTTGACTGAGAGCACGGTTGCATTGAAAGGAAGGGGCGTGTTGGAGAGTGATGAAAGTATGGCTTTGTTTTTTTTGTTTTTTCAGGAGAATAAAATGTCCTATCCTACTATTTCCTCCTACTATTCCCACTACCCTAACTGCAGCCCTGGTTTTAGGCCTATAAGATGAATGCCATGCCAATAATACAAATTGTCCAATGCAAAATTTCTAATTTGAAAGTTTAGTCATTAGTTTTTAGGCAAACTAAGTCAAAGCTAATTCGTAGACAAGTTGAAGTCATCATTAGACCTAGTAAAAAAAAATAAACACTGAAAACACAAGCACAGCTTCTTCAAAATTCACGAGTTTGAGTTTTGTTATATATATATATATATATATATATATATATATATATATATATATATATATATATATATATATATATATATATATATATATATATATATATATATATATATATATATATATATATATATATATATTGATTTTACTCATAAATTGAAAACCACCATTCAAAACTCTCAGGAAATTCAGGGAACTCATGGCTCTGATATGCTGAACAGCTTGGCTAGATGAAATCCTTCATAATGTCAGTATCAAAAGTCTTTATTAATCTTTAATTTTAAATACCATACTTGCACTGGTCTTTAGCTGTTCAAACACATCTGACTGGCATTTTTATAATGTGCCAGGGGAGGGCACTCTTCTCTTAGGTGATAGTTTCGCCATTCAGCTCAGTTACAACAGCTGTTTGATGGTCTCATTTTATGTTGTAGGCTACCTAATGAAATATTTGCTCTTTTAGCTGTTACATTACTATTTTGAATGAACTTCTGAACTTTAACTAAAATAAGTAGGGTCAGCAAAGATGGAGTTTCATTGATTGCCCTTTAAACATCTGAAGGCAATACATTTTTGACAGCCATTATAATTGCCACAAGACTATGTATCAATGTAAAAATGTTTTTTTAGTAGATCAGATGTCAATATCAGATCACCCATCTTTGTAATATAAGTCTATTATTATGAACAAAAAAAAGAACATTGCAAAAAGCATTTTTTTAATGATTGGATGCTTCAAAGTAATCTATTTTAGGTTTTATGTTTTCCATAGAAAAATGCTATATATATATATATATATATATATATATATATATATATATATATATATATATATATATATATATATATATATATATTATTATTATTATTATTATTATTTTTTTTTTTTTATGTTTTTGGAAACACATTTGACAATTTATCACTCACATTAACCATAGTTCCTTCTATCATAACTCAAGGCCCATCAGAACGAACGAATAAATGAATGAATGTATGAATGAATGAGTTAATGATTCTGGAGAGACAATTATATGAGGTGATTGGTAATAAAGTCTGACACTAACATTCAGCTATATTGCGAGTCGATATCCAAAAATATACATTGAAACAGATTTCAGCTCAGCTGCCAGTAACATTATTTGCACTAAGACAATTATACTAATACAAAAAAAAAAAGATTAAAAAAATTATCATCATGGGTTTTAGCATTTACCAGCACTGAAAGCTTTTGTTTTGAATTAGTTATATGAAATACAGATATTAATCTCTTAAGCCACTTATACAACCCCGATTCCAAATTGGGACCTTTTGAAAAAATGCAATAAAACCTGCTTGTTAATTCTCTTGTTAATTCTCTTTATTTAGCTGACAAAAGTCTAAAGAAAAGATTTTCAGTTTTCAATTACCAATTTTTAAATTTTTATTTTGGCTCTTTCACAACTTTTTTGTTTGCTGCTGCCATCAAAATCAAAATTTGTTTATATTTACAAAATACAACTTATTTGGCCAGTGAAAGCATTGGAATTTTTACCAGTTAAATAAAGTTTAAAGATAATTAAAGGGGTGATGAATTGAGAAACCAACTTTCCCTTGAGCCTTTGATATATCAAAGTTCATCATGATATAAGAATATTCTGTAAGTTTCAGAGCTGAAAACATCCTTGTTAGTCAAAGAAAAGCTTTTATTGACTCCAGGTCCAGAAGACGAGAGCTGGAATCCAGTGACGTCATGGGAAGAAGAAACGCAACTCAACTGATGAATATGCATGCGTGCTTCTGAAGCCCCGCCCACAGATTCGAGGAGCTACAGGTTTACACAGAGCAGTGATCATGGCGAGCAAAGTAATATATTGCTCTGTGCCAGGTTGGGGAAGAACACAGTCGCTGCATAAGCTTCCTTTGGATGCTACAATTAGGAATGAGTGGTTGAACTTTATTTTTAATAATGAAGTTCCAGCTCACGTGGGGAAGACATGTACGTGTGTTCGCTTCATTTCACTGCAGAATCATTTGTAAACAAGTCTCAGGTGCTGGATTTGCAGACACAGTGTTTTGCCTTCTATATTGGATTCGACAGGAATGGTGCAACAAACTTATGTCAGTAAAACGTCTTTTTTATATGTAATGGTCGGCAGGCCCATGAATCTCAAATAGTAAAATAATATTCCTTTCTTGATCTGAGCGTGCATGCACATGTGTTTCTGTGTGTGTGTGTGTGTGTGTGTGTGCGCGCGTGCGCGTGCTTATCGACCGATCGGGCGGGCCATGTAATACAGAAATAATATTCCAATCAATCTCAGGTGGATAAGAAATAAATCATTGTGTTTGTTTGATAAAGACGCTTACGAGCCCTGTGATCAAGAGAATCATTCCGGTTGCCGCTTTCAAAACGATCCCTCCCTAATGTGAACTGAACTGACAGGGGAGCTAAAGCTCATTAAATATGCAAATCTTATCCAATCCCAGCCGTGGGCGTTTACTTCAAAGTCTTCAGTGCAGCACGCCCATTAAAACCCAGCGTTCAGGAGAACGCCTCAAAACCAGTCTAGAAAATAGCCTATTACTTATTCATTATGATGTTTTTGAATGTAAAAACCACACAAACGTCATTAGTTGACCTCAGACAACAGTAGGGAAAAAAAATGACACCTTTAACAAATCACAACTTTTCTGGAATTGGGGTTGTATACCTAACTTATAATGATTGATTGTGAATTCATGTAAACAATTTAGTCATAATAACACATTCAGATATTTTTAATTTTCTGTCCTCCGGTTATCCTTATTACATTTTATTTTATTATTTTATTTTAGGTCAGTGCACCTCTGATATGTGCACTCCTGCAATTAGGTGATCCATAGTTGGGTGTCTTAGTTAAATGAGACCATCATCTGCACATCTCGAGACTGCTCACAATGCAATGTCACTAAATGGGACAGGAATGTGTACCCTAACTCTCAAAAAGTCATCAAACCAAATTACAATGGATAACAACGCCATGCTGTGCCTTCAGAGGATGTGCTAATTGTACAGAGGACTTAATCCTCTTTTCACAGAATTGCGGAAGACTTTATACCGGATCATTAGCACAGCCATTAAACAAGTGTGAGAAACTGTCATGAAATATGATCCTTTATCTCTTTAAATACTAAAAATATTTAGAGCATATGTGTACATCATGGTCTGGACAGCATTTCATTTGACTGAGTACCATGTGTGCTAAAGTATATTTTTTTAGAAATGTTGGATATATTTGCAGAATATGAACAGCGTCTGTGATTTCAGGCCTCTGTGATTTACACAATTTGTCTTCCTTTAGCTGAACTTTCTATGAACCTGCATCTGATAGTAAGCTCTTCTTTTGGCCTTCAAGATATGAGTAACAGCCTGCACAATGATACTGTATTTTGTACCTGCATAATAGTAATCACTTCTTTGGCCTTCAACATAAGATAAACAGGCCATGTCACAATTAGGGAGAACCTAAAGGTTTGATAAAACTAAATGAAAAGAGTTGGAAAGTACCTAACCAAATGTTTTTGGGCAGACTGTTTTGAGGATGAAAAGAAGTGGCAAACACCTTTATATAAGAGCATTTGGTCAAAAACAGTATAAAAATTAGAGTTACGAGTGCAATGGACAGATGCTCAGCTGGCGTCTCGGCTTTTGGCATCTGTTACTTCTTGACTCTGAGAAAAAAACAAAATAAGAATTTTTCTGTGACTAATGATTATTTGGTGTCTTCCTATACATAACAGGGAGGGAAATGTTGTTACGTCAAAGCAGTCGCAGTGGTTATTTAGGTTGATGATGTAGTCAGTGAATATATCCGCTCCCAGTAAATGGATTAGCATTTGATAGCACCTGAGACACCACTGTCGACTGTCATCACCTGTAATGGTCTTCGTTACATTTAGAGAAATTCCAGCCTCTCTAGTCTGATTTCACGTGTAGTGGGTGGGTCAGCTTCCAGTCAAGACGTCACATGTTTAATGATTTTTTGAATTGTAAATAATCTATACACTGTAAAATAAAATCTGAAATGTATTTAAATACATATATTTAGGCCTACTTATTGTAGTGTTTTGCGTCATTTAGTATATTTATTTACATTCAGGAACACAAATAATGCATCACAGCTATTGTAGTTCAGATTTTGTGAAATGTCTTATTAAGTAACCAACATGCAGGTGAGTTTTGGGCTTAAAAAAATATATATATATATATATATATACATATATGGAATGCACATATATATATATATATATATATATATATATATATATATATATATATATATATATATATATATATATATATATATATATATATATATATATATATAGTGCATTCCCATTCACCCTGCAAAATGTTTCTTTTAGATATAATATTTTTTTTATATTGAAATGGCCTGGTTGGTGTCAACACACTCTAATGTGCAGTTGTTTTGACCTCCTGCACTGGACTATCCAAAATAAGGCATAACAGTCCCAGAATAGTTTAAATAGCAAAAAAATAGAAACAAAAAAATAATCTAGTAAATTATAAAGTAGGCTACACTATAATAATTTCTATTAAATAAAAATATTCAAAACAAGGGACCAGCATGCACTGGGGCATGAATAAATAATATAGATTCCGCTGTTTGCCATTTCAATTCACACGATTGTTTCTGGTTGTGCTGGTAGATTTAGCTATGTGTTTTCTTCTGTCTTATTGTCAGGAATCATGTATTCCTCTGCTCACATTGATCAGCTGATCACTCACGTACCCATGTCTGATGATGAGGTCTGCATATGGCAAATTATAAGGCAAGGTATGTTTTTGTTTCATAAGTCTTTATTTAGAACTTTCCGTCTTGTCTTTTTAAAGTGGTACAGCTACAAAAAAAATCGGTTTAGAATTACAGTTTACTTTCTACTGTTTACTTTGTTCAGAGTCTACATATCAGATCTTATTTTTCCATTTATATAAACGCTCGTTTACCTATCAGAACCAAAACACACCTTCATTTCCGAACACATGGCGTCCTTCCAATGATGTCTGGTCATTAAATCAATACCTGCTGTACATGCTAGTGTCGGAAATGCCTGCAAAGTGCACCGGCAGAAATCCTATTAAGGCATGACGTTCTAACTAATAAGGGGCATGTCCTTCATCTCCGAATAGCCTCCACCGCATGTGTTCTTAAAAGCAGTGCAGCCATAAAAAGCTGTCAAACTGAGAGAAAATCCTTTTTCCATGTGAGCTAGGAATGCTGTAGGAAAAGGATAATTTATTATTTTAATATCTTCTGAACTGCTCCTCTCACTGCACATGGTTTACTTGTAGCCTATATTTGTTCTATCTTGAAAAGTATCTAATATATTCTGTATTCTGAGGAGACACTAAAAGATTTTTTTCACTCAGATTATCAATGTTCTTTAGAATATGACTTGTGGATTGTGTCTATGAAACATCTCTTCTTAACTTAACTTCTCTATTAAACTTAACCCCAGTTTCACAGACAAGGCTTAAGCTAGGTCCTGACTAAAATGCATGTTTGAGCTGTTTTAACTGAAAGCAACTTGCACTGTTCCCAAATGTTCCCTGAACGTTCCGAGAATTCTTTTAAGAGTTGGCACATTCACAACAGGTGATTTGCATTCACAAAATATTATCTGTGGTAGCCTACTCGCATGTTCTGAATATGAAGTCTGACAAACAGTTGTTATTGATCCATCTTTGAGAAGCAACATTTGTGCAAAGCCCGTGTTTTACTGACCCTCATTTGCAAAGCAGCCCAACGTACATTGATTCACACAAGCATGTTCTGAAAACATTAAGTAAATGTAATATAAGGACCTAAATCGGACCAAAAAATAACATTCTAGGTTGATCCCTTAAAGGTCCTGCAAATGTTATAGAAATGTAGTGTAGAGAGACCACTGCACTAAACAAGATATGTTGCAGTGCAATCCCAAATAAAAAACTTCCCCATCTGACTAACAGGGAAACGTATGGAAATGTTCTGTTAATGTCCTCTTTGTAACATTGCTGTGTGACCATATAATAACTAAAATGGAAAATCCCCCATAGTAACATCGGGAACATTATTAGAGGACCATGTGGGAATGTTCTGTTTACGTCCCAAATGTCCTCTTCGTAACGTTGCCATGTGACCATAGAATAACCAAAATGGAACGTTCACCTAAAGTCATAAGGAACCTTGAACTGCAGCATTTTCATAACTAAAAGAGGACGTTTTAGGAACGTCCCTAATGTTCTATAAAGGTTCAGGATTTTCGTCACCTTTAGAGAACTTTTGGTGAAAGGCAAGGTCACGTAAGCAATGTCGCGAGTGCAAGGTTGCGAGAACGTGCCTCCTACGTGGGGTCATACTTTCATAGTGTTTCCAAAAACAAATCAAATATGAATGTTCACTTTTCAAACTCAAATTGTTTTGAAATTGACCCCACACTGACCTTGGCCTCTTATTCTAGGATTAGTGCTTCACCACTTTATCTTTCCACATTCAATGGCCTCCACACTCTTCTTTTAATACCCTTGTAATCGCCTCTGACTTTGCTGTTGTGAAGGCAGAGGTTTGGATCTATACTTGATTGCTTAATCTGTTGTTAGAAAAGGTTTTCACCGAAAGGCTCTCGCAACACTCCCTGCCCACACAGGTCTAAGCATGGATGAGAACCAGAGTAGCTCAAGGCCGGCATCTTCACAGTGCAATTCCCCTCCAGCGAGTCCCTGGAGAAACATGGTGGAATATTTCAAGAGAATTATCAAGAACTCAATATCTACAAAGTTTCGACACTGGGTAAAGGACTACTGCAAAAGGAATGGCTTGCTCACCTTATCAGTGTTAGCAGTAGTGTCAGGCTGTGTGGTGGGATTCGGATTGAGAAGTTTGAACTTGTCAACACAGGTAACTTGACTTTTATGTTATTGCCTCTATGAAGAAAAAACTGTTTTGAGTTATAACATCAGCAGTGGCTTGATTTTACTTTAAATATTTCAGACTTAAATTGAAATTGTCTGTTCCAAGTACAGCAATAATAGTAATAATTTAGAATGAATCTAAATTAAACAAGTCATAATTTGGACTCATTCAGTTTTTAAGTAAAATATAGGCCTAAAATAATGAAAAACATTAGTTATACGTTATTACGTTATACATTGTTTTCTACAAATTGAGGGATGACTCAAAATGATTGTCTATGAAAGTGATATATATGCTATCAATAGAGCTTAGCGTATTTAGAAGCTGGAACTTTTCCTCTTAAAGAAGCCACATACACATATATTTCCCAGCCTTAAAGGGATAGTTCACCCAAAAATGAAAATTTAATCATTAACTGACCCTGAAGGTGCTCCAAACCTGTATAAATGTATTTGTTCTACTGTACACAAAGGAAGCTATATGGAATGTTTGTAACCAAGCAGATCTCTGCCCCCATTGAATACCATAGGAAAAATTATACTATGGTAGTCAATGATGGCCGAGATCTATCATATACTCACCCTCAAGTTGTGCCAAACCTGTATAAATCTGTATTTTTGGGTGAACTGTCCTTTTGAGAATTATATAAGGTACTTAAAACCTAGTCCTAAAGCAGTGAGCATCTGGCTTTTGTTATCTATAAATAAACTCCTAACAACAGGGTAAACTAAGGAGAAACACGCATTACTTTAAAAAGGTCAACTGACGTAATTCTCCTGGGATTTTAGTTAAATAGTATATAATAAGTCATTCTGTTAGGGTTTAAATGTTGGAAATGAAATCTTTCAATTGCAAAGTCACTCAAAGTCATGTTTCTCCTCAGGCAAAAATCTACTTTTCTTTTCCCGGAGAACTTCTCATGAGAATGCTGAAAATGTTGATTCTTCCTCTCATCACATCCAGGTAACTCATCATGTCAGTTCTGTTTAGTTGCAATTTCATTCAAGATGTCAGGGGAGGCCAAATATACAGACAGTACTGTAATTTTTGAGAAACCAACAAAAAGTAAAATGCTTTACTTCTGAAGTTCATCTGTTTTTTAAACCCGTTATCTGCCTAGAGGAGTGAAACTGTTAATAATAATAGTTATGTTCGTCTTGAAGCAGGACTACATAGACCGATCGATTCGAAAGCACACGGAACCATTTGCTTTCTAATCGCTCTCACTGTACTTTAAAGTCAGCGTTGCTTCAAGTGTTGCTTCAAGTCAATCACACCTATTGATTACAATTCCAACACTTTCCTTACAGTTTAATGTCTGGCTTGTCTGCTATGGACACCAAGGCCAGTGGACGTCTAGGCCTTCTCACTATCACATATTACCTGTGGACTACCTTCATTGCTGTTATTGTGGGGATTATTCTGGTGCTGATCATTCATCCCGGAACTGGTACTGAAAAAGAAAGTCATAAATCTGCAGGAGGGCCAGTGATGACGTCTGCCGATGCCCTGCTTGATTTGATCAGGTAACTTCACAGTTATATTAGAAATTAGACATTTTAGTTTTAGAAATTTTAGAATTTGCAGCTCTCAAAATGGCGGCTTTAGGAAAGGAATTCCCTTCAATTAAAAGAGCCAATCAGCTTAATGGTAAAAGCGGCACTTTGTTTTATTGCTATGCGAATACACATTAGGTAGAGAAACCTGTAAACTGTCATTTCAGCATTTTCTCAGGTTTGATTGGTTATTTCATATGTATTATTGATGTTAGGTTCTCCATTCAAGCTGAAAAGAACTGTGTGCTTAGTTCCTAGACAGAAGATACATGCCCAAGATCATTGCCAAGATAGCCATTGAGTGGACTGACTTGCCTTGAAAAGGACTTGGTTGAAAAATGTTGACAAACAAGCTCTTTTTTTTTCTTTGTCATCATCAAATTACTTTTAAGTCAAGTCCACTTTATTTAAATAGAGCTTTTTACAATGCAGATTGTTTCTAAGCTTCTTTACAGTGTTAAACAGGAAAATAATGCAACAGAGTTTGATTCGGCTGTACAGCTGCTTTGCATCAAGCTCATTTCAATTGTCATATAGCGACAATGTGGGCAGATCAGTAATTTAGTTGATAGTTCATTTAGTTTAGTAATTCAATTTATTTGGATTTATTAGGAAAATGTAGTGTCGCCAACTGAGCAAGCCAAAGGCGACAGTGGCAAGGAACCAAAACTCCATCAGGTGGCATAATGGAGGAAATTAAACCTTGTCAGTATGAAATCAAAATGGACCCTATTTATGTTCTTAATACCTTAATATATCTTTCTTTGTGATTGTGATTCATCAGTGTTTGAATCCATAATGTTAAATCAAAATGTAACAACTTGTTCACTGTCTACCTTTTCCACCTCACTAATATAGTGAATAGCCAATAGTGTTAACCAGTATCCAAATAGCTATGTAGACATTGTTTTAGCAAACTAGCATTCTGGTATAATGCCCCAAAATCCAATCAATTCCCCATGGATAAAGTCACGTTCTGCCCTGCATTATGTTTCTTTGGTTATCACGCTTCACTCTGAAGTTCAGACTGACTTCTCTTTTTTTAATTTGAAATCTTTTACATTATTTATATGTGGGGAAACTAGTCCACTTGTTTCACTTGATTTTTAAAAAAGCAAACAATTCTTAGTATAACATTTGAACTACGAACTGTAAGTCTAAGACACACATTGAACTTACATAACAACTTTCAAGCTGCAGTCAAGTCTGAAAGGCTTAAGCTTCACCTTTTGCACTATACCGTCACTGGACAGAAAGATTAGAATTAGGTATATTTAGAGAGCCAATCAAGAGGATGTGAATGACATGGCTTTTCTCAAGTGCGAAAGATGCTCCTGAGCTCTGGACCATAAAATAAAAGCATCAGCCAGTAGCCTCTGCCCTCCAAGTCTTTAGGTTGAACTAAAGCATATCTGCTTTTTTTTAGCTAGCAGGCCGTGCCACAGCCTTGTACAATACTCAAATCCAATCCAGTGATTCTGAAAACAAACAATGTGTCATTTTTGCCATGCCGTTGGCCTCAGAAAACACTCTAATAGCATATACTCAGGAAAATTTGCCCTTGCTGAAAGGTGATTGTGAATAGTTTTAAATATATGGCCTCACGTATGATGGATTTTGTTTTCCCAACAGGAACATGATTCCATCCAATCTGATTGAAGCCACATTTCAGCAGGTGAGAGAAACACATGAAGAACAAAGGAATTAATCCTCTACAGGTTTTGGACCTAATCCTTGTCCATCTGTGCTCTTCTGTTTCAGTATAAAACTGAACTTGTGCGTAATTTGAAGAACAGCGCAAAATCATCACAAGCCAACTTTGTGTACATCATGCCAGACTATGAAAACCCCAAGATGGGTCACCCAGTGTTTCTGGAACTCACTCCTGCTCCTGAAATCCACTACAAGATTGTACCAGGGAAAAGCAATGGCATGAATGTGCTAGGAATCGTCATTTTCTCTGCTACTATGGGTGTGTATGGATTAGAACTGTTATATATCATCCGCAACCCTGCTGAAGAGATCAGCTTAGACCAGATTATGCTTGTTAGTGTTGCTTTGGTGATGGTCAAAAGGTTCACCAGTAAAGCTAGCTAGTTAACCTAATTAAAAAGCCTGGTGGAAACCAATACAACATATAATGGTGAACATCAAAGTTGATCTTTTCAGCAGGGAAGCAAAGAATTATTGTAGACTACAATTTGGAGCATTTAAGTCAACATAAAGGAGCAACCCATTTACTAAAGACATTTAATGAGAAAACGTGTAGAGCGGGACTTATTGTGAATTGACCGGATTTTGAAATATTGTCTCAATATAAAAGGCTGGTGAAAAATGAGAGAACTTTGTGATGTCTCTGTATAAATTAAGACTTTTGAAAAGAAGTCTTATGCTCACCAAGGCTGCAATAAAAAAAACTATTTAAAATAACTTTTATTTTCAAATGTAACTTTTTTCTGTGATGGCAAAGCAACATTTTCAGCAGCTATTAGTTAAGTCTTCACATGATCCTTAAAGGGTTATAGTTCACCCAAAAATGAAAATTCTGTCATTAATGACCCTAATGTCGTACCAAACCCGTAAGACCTCTGTTCATCTCCGGAACACAGTTTAAGATATTTTAGATTTAGTCCGAGAGCTTTCTGTCCTTCCATTGAAAGTGTATGCACACTTTACAGTCCGTGTCCAGAAAGGTAAGAAGAAAGGTATGAAAAACATCATCAAAGTAGTCCATGTGACATCAGTGGGTTAGTTAGACTCTTTTGAAGCATCGACAATACATTATGGTCCAAAAATAACAAAAACTACGACTTTATTCAGCATTGTCTTCTCTTCCGTGTTTGTTTGAATCCGCGTTCACGAGTCCACAGTGACGCTGCTGACATAAGAAGCAAAGTGTGCGTCACCCTCAGACTACAACCGAAGCTCTGGCGCACCAGATAACACGTCAGCAGCGTCTCTGTGGACTTGTGAATGCAGATTCAAACAAACACGGAAGAGAAGACAATGCTGAATAAAGTCGTAGTTTTTGTTATTTTTGGACCATAATGTATTGTCGATGCTTCAAGTCTAACTAACCCACTGATGTCACATGGACTACTTTGATGATGTTTTTCATACCTTTCTTCTTACCTTTCTGGACACGGACTGTATAGTGTGCATACACTTTCAATGGAAGGACAGAAAGCTCTCGGACTAAAATATCTTAAACTTTGTTCTGGAGATGAACGGAGGTCTTGCGGGTTTGGAACGATGACAGAAAAATGACAGAATTTTCATTTTTGGGTGAACTAACCCTTTAAGAAATCATTCTAATATGATGATTTGATGTTCAAGAAACATTTCTTATGCTTAACAATGTTGCAAATATTTACATAATCACTTTGAATCAATTTCCTTGATCAAATGTCCTTTTTTTGCTCCCCAGGTCTTCTGCTTGGTAGAATGGGATCCCGAGGTTCACCCCTGGTGAATGTGTGTCTTTGTATCAATGAATGCGTTATGAAGATCATCAATGCTGCTATGTGGTGAGCATATGTGAATCTGATTGACCTAACAGGGACTAGAGATTTGTCATTTCAAATATAGGACAGATATGCCGACTTTTAGATACAGTGGTGGCCAAAATTATTAGACCTGACAGATCTGAAAATATTGACGCTTTTTTGCCTCCAAAACATGATTTTATTATGTTCATGAAACATGCAGATGGTTGCTCTAACCCTCAAATATCAGATGAAGTGAGTCGTACTGTTTTTATCCACTTTTAACTTTATTATTTGGTATGTCCACCTTTTGCAGCAGTTACAGCCACACTGGTATAGTGTCAATATATTTCCTCTGAGAACTTCAACACTAATGTCATCCCATGCCCTCATGCTACTGAAGCCAAAGGCTTTACTTTGAATGTACATTAGATCAGTCCAGTTTATTTCCCAAGTGTGCTTGATGGGGTTGAGGTCCGGACTTTAATGGGGCTAGTCCATCATTTATGTTCCTGCAGATTCCTCCCGTCGCAGGTAGTTCCGGCAATAGTTAGAAGAACGTTTCGGGTCATTGACCTCTTGGAAAATAAATCCAGGCCCAATAAGACGACTCCCAGATGCCACGTGTTCTAATTTTGGCCACCACTGCAGATTACATCACTAGGACAGTAGTCACATTTTGTCATGCAAACCTTCGGAAGAAGCATGTGACTGGCAAATAAAGCAGCATCCAAGACCAAAACATATGGAGAGCAAAGCAATCTCTTTAATACACTCTAAAATACGTCAGTGTAATAGTTTAAAAGCAGCTCTAAGCTTCCTATTAAATGTTGGCAGTGGAAATGTGCTTTGCTTTAAGAGTCAGGTGAAATGAAAAGCTGATTTAGTCTGTCAGTGATGCATTTAAAACTCAATGAAGTGCATGCACATTCAATAAGCAAACTACTTTATATATATATTTAGTTTTAATACTCCAGTCTCTTTGTACAGGTACTTCCCCTTTGGAATCGTATTTCTGGTTGCTGGGAAAATCCTGGACATGCATGATCCTGCAGTCCTTGCAGAGAAGCTGGGAATGTACTTCATCACTGTACTGGCGGGGCTGTTCGTGCATGGTGTGATTTTGCTGCCAATGTTCTTCTTCCTGTTCACCAGGAAAAACCCCTTTAGCTATATCCGTGGCCTCCTCCAGGCACTGGTTATCGCTTTGGCAACTTCATCCAGGTGAGGAAACCATTTTGAACAGCCTTTTAGCTCACTGCAACATAAAGGGTTAATCTACAATCTACTTCAGGGAATAGTTCAGTTCACTCACATTAAATTGAATAATTTAAGAGTTTGGTCTACCAAGGGATTCCATGTGAAAATCAACCAGAATCTTTACATTTTTAATTATAACATTTGAAGTAGGCAACTAATGATTTTATTTCCTATTCATGTTTCTCCAGTTCTGCTACTCTGCCCATTACAATGAAATGCTTACTGGAAAACTGCCATGTGGATCGTAAAATTGCTCGATTTGTACTTCCTGTTGGTGCTACTATCAATATGGATGGCACAGCACTATATGAGGCAGTGGCAGCCATCTTCATTGCACAAGTCAATGACTACGAGCTTGACTTCGGACAACTTGTCACTATTAGGTAAAGTATTTTGGTTACATTTAGAAACATGTACACTAGGTGTCGAAAGTTTTTGACTGTATTAAAGCATAAAAATACCATAATATGTTTGCAGATATTTAGGAAACATTCTGACTTCACATACTCGTTTCTCTGGAAAACAAAGCTACAGCCAGTTATTTTACTTTGAAATGTGTGTTCCATGTCTGTTTTTGTTTTGGTCCGTGCGAAACCGCACATTGCCAATTTACCCAATGTTATTTCAACATCCCTGGGGTCCGTTCTTCATATGTCGCTAACTCATTTAGCTGGATTTGATTGTTGATGATTTCGCTTGACCATGGATTTTGTTCTTCAACGCTCATCCTGGACTTGCTGTCATAGCAACAGGTCCTTAAGCTTAAACCTGCTCGGGAGCAGGCTTATTTCATGTAAACAGGATTAGATTGCATCTTGAGGTGATACTTAACATTTGTCCCAGCCACTGCTACTTTATTACAAGAGTTCATTACTGAACCAGGGGCAATAATCCTTTGAAATAATTTAACAATGTATTTTAAAATAATATCATAATGTTGTGTTAATACTATAGACACAGCCACTTGATTGAGAGATTTATTTGTGATGGAATAATTACTTTATAATGTTATTGGAGTCCTTCAGAGATGATGGATATTATGGCAGAGGCTTGATGCAGCGCAGGAGATGCAGATAACTTGAGCTTGACCCTTAAGAAATGTTAATACTGCCACAATTAAAAATGAAATGAATTGCTAATTACAACATTGAAATAAAAATGTAAAGGGTGTACAAATACTATAAAATCGTGAATATAAATAATTGGGAATTATGTACAAATTATGTTTTTGCCAGGCGGCTTTTTTAATTATAGTGTGTCATTAGGT
The DNA here is from genome assembly GCA_023029165.1 of Gobiocypris rarus. Lineage (NCBI taxonomy): Eukaryota > Metazoa > Chordata > Actinopteri > Cypriniformes > Gobionidae > Gobiocypris > Gobiocypris rarus. The sequence goes on along the minus strand of CM040915.1, from coordinate 12,691,902 downwards.
TGCTGTCTTGCCACCAGCCAATTGCTGCATTACTGATCGTAGTTTCGAGTATCGATACATCTACCCTCTTCAGGGAACACAGGAACGCGCAGGTATTTTAGATAACTTAATCCAGATATTTTAATCCAATCCCCAAATTCGTTTGAAAAACCAAATTAGCCAGAGATCAGCTATCATGATTAAAAGATCTGGGATCTGTCAAATCATCTTAGATGTATTAAGCAAGGTACGACGAACAGACCCAAGGTTGCCATCTGGCGGAAAACAATCAATCTTACATACTGCACCTTTTAAAAGTAATGTTTTCTAATTGAATATATTTTAAAATGTAATTTATAACTGTTAACAGCAAAACTGAATTTTAAGCATCATTACTCGAGTCTTCAGTGTTACATGATCCTTCAGAAATAATTCTAATGATGATTTGAAAAATAAGAACACTGAATATACAGGCACACCTGATCATAACAGCGCTCAAGAAACATTTCTTATTTTAAATTTTTAAAACAGGTTTTGCGGCTCAATTTGTGGAAACCAAAATAATTCAGAAGTTCCAAGGTATAAACATTTCTCAAATGAAAGAAATAAATACTTTTATTCAGCACGGATACATTTGATCAAGTGACAGTAAAGACATTTGTTACAAAGTATTTCTATTGAACTTTCTATTCATTAAAGAACCCTGAAAAAATGTAACATGGTTATCACAAAAATATTTAAGAGCAAAAACTTTTCAACATTGATAGTAATAAGAACCATTATTAATTGAGCACCAGCATTCTGAAAGGATTGTGAGACACTGAAGACGGTGTAATGGCTGCTGAAAATTCCATCACAGGAATGAATTACATCTTAAATATTTTAAAATAACAGTCATGAATTGAAATTTCACAAAATTAATGTTCTACTGCATTTTTGTTCAAATAAATGCAGCATTGATGAGCATCTTTCAAAAAATCTGAATTAATCCGAAGTTCTGACCGTTAGTGTCCAGCAACATAAAGCTGCATGTGCCAGTGAGCGCCTCGTGTGACTCGACTTTGACTCTTTTTTTCTCTCTCAGTATCACAGCAACAGCAGCAAGCATCGGCGCAGCTGGAATCCCTCAGGCTGGTCTTGTTACCATGGTTATCGTCCTTACCTCAGTTGGTTTGCCTCCAGATGACATCTCACTCATTGTAGCTATCGACTGGATCCTGTAAGTACAACACAATTAATGCACTTACATACTGCATAAGTACTACATACCGCAACAGAAATATTCAATCTCGTGCATATTTTTCCAATAGGGACCGATTTCGAACAATGATCAACGTGCTTGGAGACGCCTTAGCTGCAGGAATCATGGCGCATGTGTGCAGGAAGGACTTTCAGAAAGACATGCCATCCACAAACAACTCAGAGAGAGTAAGACATATCCACTATGTGCTGCTGATTTACTTATTTTGTATCGTGCAGTAGTGGTCCATTGCTTAATCAAAACTGTCATATTTGACAACTGCGTAATGGCTGTATTTGGTGTCTTGCAGAGAGATACCATGATATCGTTTGGAAACCAAAGCGTGCAAAGTTTTCCCACATCTGAAGTTCCACTACTGGCTAACAGGGACTACATCTTAGAGGTTATCGGCGATCAGGTGATCGAGAGGCCGACTACGTGTTACAACCTCTGCCAAGTCTAACTCTGACAGATGAAAACTAACAGGAACAGAACCTGCCTTGACTTCACAAAAACCTTCCCCCTTTGTTATATATATTTGTGCCATTCTGTCTTTTTACATCACAGACGTTACTGTTACCTCAACAGTCGCCTTTGGTGAACTTGAAAATTGAGGACATTTCAGTGCTTTTGACACCATGACTTGGGGGTTTTGTTTATTTAAAAAAATTAACATGTTTTTTAATGTTCATTTTTAGAGTTGCCTTAATGCAGTAGTTAATGACAGTACAACTAAACGAACTAGACCACAATAATAAAACCATGTTCAAACAGGAAACATTATGCAACTAGTAAGTCGACTGGGCCTCCAATTATGGATCATCAGTTGCCTTGTCATTCAGTGTACGATGACAAAATGATTTTTTTTAATGACTGTAAGAACAGCAATCGTTATCTCTATGTTAAGAGCATACAAACACTGTTTTGAAGTGGGATGGAATATGGATTATCATGCTTGGATATCATGTTTGTTTATTTTCTTAATTACATTTTTAAATATTAACCTTGTGTTATTGGTCTTCATTATTCATATTGTAAAACTACAATATGGTTAGGTTATTGAAGTTTCACCTGCTGTAATCCATTAGCAAACAATGTGCAGAACTGGCTTAAGTTCACTAATACCAAGACACAAATTTTGAGATTTTGCAATGATGCCCGATATTTTATTTCACAACTACATGTTAGACAGTAGCTCATAACAGATGTTCACTGTAGAATCAAAAAGTATTAAAAAATTAAGACACTCATCAATATCAACACATAAAACCATACACAATCTATATAAATAATTCCACCATTCAATAATCTTCCAGTATATTCTACATAAATTAAGGCTTAAAACAAGCAACCATCCAGTAAATTAAATCTATTTGAGATTTTTTACAACTGGCATCTCAGATGACTCAGATTAAACATTGGGTTGAGTTTTTTTTTTAAACATCATGATGTCAAAAAAGATGGACAGGGAAACGGTTGCTATAATAATTACTACTATTCATTACGAATCACTTTTCAATATTGCACATATGCCAAAACGCACAAGAGAATGCCGAGTGTTTCATATAAATGACGTGTAACCAACAGTGGCTGTAAAGCTGCTAAGAGGTTCACATGAACCATAAAGTAACAGATGAGGCAAGTATAGTAAACTGCTGCTTATTACAAACCTGACGAATACAGTGAGTCACTGTACAAAAACATTAAGGATTAATGTCAGTCACTGATAATATAAATATATGCACGCGCACACACAATACCAACCTTAAGTCCTGTAGCAGAGGGAGCCTAAGAACTGTCTGTGCTGAAAATGAGCAATTTACACAAGAGGAACCTAGGGAAATTCATGAGTGTTTCTAACTACAGAAGAACCTATGTGGGGTTTTACAAACTAATATTTGGAAGACCTTAAGAGGCACAGAAGCTTAAGAACATGACTGTACAACTGTGAGATTGAGTTTCTATCTGCATCTATCTTCCCCACGAGCTACAGCTGAAAACCTCTGGAAAAAGGTGAACATGAACCACTGAGAAAGGCAAAATAAAATGGCACTCCGTTGGCCAAATCTGATAAGTCAACGGCTGTCAGATTGTATATTTACGATTTGGTCCGATGCCTGAAAAACATAGATCTCATACTTAAAATTAAAACAATGAAATGTGGTATTTAGTATTTCTTATGAGGTCTTTGTGGACTAAAGACCCATTTGCACAAAGGACGATAACTATAACGATAATAAATAGAGTTCTAAAAATAAAATAGAAGGGTCCACGCCACAACTATAACGATAAAGGCACAGAGAAACAATATCGTTGGAATCACTTTCAGAATGATTTTTTTCCAGCTGATACATGATAAAAACACTGACAGCCAATCAGAATCCTCCTGACTTCGAAAAGCTGCCGACAAAAACCGTAGCACACGCTTATAATAAAAACACAACATTATTGTCCGCTAGTGTGGATGCTAATATAGCTATTATAGTTATCGTTCTTGGTGTGATTGAGCCTTAACTCAGCTGTCTGCATCTGTGAATATGAAAATAGTCTTGAGCTGACTATTAACTGATCAAATTAAAGAACTTATTAAAAGATAAAATAAAGAAACAAAAACAAAAAGTTGAGCAAAACAAAATAAAATTTAATGATTGTAAATGCCACGTGAAACAAAATGAAAGGTTTCAAAAGGAAACACAAAGCAAAAAAGAAAAAGAACAAAACACAAATAAATCACAAGGCAGTCTTAAAAAGCATATGCATTAGTATTGGATATCCATTTTCAAATAAACAAACTATACTTGATGTATTAGCCTAGAGCAGGGGTGTCCAAACTCGGTCCTGGAGGGCCGCTGTCCTGCAGAGTTTAGCTCCAGCTTGCCTCAACACACCTGCTGGAAGTTTCTAGTATGCCTAGTAAGACCTTGATTAGCTGGTTCAGCTGTGTTTCATTGGGGTTGGAGCTAAACTCTGCAGGACACTGGCCCTCCAGGAGCAGGCTTGGACACCCCTGGCCTAGAGAAACAAAAACAAAAGAAAAACGCAAACCATAAACAGAAGATGCTGATGCTCAAATGTGATCACATTTTACATAAATACTCAGTACCTAGTATTCCGATGTCCAAATATTTTTGGAATATTCTCAGGGATGTGCAACCTGCACCTCTGCCAGGGAAACTAAACCTTCCATTCATGTCTTTGGTCCTTCTTAGTTATCAGTCTTTTCAGAGGGTCCCTTACAAAAGATTAACAAAGTTAGTTAAAGACTTCCCCCTCACTAAAACGGGCATTTCCTTCGCCATTACCTCTTCATTTCTATAAAACACTCAGCATGCTGGATTTAAAACTCAGATTTTAACAAATAAACTGTTGCGAGATGGGTAATGAGATTCCTGCCAAACCAAAAAGTGCTACATTATTGAGGGCAAAGTGGAAGAATGACATCAAATTAAGGCATCGTAAATACTGAAGAGCTATGTAGGATGTAGATACTGACAAAAGAAATATCAAATCGGAGTTTTAAATCCAGCATCTGGTGAATAAGGTGTCCGACCACATATGGCACATAGCAACAATAGGGCTAACAGAGACAAATTTGTATTAAACTCAAAATTGGTCATATATATTGGGATAAACCAGAACGCCTAAAACACTTGCATTTGAAGCATCCAACAGCTTGAATCTTAAAAGAAACTGTCTAAACGAGACTGCAAAACGTGAACATTTGCAAAGACTTGATTACACTAAAAATAATAGTTTTCTTTTTTCAAAACTGCACCGATTTCTCTGGCTTCGCAGAAAACAGCCCTCTCCTTCATTTTCCTGGCAACCCTGCTTTCTACTTGTGCGACTTGCTTGTTTTGAACGACACTTGTAAAATCTTGTCCCCAAGGCGGTAGCCGTTGAGGCTGGCGATAGCCATGGCTGCCTCTTCATAGTTTGTCATGGTAACAAACCCAAATCCTTTGCACTTGTTGGTGTTGAAATCACGGATCACTTTGACATTTGTGACGGCGCCAAAGGGCCCGAACATCTGCCACAAAATGCCTTCGTCTGCATCCTGGCCCAGGTTGTAAATAAAAATACACCAGCCTGACGAGGAGTTTCCAGGCATGTTAACGCCAGACATGCCACTCATGTGGTCTACACTCATAGGAGAGAACCTGAAGACAGGAAAAAAAGCATAACTTAGTTCATCAGACATCCACACATTTTTTGGAACTGAAAGAATTTACATTTTTGGGTGAGATATCCCTTTAAAGTCAGCATGAAATCAAATGAATTTGTTTTTTTAATGAAATGCTGTGGCATTTAATGTAAAGGATTCATCGGTGCACTTCATTTAATCAAAATAACTCCCCCTCCCACTTGGAGCGACATCTTTTCTCTTCTCTAATGGCGTGTTTTAGGCGGGACAACCTGTCACTCACATGAGATCACAGCACTAGCAAACCACAACCATCCCGCCCTGTATTTTTTCTAGTCTGAGAAGCTGTTTCTTTCAGATATGCATCCCAATAGGGAAGAAGAGACTATAAAAGGGATAGGAAAGATTATATTTTGAAGAATATTCTACTACTTCCATTGTATTTCTTTGGAAGTCAATGGGGTTTATAAACTGTTTGGTTATCCACATCCAATATATTTTGTGTTCAACAGAAGAAAGAAATCCAAACAGGATTGGAACAATTTGAGGGTGAGTAGATGACCATTTTCATTGTTGGGTAAACTACCCTTTTAAGAGTGATATGCTGACTAAGCAAATAGAGAAATACAATCTTAGACATTCACCTGAATCTCTGAGCCTGGTGGTGGACGGGCCCCCCGAAGCGGCGAGGCTGTGTGTGATAAATCTGGGAAATAATTTGTGAGTTTTTCACTTGGTTGGGACTGGCAGCAAACTTGACAGTGATGGGCTCTGCAGCGCCTGGCGGTTTCTGCCCATTCAAGTCCTTAATTGCGTCCTCTGCCTCTGCCCTCTTGTCAAATCGAATGAAAGCCACACCACGAGAGAGTCCTGCAATGAGGATAAAAAGGGGAGCGTTTAAATACGCACTAGCTAACAGGACATTCCTGGTGTCACAAACAACTTTGTTCTCCTACCAACCTGATGCTTGATCGACGAGGACACGCGAGTTGATTATTCTGCCATAACGTGTAAACATTTCTTCTACGTCTTTCTGCGTCATTGTTTTAGGCAGCCCACTGATGTAAAGGTTGGCATCCTTTATGGTGTCAGAGCTTGGCCTGGCATATGACACCTGTCAGAAAGAGCAAAGTTAAAAGATCAGATCCTGAAGAAATACCTCCCCATGTGGGGGGGAAATCTCTTAATAAACTATGGCTAAATTTAAAAAAACAAAACAAAGGGAGATACTAACTTAAGATTTTTTTTAATTGTAAATTCTTTTCAAATAGGGAACACCCACCAAAAAAGATTTACCATGGGTCATTTCCTCACAAATATTTAATTTTAAAGAAATAGAAAACTAGAAATACAATTCAAACAGCATTAAAACAACATGTTTGCAACCTGTAAACCATAGATAATAAAATAAATCTTTAAATAGATGCATCTAAATATTGAAAAGCCTGATAAAAAGGCCACAACCAAGATTCCATCAGGTCTGAGCATTTCTACTCCAACAACTTTACTTTGTTCTCGCTGCCTTGTTCTCACAACCGGTGGTCTGAAGCAATGACACAATTTAACTTTACACAGGAGCACCTTTTGTCACATTACCTTGATAGTTTTAGACTGTAGTCTCAGTCCATTGAGAGTACTGATTGCTCTTTCTGCATCATTAGGGTTAAGATAGTTAACAAATCCGTACCCTAAACTGTGGCCTAGAGAAAAAAAAGGAAAACAATAAAACAAACAAAACAAAAAAAAGTTGAAACGTTCCAAATACAAAGGAAAAAAACATCCTAGTATCAAATGTTAAACTTCTGGGGAAAAAATTGATGCCAACAAACAAATCAATCCACGTTGACTTGGGACAGGCCTGAGAAGGGAAACTAAAAATATCTACACAATTGTGAAGAAACACTTCCAGTGCTTCAGAGTTTTGTCTAATAGCGCAAATCTTAATAAATTCAATGTTTTTAAATTGACATCATGGCTACATGCAAACCCTGAAAAATAAAGACACTACATCCCTAAACCAAAAAACACAAACAATATTTTCCTCACATCTTTCTCTCAACATTAATTATTGCGTCTGATTTGAAACCAGTGTTCCAAGTGCTGATAAATACTTGCCTGCTACTTTGTCACGAATGAGTTTAGCAGACTCCACCTCCCCAATGCTGCTGAAGAGACTCCGCAGTTCATCTTGGCTCATATTCTGAGGCAAGTAGTTGACGATGAGGTTTGTTTTGGCATCTTTAGGCTCATCGGCCATGTGATCTTCGTAACCGTTCGACATGTCATAGACCTCCTAGAAATAATAAAAATAAGTTTCTGTGAGGGTTATACATTTTTTTGCCAATAAAAGTTGAATTGGACAATATTTAATATTTAACTCATTATGCACTTTTAGTGTTGGTAGTTACTTGGTTTTGATCCCCAACTGTATATGCATTGATAAAGAGCCTAAAAATTAGGCCTAGAACTTGCTGAAAATTTCAATAAAAAAAAAAAAAACATTTGTGGGAGATTACATTATTCTTACAGTTAATGGCTATATTTCTGTTTTTGTTTTTTTTAATGATAAATGAAGCATTCCCTTAAATTTTAAAGTCAGAAAAGCATCTAATTTGTGAATTAAGGGTTTTATATTCTTGCCCAGGGGAGAAATAACGCAACTATAAGCATCTGCAAGACAGTTCTTCTAATGACTTCAAAATAACTCAAGTACAAAACCCCCACTGAAACATATTTTATTATTACACCTCAGTTTGGCTGCATGTCCTCTGTACATGACACAAATGAACAAAATCACACTTAGTCACCTACCAACAAACAACATTCAATATTGTTAACCAGGAACTGGAACAGTAGAACAAAGCAATACAACATTTCCTTTAAGAGCATATTTTACCTTTGTCTTAATATCTGACCTAAACCTCTGTGTTCGCCAAATATGAAAATTTAATATACCACAAAAATTAACTATGAGTCATAAGAATGTGTGTCAAGCTAACACAAAAAAAAAAAAAAAAAAGTGCGCAAAAGGACAGACATACAGTAATTGTCAACAGGACTCACTGTATGCTGTTCTTTTACATTCTATGATCAACACTGCCTCCAATGGAGTTTAGATGAAAATGCACATGACCACAATTTATTCAACACAAAACCAATAAAACATGGTAGTGTACATTAAAAAGAGGGTGTTGGATGTCCAACCCCCTCAAGGCATTTTAGGTGAAGGAAATGATCACTGTGGTCTCCATGATTATTCTGATATCGGACAGGACAGTGCATTCCATTCATGTTAGAAGAGAGGTCTTATTGTGTATTCCACATGGGTAGCCAGTCAACCTTCAAGGCTGAAACAAACAGGCATTATTACGGTCCCTCCCACACAACCCATCATTGGAGGTTTTGATAAAGTGGTCTGAATCACTCATTGACAATTCCAGTCACTCTCTATCCGACTTTGATCGCAAGCTGGTCCCTATAAACATGATTTAAACGTTGCAGCATGTTCAGGCCTGATAAATTCAGCTGACATTATTCAACACCTAATAATATGTCTAGTGCATTTAGTGAAAAGTCTACCTTAAATGACAGCATTAAACCTTAAGTATTACTCGCTTCACACACGCTACAGCACTACATGGACGAAAACAGCCTACAAGCACTAAACACTACTAACTCCAGCTTACAGGTTCATTTCATTTTGTAAAATCCACATTCAGTCCCTAATGGACGCAAATTCTACTCACTTTTAAGTATCTAACGTGTCCCCTTCTGACTGCCATGAAGAGCCGTCACAGATCCCAACTCTGAAGATACCAAAAACAAAATAAGGTAATAAAAATACACGCTGACGAAAAGGGGTGGTAGGGAAGGCAAAGGCGGGTTTGGGGGTTCAGAGTAAAATAAATAAACTAAAATAAAAGAAGGGCAAAAAGATAAGATGAGCCACCTTCTGATATAACCTGTGGAAAAAGAATAACAACCATCGGCCATTAATTTCAGCGTGTATTTTTAGCACCTCACTTTGAGTCTGTACTGCCTTCACAACATCTCAATGTTGATATTAAATAAATGGTCACATTTCTTTACACTGTAAACTATATCATATTTTATAAAAGCAAAGAAAACACCAAGACTAACAATACTACAGTGTAAATATTACAAATGTAGAGTTTAAAAGCTAAATTCTACATGGAATAAAACTCTGTGAATCTAGTTTGGACTTCATGATTAAAAGTAATAATACACAAAATGGCTGATTAACCCTAACCTTAAATAACGTACTACGTCTGACTTGTGAATTGCTGTTGCATCAAATATATTTTTTATAACTAGCTGATGGCATAGAGGTCGAAGAACAACCGTTCCGGGGGACAGTTCAGAAAATTTCATAATTTTCATTCACTACCAAATATTTGCAGTTATACGGGCGGTCTTATTAAACTTATCAGAACAAATATTTACTTCAATCATAAATACTGCCAACACTGTTCAGGATTCCGTAGGCTGTTGAGAAAACGGAATAAACGGCATTTGTAATTCCGCCTAGTCGTGGGGGCGTGAAATTTACAACTTACCCCGCAGCAGGACATCGCTCCTGCTTGTCTAGATTACCTCGCCATTGTTACGGTTTGGTATCGTAGCTACAGGACAACAACCTTGCGGCATTACACAGCATGTTTGTGCAGAATCTGTGATTCAAAATAGGTGTAACGTTTAAAATACCACACAACGCGAGGCCTCGTCCCCACACACCGACCCCTTATTTTCGCGATGACTCGCTCGGTAAATCCCATGCAACTCTCGAGTTCAAACTCGAGCAGCCTGCGCTAAGGGGCCTAACCCAAATAAAGCCAGGCCTTAACACTGAACAAATTCAAAAGCGTTACTACATCTTAATAACCCCATTTAAATGCGTCATAATAAAAAAAATACGTTTAAATATATAGATGGCTCCTTACCAACTTCAACGTCTCTCCGATTCTGCAGTAGAATGGATGCACGCGGAGCTTTAGCAGAACGTGGCTTTTTGGCGCTGCGCTCTCGTGACACAAAAAACACGCCACAATGGAACTATGCCGAGGAAGCGGAAGTCTTAACCCCTCCCACTTTCATAATCCATTCAGATTCAGATCAAGTCACTAATAATAAAATCAGACTTTTAATTCGACATTAATAGATTTATTGTGCAAAATAAAACGGCCTTGCTGTGAATGCATGTAAAATATTGTGAAGAGATATACTCATTTGGGAATACGTTAACTGGATGATATCAATGATTCATAACAGTGAAAAATATGCATAAAATAATTGTGTACACATTCATGAGAAACTTCATAAGAAATACAGTCAATTCCATTAGTGGCTTTTATTCTTTGTCCAGAATTCGATACTCTTGTGGGGGTTGATGTCTCATTAGCTGTGCCACTGTAATCCAAGAAATTACCTGATGAGGGAAGGGTCAGAGATGACATTATGACAAATGTTGTAAAAGATCAGGGCATACATTAATTATAATTTAAGCCACAGAGCTCACCAGTAAAGATAGAACCACTAAAGAAGTTATTGTGATTATGTCCACCACAAGTAATAACTTCTCCTCAAGTTTAACTTGACAGCCCTAGAATAGAAAGAAAACAATGTTGAATCTGGTTTATAATGCTTATATGCAAACCTAATATACATGGATTAATAAATAAAGCCTAATTTGTTCATTCTTTAAACCTTTTTATATAAATATTTCAGGTAAAATACAAATTAAAGGGGTCATGATGTGAGAGATGAAGTTTCATTTATTCCTTATAAATAAATATTCATTATTCAAGTTTCATATCTTAAATCGTCATCCTTATTATAAATAAAGCATTTTATCAAGCATTTCATCATATTCAATCAAGCTTCCAAAATGGCTGCTTTTGATATTGCGGGATCTGTGTAGTCACACAGGCAAACACTTTTGCATTTGACTGCCTTGCCCTTGAGAGCATGACATTGGCAAATAGTTATACATTGTCACATCATAGGCCGAGCCCACTGATGTTCAGATGCTTAAAGGGGTACTTCACCACTGGGAAGATGAATGTGTATTTAAATTGGGTCATTTATGTAGTAGAAATGTGAAATTATTTTAGAAGTTGGTGCCTTCTAGACTGAGAAAAGCTAGAAAATTTATTTTTGGCTCATATGGATGAATGACAACAACTCCTATAATGCACTTGTTCCGCTGCCCTATGAGGCCACTCCCAAAGCCACGCCACCGGTTACATCACTTGCCCACCGCAGCATCACCCCACCGTTATTTTGATTTTTTTATAGTAATAAAATCATTTTGTTCAGTTAGAGAACAGACACTACAATTAAAAACTGAACGTGTCTGCTCAATACAGCAAACGAGTCACAGCACAAATGCAGCAGGAGTCAGATTTCATTCATCATAAAATTGAAGAGCTGACAGACAAGATGATTGTGGAAGATTTGGTTTCAAAGCGAAATGTAAAAGCGCCTATTTAAGTGAGTTTGTCATTTTACCATTTTGTTGTTGTGTTTTTCATTAAGAATAATAGGATAATGAACCCACAACTCAAGCAACCTGCCCCTGAATTGGAGCTGATTTTGAGAACACTCGCTTTTCTCCGCACCGCTCTGTTATGAATGCCCGAGCGGCCGTGTGCATTTACATTCTGTGAGTGAGATCCCACCCCCTATGGGCGGGTTGAAAACATGCGGAACTAACTCCTACTACTGACTGTAGTCTCTAACCTAGAGCCAAAAAAGCCTCTGATGATACAAAATGATGATATTTGCATCATCGGAGGCTTTTTTCCAGACATAAAATACATAAGTCTCCCGTCACAAGGGGATATGAGGGGGGAATCACGATCTTTCGAATATTCTACCGGGTTTCTACTGATACAAAGCTTAATGCTAATTGCTGAAGAAACCCTTTAACAGCTGACATTTGCTACACTTTACAATATTAAATAAAATGTCTGTGTTGATTTAACTAAATATAGCTCAACTAGCATTTAATCCATAAAACTCCCTTTAAAGTCAAAATAAAATGGACAGATCTTTTTGTCCATATTGTGACGTACATCTGAGTGTAAAGGCCTGTTCACACCAAGGACGATAATTATTACGATAAAGATAAAATCGTTCTATATATAAAAGAATAGCAAGGTCCACACCACAACTATAATGGTAATGACACAGAGCAACGATATTGTTGGAATCACAAAATTCCAGCTGATGAATGATAAAAACAGCCATTCACAATCCATCCTGCTTTAAAGAGCTTGAGCATTTAAAGCGGCAGACGACAAAACTGCAGCACATGCTTATAATAAACAGAACGATATTGTGCGTTGATGTTAACTGACACTAATATATTTATCATTTTAGTTATCTTTATATTTATCGTTCTTGGTGTGAACGGGCCTTAATAGATTATCAAAAAGATTATCAAAAAGGGTAGCTCAAATGCAATTAGTGTTTGTACCTCATTATTGATAAGCAGGGGAAAGTCTAAAGTCCCATTGCAGTAGTGAAAGGTCTTGTTGCAGCAGCTCAGAGGAACTTCGTTTTTACTACTGTGATTAAACCAGGGTGTTTCCAACCAGTCCGTATAGTTGTTAACACCACAACATTGCAACTGTAACAAAAAAGGGTTACATTCTAATTTTGCTAAACACATAGAAATCCTAGAGATTTCTGAGAAATACCTCAATCTGAAGAGCATTCACTTCCTTGGTATCAGGATCTTGACTATTACCACTGTAGTTCTGAAACACATCTTTAAGGGGAGCCAAGTCCACATCGAGCTAAAATAAAAAGTATATTTAATGTTAAAAGCATTTCAGTGAAATACATTGTTGTATAATCAAGCATAAAATTCCAACTTAAATTCCAATTTCAACCTAAAATTCCAGTTACCTTTCTTTTGTGAGTGTATGCCAATGCAGCAGTAGTAACCACAACGCAAAACACCATAATGAGAAAAAACACAAACTGAAAGACAAGATATATACACATATAAACACCGTCTCATTCTAATGATGAGTACATTTTATTGTTCAGTCCTGTTTTCACTTAATAAAAAGACACTTTTTTTTCCATCTCACCAATCCGTGGAGACATGAAGGTTTTTTGTTGGACATCAGACAGCCAATGCTTCCACTGATAAGGAGGATGGCTCCTCCGACAACAGCCAGCAACGCAGGGAGAATTATATAAAAGTTGCTAAAGAACAGACCGTAAACTCTGTATTTATGCAGCAAGAATGAACCACCCAGACCTGTAATGCCTGCCAGCTGGATGAAAACACAATGAATTAAAAACAAGAGGAAACAAAATAGCACATGTATTTCCTAAAAGCCATTTCTTGTCATGTGCTGTACATGTGAGCAGTCATGTCACTATCTTTTTTTTTAAATGTAGTAACACTCTTAGAAATAAACCTATACTTTTGTTGCTTGTACATAAGGTGCAGGCCTATATAATAGGCTATATCCATTGCTAGTTGTCACATTTTAATATTTCTCAGGGCATTTATGAAGAACACATTTCAAAAATCATTTTAAATCTACCTCCATCATAGACCTGTGTCTGTATTGTAATCACTTGTTTGCCCTACAGCTATTACAAAAAATATGATGGTATTGAAATTTAGTTTGGATTATAGGATTCTCAAAAGGCAATATAACATTTTTGAAAACTTATTTTTTAAGACAACATACACAACTACATCTAGAGAAAACAAGCAATTACATGTAAGTAGCTAACCTTATGCCAAACGCATAGTAGATAGTATGATGACAAACGAAATAAACAAGTGCATGATGCTTCCTAAACTCACCGATAAAAGAAGAGAAGCAATTTTAAGTATAAATCCGAAAGCTCCTCTTCTCGTTAAAGCCATGGCTCTACTTTAATCGATTCCCGTGTACGCGTAGGCCCAATCTAAACACACATATTTGAATCGCGGCTCTATCAAGGTCTCTCGGTCCAGTTCAAAACACTGACAATATGATATTAAAGCGGACTTGATTTAAAAATCGAAACCAGATAAAATTGCGGAAGTGACTGAATTAACGTGTAAACAAGTAGGGGGCACTGTACCAGATATAAATAAAGTAGGCCTGCCTGTATTACTCGAATTCGGAAACCATTTAATATAACAACAATCCTAAGATTTTCTTCAGTCTATGATATGAATTAAGATGTTTTAAAACATAGACAAATAGCCTACATTTTTAAAGTCTAATTTAAAACAGCATAATATAATTTAAACATGTTTTATTTATTTATTTTTAAGTAGAACACAACAATTAAGAATAATAAAGCTTCAAACGCATAAAAGTAATACAGTGAAGTAATAACAAAGAATATATAGTATGCTGATAATTATTATTGAACGCGAACATAATTTTAGTACATATTTAAATGTTGTTATTTGATAAATTCCACATTTAAATAAAACAAACAAAAAAAAAAACATTCAAATATGTTTTTATTGGACGTCATTATTTTGCGACAGATTTGCCTGTCTTGTCATTGAGAAGCAAGATGGCGTCAGCATCAGACCATCAGGGTGCTCCAGACAGCGAACTGGACGAATTATTAGACAGTAAGGTTTGAGGATGACTTAAATATAAAAATAACGATAGTTCAAATGAGCAAATGTTTAAGCTCTTTTGTAATGTTACTCTTTAGTGAAATGGTGTTTAGAAGGCGGCTGTCACAGATGCAGATGCTGCTCCGCTACTTGTCTAGTGCTCATGCTTGTCTCAGTGATTGTACTTTTTTTAGGGATACATTAACAGTGCATCGGTTAATTAATTCGACATTTAACTCTTTTATGGTCCTATAAAAATTCGCAAATTTTGTACAAACCGGGTTTTGAATTTTAACTGATCTTATAGTAACTGTTAGCTGCATGTTTATAATGGACTACTAGCCAACTTTGCTATTCATTGAGTTTGATGAAATCGGTCACATGATAATATATCATCAAAACATATGCACATATACCTCTGATACACCACTTTTTTGTTTCCTCAACCTCAATTACAGATGCTCTTGGTGATTTTGACAAGACCAGTGTACCCCCTACGGCCCCTGAGGCATCCACTGCCACTGATGCAGGAACTAGTGAGGAGAAGGTAACAACACCTTTTAATTTTTATAACAATTCAAGAAATGATGACAACACCAGTTATTCTCTTTCCACAATTTTCTCGCCATCCTTGCAGTTTTACAAGTTTGTTTCATGACCGTTGCCGGTCATAGAGAGTTCTCCCAAAAATGAAAATTCTGTCATCATTTACTCACTCTCAAGTTGTTCCAAACTTGTATAAATTTGTTCTGCTGAACACAAAGGAAGATATTTTGAAGAATGTCGGTAACCAAGCAGTTGTGGGACACCATTGTCTTCCATAGTAGGAAACAAAATTCTATGGGTGAACAGTCCCTTTAATGTTTTGTTTTTCTGTGCATTTCGTCTGCAGCCCCCTCTGCTGGAGGACAGTAAGTTCTTTGAGTCTCTCTTTGATGGTGAGATGGCCAATCAAGCACGTGAGGAGTGGGAGAAAGCCATGTCTGAGCTAGCGCAAGAAGAACCTGAGCTTCTACAACATTTTCATAAGCTGTCTGAGGCAGCAGGTAAAGTAGGTGAGTAATCTGAAATGGAGCACTATTCTATGATACACAAGTTCAGCTATTATCCAATATTCCAATATTGACAATATTTTTTAACATTTAGGCACAGATGTAGCTTCACAGCAAGAGTTCACCTCCTGTCTTAAAGATACCCTTAGTGGTTTGGCAAAAAATGCAGACAACCTGCAGGTAAACCCACTTTGAGTTACTCTCATTGGAACATATTTCAAGGAAACGGTGTGAAGTAGAGCTGCACGATTCTGGATAAATTGAGAATCATTATTCATTTGTTTAAAATAAAGATCACGTTTCTCCCATGATTCTGAGCAGACAACTAAACAAAAATCATAAACTAATTGTTCAAACTATTATAATTGTTACTGTCCATTTCAAAAAAGAAAAACTGGTTTGAGCAAGGACTTAATAAGGACTTCACTGTTTCATTGGTCCTGTCCCAAATGGCACCCTAAACACTTGCGGCCTTCCTACAAGTCTGTACTGCCGCAAAAGTGCGCATCAAGGGCGCATATCGATCACAAAGGGGGAGCTCTCGAGACCTAAAATGACAAATGGGACACCCTAATTAAATGTAGGGTAGGTAAGGATTATCTAAAACACTTTTGTCCAAATTTGTTTAAACTTTCTTTATATGTCAATACTTAATTAAAATGTAAGTAGTCTGAAAAAGAGAGTATACAAATCAAGTGACTATAGACTTTTTAATCTGCAATAAACACCGCTCATTATTTTCGTTCGGGACGAATCAAGTGATTGGCTTGTGCGACTGTCACTCTCTCTCGCTACCATGGCTACCACCCTTTTGCTACAGGATCTGCCCACATCCGCGCACCTCTACTTACTCTGAACCTGTTGCCCGCGCTCTTGAACGACCTCTTCTGCTTCGCCCTTGACCCTGGCCTTGTCCTCGAGCCGATAATGCAGTACTTGTCCCCGGAGTGTAGTCCTCATCAGAGTCAACAATGCTTTCATCATGGAAACTCTTACATGCAAAGCACCGTATACCTATGTTATGAATCTTACGAAATTCATCTTTATCACAGTATAACTGATGTTATTGGAAAAACATGTATCAATGCTACCCGTTTTTACCCGTTTAACTAGCTCGTTACCAAATCAAACAAAAATATATTTTAAACTTTAGCAGTAGGCCTATCAGTATTCTAGCTTGATAGTGAGTACTAAAAGACATCTTATTTGTTTAGATTCATAATGATAAAGTTAGATTTTTTTATTACATGTGATTCTGACATGATGTCACTACCTGCACTCCGCTCCTCCTTTTCCGCTCGTCTCAGGTAAATAATGCGTCTTCCAGCTGAGCGGCCGGCGGAGCGCGTTCATGTGTTTTGGGGGCGTGGCTTTGGAAAGAGCCCAGAAGGGAGAAGGTGGAGTGAATGGAAATAACGAGCTGTCTTTAAAACAGTCGTGAGAGGTCTACAGACACTCAATTTTTATACTTCAGAGTACTTACATTTTAATTATGTATTGATATATAAAGAAAGTTTAAACAGTTTTTTTAACCAATTCTTACCTACCCTACCTTAAGTCCGAAATATAAACTTTTGTTTTTATCCCAGTACTTCTTTAATCATTTGAATTATTGTAACACAGAGATAATGATACTGTGTGGTATCACTATTTCTATACATGATAGCTGCTCTCTCTGGGTCAGTGGCAGAGCGAACACACATTTGAATGTTCGTTGTGATCGTACTTGTTCAAAGGAGTAATTTAATAGACATAGCAATTCGTTGTCATTTAGAAATAACATTTGAATTGAAATAGTTTAACGGTTAATCATACAGCTCTAGTATGGTTTTAATGATACACTACAAAAGTTTGAAATCACTAAGATATTTTTGTGTTTTTGAAAGAAGCCTCTTATGATTGCCAAGGATGCATTTTTTATGGAATTTATTCCTATGCTGGCTTTCTGTAGCCATTATTTCATTATTCCAGTCTTCAGTGTCACATGATCCGTGATCATCTGTGAAACCCTGATACTATTTTTCTGCATTCTTTGATGTGTAGAAAGTTCAAAAGAATTTTGTAACAAAGTATTTGCTGTCACTTTGATCAATTGGATACATCTTTGCTGAGTAAAAGTATACATTTTTATTAAAAAATGTATTATTCATTAAAAAATATCTTACTGATCCTAAACTGTAACGTCAGAAAAAGTGTAAAGAACTGCACAGAAAATGCTTACTGCAGAGCAGGGATGGAAATTAGCCAAATGCGGGTGATTTTGTGTTGTGGCGCAAGCATAGGCAGAGTTTCTGTTTATAAATTGTTTTGCTGCGCTGTGCAATGTAACGAATTTGTGTTTATTTCTAGAGCGCAATGGCCAAACAGATGCATTTAAGATAGAATCCACTCACCGCTCAAAACGTCTGAGTTTTTGCGCGATTCTGAATCCTAACTGCTGGCAAATTATACATTATGGAAGATTCATTGCGCAGTCAGTTTTATTGATAACAGAGCTTTGTGAGATCGCGATCAACTGAGATGTCATCTTTTTAAAATTATGAATGGAGCGCAATTTGCACGCATTCTGCCACGCCAAACCATGCACGCACTGGCTTGCTTCTACATTAAATTACTTGAAATAGTGACAGTGTCATGGACGTACAGAAAAAAACGTTTTATACTTTAATGCGGGCGGGAGCGGGAGAAGGTAGTCCCGCGCAGGTCTCTATATTTGGGAACACAGTGGAGCAGTGCTCACGCTGAATG
Source organism: Gobiocypris rarus (assembly GCA_023029165.1). NCBI lineage: Eukaryota > Metazoa > Chordata > Actinopteri > Cypriniformes > Gobionidae > Gobiocypris > Gobiocypris rarus. Next base: position 12,673,126 of record CM040915.1, on the reverse strand, counting down.
GCACGACTTGTTGGCTACTACTGACTATTTGAACTGAGCTGTGTAACTTTTTATATATTAGGTTAACTATTTTATTTTGACGATGAACTGACTGACTGCGTTGTCAAGTTTGCAATGCTGGAATATGTTTGTTTGCACGCGAGGCGCTGGCACGAACGAGCAGAGGAAACAAATAAAATACTCTGTCATTTTGGTCATACAAATAATAAGAGAAGGACATCGTTCAAAATTGCAAAGTGTTTACTTACATTGTACTATTGTAAAATAAAGAAAACAAGATGTGCTTTCTGTCGTCTGGGTTTCCATTCCGTGAACTTGTTCTAGGAGCACCGCGCCTCACAAACAATAAACTAAACTCAGCAACAACTGTCACACATTTCTTTCTTTCTTTTGTTTGATCTGTTAATTATTTAAATCAATTATATTTCGCATATTTATTCCTTTTATATAGACTGATTTTATGAAAAATATTTATTTTTTATTTTTAGTGTTTCCTTAAATTGTCCTGGCGACCCATTTTTTAATTCTGGCGACCCACCCGAGGGTCGCGACCCAGGGTTTGAAAACCACTGCGTTAGAAAATCGCGGCATATTTGACAACACAGAAAACACTTCAAAACTGGACAGGATTTTTTCCTGTTTATTGAAAATATGGATAATGGCAGCTGCTCAGAGAAAAGTCAACATTTTTTGAGCGCAATTCACACGCAGTGGTAATTCAAGGAAAAAGTTGTCCGGTTACATTAATTCGGTCTTACGGCCGTTTGATTTTGATTAATATGGGAATTTGAGAAAGAGCTAAGTGCGCGCGAGGAGCTCTGCTCGTCTCACCGTCACTCAGTCATGCGCCCTATCACAAGCGCAGCCGTCACTATCATTCATTAATCACAATAACTCATCAAATAAGAGAGAAAAAAATGGTAACACTTTATTCTGATGGTCCATTTTGAATATTGTGTTGACCATAAGTAACTTAGCATCTACAGGTCTACTATCTCTCATTAGAGAAGCCTAGACTGTCTGCTTAATATCTGCTAACTCTTTATAATGTTGATCCCTAGACACTCAACTGATTATAAGTAACTGTGCAACTACATGCCAACTTACTCCAATTAGTAGCCTTCCAGTCTACTAATAGTCTACTCTACTAACACTCCAATGAGAGTTAGACATGTAGGTACAATGCTACTTATGAATGTGTTAAAGGGACCATCAAAATAAAGTGAAACCAGAAAATTAAATGCAGGAAAACCCTGTAATAAAAGATATTGGAAGTTAATCCATTATGTACACCATACTATGAAAGTCTGTTGGTGCCTCAGTGACAAATTCACTCAGAGAAGCCGTCAATCTCTAGCCTGGCGTGGCCATACTCAATTCTAGTCAGAATATGAGTCTGGTACCGCTCCATTGAGCTTTGATTATGGGGCGTGTTTCAACCGAGCCAGGAAAGACATCAATTGGATAGACCCACAACCCATCAGAGCAACGGAGCGACGCGTAACGTTAGTTGTCAAATGTCAACAGAACTCAACTGCACTGTGTTGTCAAGTCCGTGTTTTTCTCCATGTCCGCGGGTTGAAGCGACCCCGATTATGTGATTATATAAACCCAGGAAAGCGAATTTTAGCAGGCAACCTTGCCAAAATAACATATTTTGCCAACCAAACGCCAATTTTTTTCCGGAGAACCTCCCGGAAAGTTATTGTTTTGGGCTATAGTTTTGAGTAGCAATTGTGCGTGACATTGCAAAAAAAACGTGGCAACCCTGTCTGCACGCGTGCTGGATTAAGTAACGTTACAAGAAAAAGATGAGTGTAAACGATCTTTGCCAGTATTGTAATAAAATAATTTAAGGATACACAGAGTACTTACCAACACGATCATCGTTTCTAAGAGAAATAGTGAAGGTGAATGCATATACGAACAAGTTCTCCGTTTAGCAAATTCAACCCAAAGCGCCTTTGATGATGTGGATGATTAAGTTACTGTTGATCATCTGTCCATCATCGTCTAAAGCCCGCCCTGACAATTTCATTGGTCCGAACAGTGTCTGTTCGGGCATAATTACTCCTCTATGGAGCGAGGCCAGACCGAATTGCCCGTGCAAAAAAAATTGTGGGCGGGGCTAAATTCGTCTGGCATCCAGGCTAGTCAATCTCATCTATCAATCATGACGTCACACACCCCATTTTTATAGCTTTAAATAACTAACTAAAACTAAAGCATGATTTAAAAACTGCCTAGAATGACAGTTGTAGAGCTTGTAGTATTAATTTTCACATGCAGTTACACATTGTTGGTTAAAAACAAGAAAGTGGCTGGTAAAAACATTGAGTGGCTGGTAGATTTTGAAATCCACAAGCCACAGTGGACGGTGGACAAAAAAGTTAATTTCCATCCCTGCTGCAGAGTCATGGGGTGGAGCGTGAAGTCCATCTCCCCCTCTCTTGAGCCCCTTTCACACAGAGCACTGATCCCAGAAAAGTCCCATTGAATTGCTAGAGTGCATTCTGTGTGAACGTAAACATGTCACAGGTCCATCCCGGGATAGGGACCTTCTATGTGAACAAAATGCAGGACCAATGCCATTAGGGGTGTGTCTGTGTCGTCGCAATGATATAGTTAGTGTGCAACTCTTTAACCGGGGGCTTAAAATGCAGATCAATGTTCACGTTGCACATTAACAAAGAAGGAGCAAAGAAATTATGGCATTCTGATGTCACATGTCTTTACGGGATGTGTGTGAATGCACGCACAGATTCCAGAAAATCACTGGCAGTGTGAATGAACCAAAATCAAACGATCCAAGTACAATTACGAGTGTATGTTCCGGAATCTCTGTGTGAAAGGGGCTTCGATGTAATTTGGGCATAGTGTGTGGAGCTAGACAGTCCAACCCCACCCCAATCCTACCCATAACCCTGTGCCTCCACCCATTAGTTCCACAGAGGTGGAGCTGGACTAGGTCAAGCTCTACCCATGATGTCCAGAGATGGGATATCGATGCCTTTTGACTCTGAAGTGAGCACCACTTGCTTTTAACTCTAAATGCAGAGTGCAGGACTGGCTGGAGATGATCTGGTAAAGACTTTGGAAAACCTGGGATTAAATGAAAATGGGGAAGGAGCAGGAGAAGATGGCAATATTCTCCCAATTATGCAGTCCATCATGCAGAACCTTTTGTCTAAAGAAGTACTCTACCCTTCTCTTAAAGAGATAACAGAGAAGGTGAGTTGTTTACAGCATCTGCATGAATGCCGTCTTATGGAGATGATGCACAGGGCAACTTTTTGAGCAATGTTGCCGTCACCAGGCAACCAGGTGAGACACAAAGCCCACAACTTATCTAAAGAATCCAGATAGAAATGTGTTGCCCGTTCTCAATGGGAAAGTGCCCATAGCAACATCGCTCCAAAAGTTGCCCTGTGTATCATCACCTTTACTGATAGTCCAACCTAGCAATTAAATATTTGTTTCCTGAAAATCTTGCAACACATTCCATTTAATATTTTGTAACAATATAACACAATTTGCACATAGTACCCTGAATGGTTGGAGGGCAACAGGCAGTCCCTCCCCCCAGACCAATTCATGCGGTATGAGCAACAGTACAAGATAATGGGAGAGATATGCAGCCAGTTTGAGAAAGATGGAGACAAAGACAGCACGTTTGAAAACATTCTAGAACTCATGCAAAAGGTAAAAAACGTATAATTTTAAAATTTAGTAATCCATTTATGCATAATATTCATGAATTACTTAATGTACTGTACCTTTTTACTTAAAACTTAATAATATAACTTAAAGGAACACTCCACCGTTTTTAAAAATAAGGCTTATTCAACTTCTTTCCTACATTTAGATATGCGGGCAAATGCATTTTTGTCTCAGTGCATGCATTGTTTTAGTTTGGCAGGGTCAAACGCTAGCTTAGCTTAGCATAATGAATGGAATCCTATGTTGTCAGCTAGCATGTCCCGAGTAAAAGTGATCCAAAAAAACCCCCCACCTAATTACTTCTTGTGGCCTGCGTATTCACAACGAATACAAATAGCGATGAAGATTAAGACTAGGCGATTTCCTTGGGACTATATTATGGGGAAGCATAGGCGAAGCACTGCTACTTGGGCGCAGAGATATCACGCAACACATGCACAACATACGCCGGTATGTTGATGGAAGTTTGGGGATTTCATGTGTTGCGTGATATCTCTGTGCCCAAGTAGCAGTGCTTCGCCTGTGCTTCCCCATAATATAGTCCCAAGTCAATATCTGCCTAGGAAATCACCTAGTCTTAATCTGCATCGCTATTTGTATTCGTTGTGAATATGCAGGCCACAAGAAGTAATTAGGTGGGGGTTTTTGGATCACTTTTACTCGGGACATGCTAGCTGGCAACATAGGATTCCATTCATTATGCTAAGCTAAGCTAGCGGCAACCCTGCCAAACTAAAACAATACATGCACAGACAAAAATGCATTTGCCCACATGTAGGAAAGATGTTGAATAAGCCCTATTTCTAAAAACAGTGGAGTGTTCCATTAAGTGTTCCTTTAATATAACCTTTCAGTATCAGCACTGTTAATATTTATGTTAATAATGTCTTACCCTTTAGCTGCAAGACTTGGGTCAACCTCCAAAAGAGCTTGCTGGAGAGGCAGTGAGTATTTCCCTTTTTTTCCCTTTTTTTTATACATAAAAGTTGTCATATTTACATAATGTTTTTTTCTTATTTTTTCAGCCTCCTGGTTTGAATTTTGACCCAGAATCTCTGCACCTTCCTGGAGCACAAGGGCTTCCTGGAGCAGAGCAGTGCTCAGTCATGTGATCTCAATGAGGTCAAATTTATGTATGTTTAAAAAAAACAATACAATTTGGAGCTAAATATCTGAACCTGAATTGGACACAGTTGATCATGCTCCGCTTTTAAAGGAGTTTGCTTTTGTGTCTGCACTGAAACTGTGAACTTCACTACATTAATTTTACCTTGTAGTTCTTGTCCACAGAGGTTCTTTTCATATTCATCCCTTAATCCGTTTACTGTAGAGCAGCTCCTAATGTTTTGAGTGAAGCTTGATATCTCAGTGTGCTGACAGCTTGGTAAGAATCAATGTCTTCTGAACTTACTTCAAGGACATTTGACAGGTTGTGCAGTGAATTGTGTTTTGAATAAGTAGAGACAAATGCATGGAGCTCAAAGTGACAGGAAACTTTTAATTTGACTTTTAAATCTCAGAAGAATGGTCAGGGTCTACAAAAAGTTTTCATCAGATTGATGAAATTTTAATATAAAGTGTAATATCTATCTATTCTCACACTATATCACCACAGTTTCATTTGTGCGATTTGATTAATAGTCAGTGACAAATGGATCTCTCTGATTACGCATTTAAAATAAACGAAATGCAGAAGCTTCAGAACCAGGTTTATAATATATCCATAATATAATTGTCACATATATAGGCTGCATTTGTGTTTGAGTAGAATAATTCTATCTACTTGTGTCTTGTAATGGTTACTGTATCTGTCTGCATATAGAGCAGTTTGGAGTAGTGAATTGCCATGTAGATCTAAATTCTTCCCATCATTCCTGTGGTGGTGCCTCTATGTGATGTGCTATTGACATAATAGTCCTAATTTGCCTTGATTAAAAGAATACGGTTTCATAGTTCAAAATTAATACTCTGTATTACCATTCAAAGAACCACCTTAAACCCAGGATTCCTCAAAAAAGGGTAAAGTTTGCAGTCATTTGCTTTTGAGGGGATGTATAACAGGTTTGAATGCTTGGAAATGGGATCCTTTCACAGGATCAAGTGTGAAATGATCATCAGCTTGATTTCTTGAATCATGTCATTGGTTCTATGTGGTGTGGTATTATCTGGCCAATATGAAAAGTATGAGAAGGATAGAATTGGTATAAATGAACAGTACATAAATATTCAACCGTTACAACACTCAGGGGTTGCTCAAACACCCAAGCACTCAATTCAGCTCATCAATATTCTTTATCATGTTAAATGTTCCCTTAGCTGTACGGTCCATTGGTACTGCGATTTGCAAAAATCTAAATAAATGTTACAAACTTGCATTGTTTTATATTGTTTGCCTGCTCGATTTTATTCCAGTTACATATCGAAGTAAACCAACACAATTGTCTATTGTGTGTATATATATATATATATATATAGAGAGAGAGAGAGAGAGAGTTTACCATTTTACAAATTCTGTGGCTTTAACACTTTTAAAAAATATTTAAATAACGCAATATTTTGTGAGGTGTTTATGGAGTGCGTACTATACAAGTAAATGCTTAGATCTGTTATGTATAATTATTGTGTTATTTTGCACCAACCAATTTATCATATGAATAATTTGACTTTTATATTAAATATATATATTTTTACAGAAATCTTTATTCAATCTTTTAATATTTAATGAAACAAAGACTGAGAAAACATTCAAATGCTGGATTTTGTCAATGATCCCGATGATTTTGTAAATGATGCGACAAAAGCGGCCGGAATTGTAAAACATTATAATATTGTTTAATATTTTACTCAAAATTAAAATAATATTTATTTGGGGAGAAAAGGCTAGTGACCATAGACTAGTGACTGATTACAGATTAAAATGCGAATGACGAGGGCTCAATGACGAGGGCTCAATGACGTGGACTTTGCGATGTTGGCATTTGAAACGTCAAACTTTATTTGCTCGCGCACGGGAACACGACACGGCCCGGGCTGTGGATTCAGTAGACGTGTCAGCTACGGAAGTGGATCCGCAGAATCATACACGCAAAATCCCTTCCAAACAGGGCATGATTTTTGGATTTAATTTAACGTAAACTGATCTACATCCTTATACATAACGCATTCCTGTTCGGTTATTGTCAGTGGAAATGTTGACCAAATTCGAGACAAAGTCGGCCCGAGTTAAAGGTAAGAGGATATCTGCTCTGGCTAACTTCACTTGACTACTGTTTAATGTAACGTCAACTTAATGCTTACGTTTCTCTTCATGTACGTTTGTCTGATTTGATTATCTTCTTAGTCTCTGTATAATACTGTCTTTTTTAACAAGAATTCACATCAAATCGTGCTGAATACTGTATGTCATTCGGCATTAGCACGACGCTAGTATTTGTTAGCCATTCAGACGTTGCAGTATATTATCTTCTCTGATGTTTCAGTGTTTTTGTTTCGTTGAGAACGCACTGATGACATTATCTTGACCAGATTATCATTTATCATTTAATGGGTCAATGACATGACGTGCATATTTCTGTGTCCACAAGTACATTAATACATGTTATTTTATGTTTTGTTATTAACCCCCAAAACGTCAGGTGGTGCAGCTGTCCGAACAAATTAACAGACTAAGAAAACTATTTTAAAATTGTGTCTTAATAATAAAAAAATGTAAACCAAATACTATGGCATCATTTTAGGTTTGAAACCTTTCATATAAACAAATTAGATAAATATCAGTAGTTTTAAAGCTGTTTGAAATCATTAAAAAACGTTGGTCCGGTAATATATTCTCAAATGTCAGGGTGGCACAACTGCAAACATGGCGTTTTTATTATGAATTGACAAGGTAATAACAGTTAGTATTATAATGCTTCGTCCAGAGGGGCTCAACTGATCCTTGTGGCAGGGTGAAAAGGTTTGTAGGTCTTTCTCAAACTGGTAAAACTGCTAATTTCAAGTATGGGTCGGTTGGTTCGCTTTCCATTTCAGGTGGTACAACTACAGTTTATACATACAACTATTTGGTTGTACCACCTGACGTTAAAACAGTTTTTTTTTTTTAAGTTATTAAAAAACTTTTTGTTCATGACAAAAATATCCATCACATCAGCTTTGAAAAAAACCCACCTTTTTTTAAAGCTTTATTTGTCAATGACCCTAATAATAATAATGGTAAAAATTAATGTCAATATGATTGTTCTCCATCTATAACACCATCTTGTTGACACTTTTATATTAATAAATAGCTGAATTGATGGTGTTGTCTTTTTCTGTAGGCCTTAGTTTCCACCCGAAACGGCCCTGGATTCTCGCTAGTCTGCACAATGGAGTCATCCAGCTGTGGGACTATCGCATGTGCACTCTTATCGACAAATTTGACGAGCATGATGGTATGAAACGGCCGATCAACTATTCCATTCCCCTATGTCGTTTATTCTGCGGTCTCATGATGGTGTGAACTCATTTAGGTCCAGTCAGGGGTATTGACTTCCATAAGCAGCAGCCACTGTTTGTGTCCGGAGGAGATGACTACAAGATCAAGGTTTGCTTGCCTCATTCTTAATTCTGATGTTTAAGAAACTGACTACTTCTATTTTATCGTTTGAGTTATAGTTATAGAGTTTCCATTTGTTATTAAAGCATTTGTTACATTTTAGTGTGTTTTAACATTAGTTAATGGACCTGAGCAAACATGAACTTAGAATAAACAAAGATAAGTAAACTGTAACAAATTCTCATTGATGGGTAATGTTATTTAATGTGTTACCTAATGGGACTTTATTGTAACGTGTTACTGAGTTTTTGTCACATGTTTTAATTTACTGACAGTTTATTTGACTGTGATTATTAGGTGTGGAACTACAAGCTGCGCCGGTGTCTTTTCACTCTTCTTGGACATCTTGACTACATTCGTACCACATTCTTCCATCATGTGAGCCCTATCAACTTTACAATGCTCTTTAATGTTTTTTTTAATAATGTTCTTTTGTCAAATGCCGCTGTAGACTAATATCCTGTCTTTCTCAGGAGTATCCCTGGATCCTGAGTGCCTCAGATGATCAGACCATTCGCATTTGGAACTGGCAGTCCAGAACATGTGTCTGGTGAGTCTTTATAAAGGTTATGAACTAGTGGATGTACATAAATAATCAAGATTTTTGGTTACGTTTAAGTCCAATAATACACTATAGACATTCTACTACTAATAAGTAACATTACAACTACATGTCATCTAACTTTGATTAGAGTATTAGGTTAGAGTCAGGTGTTCGGGTTAGTAGAATAAGTTGACATGTATTTGCAAAGTTACTTATGGTCAGTAGAATGTCTGTTAGGGGACCATCAAAATAAAGTGTTAGCAAATATTAAGCAGACAATCTACTAATACGCTAATGACTGGTAACTGACATCCAGTTGCAAAGTGAATTATACTTTTTAAAATATCTAAAATGAAGCAATAGTGTTACCACATGTTTTAATTAATTAAATTATTAATTAATTATCATTATTAATTATAATATACCTTTGCAAATTAAACCAAAAAATAAATGTCATGCATTAAAGTGACCTGAAAAACACCTTTTAAAAACAAATTCTTTGTGTTGTCTCTTCTCTGTAGTGTGCTCACGGGGCATAATCACTATGTGATGTGCGCTCAGTTCCACCCCTCTGAGGACCTGGTGGTGTCGGCCAGCCTGGATCAGACTGTGCGCGTGTGGGATATTTCCGGTGAGGAGGCTTGGGACAGGATTGAGTGTTTGGGGAAGGCTGGGGAGGTGGGAATGGAGAGAGAGGATGGAGGAAGATAGAGGCTGCCTAATGGCATTCTCTTCCTCATGTCCTCTCTCTAGAGTGTGTACAGAACAAAACTCTGTGGGCTCAAAGCAAAAACACCTCTCACACTCCTGCATCTGTCTAGTGATTTAATACTCATTTTTGTTATTTTCTGGGTAGATTTACTACTGATGTTGAGACGACCAAATCACTGAGGGAGGTGATGTTTACACAGAACAAATAATCCATTAAACACTTAAAGGAACACTCCACTATTTTTAGAAATATGGCTTATTCAACTTCTTTCCTACATTTGGATATGTGGGCAAATGCATTTTTGTCTCAGTGCATGCATTGTTTTAGTTTGGCAGGGTCGCCGCCAGCTTAGCTTAGCATAATTAATGGAATCCTATGTTGCCAGCTAGCATGTCCCAAGTAAAAGTGATCCCAAACCCCCCCACCTAATTACTTCTTGTGGCCTGCGTATTCACAACGAATACAAATAGCGATGAAGATTAAGACTAGCCGATTTCCTTGGGACTATATTATGGGGAAGCACAGGCGAAGCACTGCTACTTGGGCGCAAAGATATCACGCAACACATGCACAACATACGCCGGTATGTTGATGGAGGTTTGGGGATTTCATGTGCTGCGTGATATCTCTGCACCCAAGTAGCAGTGCTTCGCCTGTGCTTCCCCATAATATAGTCCCAAGGAAATCGGCTAGTCTTAATCTTCATCGCTATTTGTATTCGTTGTGAATACGCAGGCCACAAGAAGTAATTAGGTGGGGGGGTTTGGGATCACTTTTACTTGGGACATGCTAGCTGGCAACATAGGATTCCATTCATTATGCTATGCTAAGATAGTGGCAACCCTGCCAAACTAAAACAATGCATGCACTGAGACGAAAAATGCATTTGCCCACATATCTAAATTTAGGAAAGATGTTGAATAAGCCCTATTTCTAAAAACGGTGGAGTGTTCCTTTAAAAATAAGGGCTCAAAAAGTCATATTTAAGAAAAGGTGAATGTGAGAGGTATTTTTTGAGATTCTGCATGTTTTAATGTTGTTGTCAATGTCTGTCCTTTGCTTTCATTGCTGAACCTCTTTCTTGCTCGTTAACCTTTAAAACCACTGCTCTCTGCACTGACTGAAAACATATACTCATTCCTAAACACTATAGATAATAATATATAATCCAAGTTCTTGCTCTCTGCCTTTTTTCCTTCACATAAAATATTAAATGAATATGTTGCTTCATGGATAATATAAATACATGCAATGCAATTGTATGAGACGATGAAAACTAATAATTCTTCTTGAATTGTCTTTAATTTAACACCGTGGTTCTCAGCCTTTTTTTAAATGCTTGTTTTGTCTTGTATTTATGTAAATCATCTTGCTTACCCTTTGGAAGTTTGCTGAGGCCCCCTAGTGCTTGCTGAGAACCATGTTTTTTACATCTTTTACATCTTTTAAATTTGTCCTCCATAGATAATGTTAATGTTAAAGACCTCCAAGTTGATGTAATTTAATCAATAAAATTGATTCTTGACACAACATGAATGCATGATTGAAGCCATCCTTACTGCATTACAATATGCAATAACAAATGCATGACTTAACTGGAGTCTTCCTCACTCCTCTAACATCCAACGCCCCTCCAGAGAACATTTTGACACGCTCCACCCCCATCGATCCACCAGTCAGTGCCATCCCTGCTCACTTCCTATACAGCACCTATGCCCCTCTGGAAACATCCACATCTGTGCATTGGTTTCGAGTGCCGCTTTTGTTGGACTTTTATTCATTTAGCAGACTTTTGGAGCGCTGAGATATCAGACACACGTTCTGCTCTCCTTTCCTTTTCTTTGCGTCCTGACCTGAGTTAAGCCATTCATCTCCCGGTTGTTGATTTACATGCATCCCACCCAATCTGTAGTGATTTTGAGCTCTGTGATCACATTTAAACTTTTTTTGATTGATTGTTCTCTTTGCTGTCTAGAGGTGAAGTTTACTATACTTCTTTAACTCAGGTTTAGACCTAATGGAGGACATACGTTGTGTTCGTGTTCTCAAGCACCAGCGAATGTTTAGCAGCCCAACAAAATGTCTGTGTGTTTGCTGTCACATACCACGTGTCTTTTTGAGTAGCTGTTTTAATGTTGTTCCTCTGTTTTCCCTCCCCGGAATGTGGCTGTTCCTGTGTAATTTTCAAACGGGTCCTGCGTGTGTCGGACTGTAAATGTTGCTTCCAGGTCTGAGAAAGAAGAACTTGTCTCCGGGTGCTGTAGACACGGAGGTGCGCGGAATCTCTGGTGTCGACTTGTTTGGGGCCTCTGATGCTGTAGTGAAACATGTTCTGGAGGTAGGGATATGGTTGTAGTGGTTTTGGTGCTGTAAAGTGTGATTTGAGGTTGAATGAACTTTGTTGTTTGCTTGAATGAAAGTTTGTGTTCTCTTGCTTTGGTCTCAGGGTCACGATCGAGGCGTAAACTGGGCAGCCTTCCATCCCAGCATGCCTCTCATTGTGTCAGGAGCAGATGACCGCCAGGTCAAGATCTGGAGGATGAACGGTATGTGTTCTCGTACGGAAAAATGTGTCATTCGCTCTGACATTGTAAAATGTAAGAGATTTTATCCTGTTCCAAAACTTAGTGAACTACCTTGCTGTCTACTGCATGCATAGACAGTTGCAAGGCAGCATCCTAACTCTCCTGGTCCCTCATGCCAGGTTTCCAGCCTATCCTTAAAAGTCTTCAATGTCTTAAACGGTGTAACAAAAGTCTTTACTATTATTTTAAGAGGTATTTTAGTCAATGAACACCACACGCCTATGCCAAGCAGTTGTTTATGTAGTAAAGCAAAAGACATTTTAAAATAATCCCCAGTGTATTTCAGACTCGTTTATAGTTTAAAGTCCTGCATTATGCATAAAATCAGATTTTTTTTTTGTCTGGATATTATTGGTGTTTTGGTTACACAAATTCTCTCCCGGCTGCCCTGTCTAAGACTAAGAAAATGTATTTATCACATTCAATGTGTAGAATTTACTAGTATCAGCCCAATAGTCTTTATATTGAATTTTTTTACACATTATAATTGTACCAGCAAAAGCCAATATCGATCAACCACTGATTTTTCTGTGTCGCTATATTAGTACAAAAAGTTCAATTCATATGTATAATGAATAAAATGTGAAAAATTGGCTTTTTATTTACATTATTTTGCTTTGTGAATTATACCTTCTTCTAGAGTCTAAAGCGTGGGAGTTGGACACCTGTCGGGGGCACTACAACAATGTGTCCTGTGCTGTGTTTCACCCTCGTCAGGAGCTTATCCTGTCCAATTCTGAGGACAAGAGCATCCGCGTGTGGGACATGTCCAAGAGGACAGGCGTCCAGACCTTTCGCAGAGATCATGATCGTTTCTGGGTGCTGGGGGCTCACCCCAACCTCAACCTGTTTGCTGCTGGTAGGTTACTATTAATAATAGACAAGTGGTTTTAGTGGTGACATGCTATGCATTGACGTGTTATTCTGTAAATTCTCAGGCCATGACAGTGGGATGCTGGTGTTTAAACTGGAAAGAGAACGTCCAGCTTATGCCGTGTACGGAAACATGCTGTACTATGTGAAAGATCGCTTCCTGCGCCAGCTTGACTTCAACAGCAGTAAGGACACAGCAGTCATGCAGCTACGCAGGTTTGTACATTTTAGTCTTTTCTAGTTCTTTGGGTTTCGATGACCCTAAATGTGCATCTACATCTGCAATTGAACTTTTCAGTTGAACTGTTTATTTTATATTCGCAGTGGATCTAAGTTCCCAGTGTTCAGCATGTCCTACAACCCTGCAGAAAATGCTGTGCTGTTGTGCACTGTGAGTACTGTTGACTTTTATCAGTCTGCTCAATTAAATCAAGTAAAAAAAAAAATGTTTTAAATTTGTGCATTTCTTCCTCTTTTCTCTCCAGAGAGCTACTAACCTGGAAAACAGCACATATGATCTATACTCCATTCCCAGAGAGAGTGACTCCCAGAATCCTGATGGTAATATTTTATCTTTTTTCTTTATAATTCCTTAATCTAATTTGCTAAATGTAAAGGTTCAATTCTTCTGCATGTTCACAGCTCCTGAGGGAAAGCGTTCCTCTGGTCTGACTGCAGTTTGGGTGGCCAGGAACCGGTTTGCCGTACTTGACCGCATGCACTCAGTAAGTGAATCAAGCTATGTTAATCCAAAGAGAAAAAAGTACTGCAGTATTGATGTATTTTTGTAGGCCATCCCTGAATTTAGCAACACTCTGGATCCCTCGATGAAACCCAATAGGGCTTTTGGATTATTGCTGAAAATAAACTCTGTGAAAAGTTTTATTACACATTTTCATCATGATAATCTTCACAAATGAACACTAGTAAAAAGCTAAACGTAGGCTAGCTTGCATCACTTTAACCAATATTAAAAATTTAGAACAGTTTTATTGCAAGCATAAAGTCAACGATGCTGTAAAAGCAGACTGGATAGATGCGTTTTTCTGTTTAGCATGATGACGTTTAATGTTCCCGACAACCTTTGTAGTCCTGTTTAGCAACTTGGTAGCAACTGATTTTTCAAGACAAGTAAAAGCTTTAAAAAATCACAAGTGGAAAAAATGTGAAACTATCTAGAGCTTGTGCAAACCACAGAGCTTAATTCAGTAATTTAACCAAAACCCTTTTAGAAAACCCCCATTGACTTCAGGAAGATGGACCTGGAAGTGCTTTTCTTGGGTTTGCCCTACACAAATGTCATCCCTGCAGCTCTCTATAGTATTGAATAAATTAGTTATGACCATGTACTTATGTCCTCAAACCTCAAGTATCATCCTCACTCTTATCCCATCGCAGCTCCTGATTAAGAACTTGAAGAACGAGATTGTGAAGAAGGTGCAGGTACCAAGCTGCGAGGAGATCTTTTATGCTGGAACTGGGTCACTGCTGCTGCGTGATGCTGATGGAGTCACGCTTTTTGACGTGCAGCAGAAGCGCTCCCTTGCCACGGTCAAAATTGCTAAAGTCAAATATGTGGTGTGGAGCTCGGATGCCAACCATGTGGCCCTGCTGGCCAAACACGGTACTGCAAACTCAAATGGTTGAATAGGCTTCCGCATAGGCTCCCTAAACCCTTAAGGGTTGTACAAGCATTTTTGTCTTGTATCAAATGGAATAATCCCACATCATATCACACACATCTGACCCTTTGCTCTTGCTTTTTCAGCCATCATGATCTGCAACAAGAAGTTAGAAAGCCTGTGTAACATCCATGAGAACATCAGAGTAAAGAGTGGCGCCTGGGCCGAAAGTCTTCATCTACACCACCTCCAACCACATCAAATATGCTCTCACCTCCGGGTAAAGCTCCAGAAACCTGACACGCAACTCTTTCTATGCTTGCAAAACCATACTGTTTTACCAACCTGATAATGGCATGTTATTTCATTTTTTTTTCTCTCACAGCGATCATGGTATAATCCGTACATTGGATCTACCCATCTATGTGACAAGAGTCAGGGGCAACAGTGTGTACTGCCTGGATCGTGAGTGCAGACCACGAGTGCTAAATATTGACCCCACTGAGTACCGTTTTAAACTGGCTCTGGTCAATCGCAAATACGAGGAGGTTAGTGTGTATTGTCAGCAATGAGACTTGCATTTTGTTTATTTTATTTTATTTCAAACAAATTTATATTTTCCATTTTAACTTTTAATAATTACTTTTTTTCTACCCAACACCCTCAGGTTCTTCATATGGTACGTAATGCTAAACTGGTCGGCCAGTCCATCATTGCCTACCTACAGAAGAAAGGCTACCCAGAGGTTGCGTTGCACTTTGTCAAAGATGAGAAGACCCGTTTCAGCCTGGCACTGGAGTGTGGAAACATTGAGGTATGCAGTAGTGACATTTTATGTAGGTTAAAGGCTTGCGACACTTGCAAAAGTGAAGAGAACAGATGTACCTGAACAGATGTTCATTCTTGATTTGCTTGTTCCTGCAGGTGGCGCTGGAGGCTGCAAAGGCCCTGGATGAACGAAGCTGCTGGGAGCGTCTCGGCGAGGCTGCGCTTCTACAGGGCCATCACCAGGTGGTGGAGATGTGCTACCAGAGAACCAAGAACTTCGACAAGCTCACCTTCCTGTACCTCATCACTGGCAACCTGGCCAAGCTGAGGAAGATGATGAAGATAGGTGAGTGATGATGAAGAGAGCAGTAAACTACCAGTCAAAAGTTTGAGGTTGTTATGATTTTTTTTTTAATGTTTTTGAAAGAAGTCTTATGTTTAATAAGGCTGTGTTTATGTAAAAAAACTGTAAATATTGTGAAATATTAAAATTTAAATTATTTTTAAATTATTTTAAATTGTAATTTATTCCGATGATGTCAAAGCTGAATTTTCAGCAGCAATTACTCTAGTGTTCAGTGTCACATGATCCTCCAGAAATCATTCTCATTATTATTATTATTATCAATGTTTAAAACAGTTGTGCTGCTTAGTATTTTTGTGGAAACTGTGAAGACCCTGATATACTCACAGTGAAGTTTTTTTTAAATTTTTTTTTATTCTTTGTTTAGGGGTAAAAAGAAAAACCGTTGCATCGGTATACTGTTACTGAACATCCCGATGCCTTGAAAGTGGCGTGTAGATTAATATGTAAATATGTGCTGTGCGCTTTTCTCCCAATATCAAAATAAACGCACAACAAAAATGACAGCAGTGAGACCGCAGTTAAGAAAGCATCTGATCATAGCGATGTGGATGTTTGCACAGGCTCTGCAATTCGACACTCCAGTCAAGTAATTTCACATTTATTTATATAGCAAAAACATTTTAAACCAAACAGCTTACACATGAAAAAACAGTGTCAGTGTTGCTTTCAATTAGAATTGCACTTCAATTTCTACTATAAAGCAGCACTCCAGTGTTTTTCACTCATGGACTCAACAGAGGATATTAACCGGGAAGATTTCCACCTTAAAGAGGGCGGAGCCCCAGAGTGCACCTATCTATAATGTAATGGTTATGGAACAATAATAGATTAAAGGTGTTTACCAGCCAGAGGAAACTTTTCCTGGAAAGTTCGCTTTGGCAAGCCTTTTCGAACTCCGGAACGAACTCCAAACAAATTTAGTTTTAGCCTGATTTCGTTCTTTGATTACGCTTGAAGTATATCAGGACCTTAATGTTTTTTTTAAGGATTCTTTGTTGAATAGAAAGTTTAAAGAACAGCATTTATTTGAAATAAAATCTTTTGTAACATTATAAATCTCTTTAAAGCATCCTTTAAAAAAATCTTAATGACCCCAGACTTTTGAATAAGTATGTTTCTTTCAGAATGAATTCCTGTGGATTGTTTGAATGATGTTAATGATTTATTACAGCTGAGATAAGAAAGGACATGAGTGGACACTATCAAGGTGCTCTTTACCTGGGTGACGTCAGCGAGCGTGTGCGGATCCTGAAGAACTGTGGACAGAGTGAGTGCTGTCACATTTTCATTCACATGATTGTTTTAATGCGATTTTATTGAATGACAGTGACATGTATCGCATTAATTCTCAGAGTCTCTGGCTTACCTGACTGCTGCCACTCATGGGATGGATGAGGAAGCTGAAGCCCTGAAGGAGACCTTTGATCTGGAAAAAGAAATGGTATGATCTATTCTCCTTACTAACATATGCACATATTTGTGCAACTACAGATACACATATTCGTAGATGAATGATTGAGTGGTGGCTTCACGTGCAGGTGCCAGAGGTAGACCCCAATGCTCAGCTGTTGCAGCCGCCACCTCCCATCAACCCCTTAGATACCAACTGGCCTCTGCTAACTGTCTCCAAGGGCTTCTTCGAGGGAGCCATTGCTGCCAAAGGTGACTGACTGTTTGCGATGCTCGTACTAGTTCACAGTGTGTTACCTGGATTTATGAATTTTATGAAGAATAACAACATTAATTTGTATGTGTGTATGAATAGGACGAGCAGGTCAGATGGTTGCTGACATGGACATGGATGCTCCAGTAGAAGGCTGGGGAGAAGATGCAGAGCTTCATCTGGATGATGGTATTTACTGTAGTATTTTATAGTAAAACACTTTTATGCAATAAGACAATATTTTTTGAAGGAAGAAACCAAACCAAACTTAAGGGCTGTTCATACAAAAGGAGGACCACTATAAACGTTTTTAATAACCTTTATAATTCTATGATAATAGTGAAGTTCATACAACAGCTTTAACGATAATGACACAACATATCAATATTGTTGGAATCACTTTCAGTAAGATTTTTTCCAGCTACTGAACGATTAAAACATCGACACCCAATTAGAATCCACCTGACATTAAAGCATTTAAAGTGACAGATGACAACTGCTGCTGTGCATCTATAATAAACAGAACATTATTGTCTGTTAGTGTCGTGTAACTATCGTTCTTAGTGAGAACAGGCCTTTAGGGACCAGAATAGCATAGCGATTTGGGCTACCTATAGCAATCACCCAGACTACTTTAGCTACCTCATGGTAACACCCTGGCAACCACCTACACCCACTGTCTTATGATCGAAACACTCATCTATCATGCTCCCCTCAGATGGATTCATGGATGCTCAAGAGGGACTGGGCGATGAGGGAGCTATTGGGAAAGAGGATGGAGGAGGATGGGAGGTTGAAGAAGATCTGGACCTCCCACCAGAACTGGTTGGTTTTATGTGAAACAAATAAGGTCTATTTTCATTTACAGACAAGTGATTTTTAAGTAAAAGTCATCTTGTTGTCTTTCCTTTAACCAATAGGATGTACCATCAGTTGGTGGAAGTGGCGCAGAGGGTGAAGGTTTCTTTGTGCCGCCTACCAAGGGCACAAGCCCCACCCAGATGTGGTGCAACAACTCTCAGCTGGCTGTGGATCACATGTTGGCTGGCTCTTTTGAGACTGCTATGAGGGTAAAGGATCTCACAATACATTAAATAAATATATTAAACAAAACATATTAGTAATATAACTATTGTTATATTTCACTGACAAAATTATTGAAGAAACGTTTATATAGTAATAGTACAACTAAAATTACAATACTAATATTTATGTGATCTTAATTACTTGTTTCCAACATTAAGCCATCTAGCTTCTATTCTCACAGAGATCTATATTGCTCAGAGCTTCTATATTGCGCCTGAACTACTAAACTGAAATGTACAAATGTTGTTTTGCTGTCTCTAATGCGTTTCATACTCTTTTCAACAGTTACTACATGACCAAGTTGGTGTGGTCCAGTTTGGATCCTATAAGCAGCTGTTTATGCAAACCCTGTCTCGTGGCCACACCTGTTACTTGGGCCTGCCATCTCTGCCCTGCTTGCACAGTTACCCCCAGAGGAACTGGAAGGACAGTGGGGCTAAAGGGGGTCTGCCAGCGGTGGGCCTACGTCTCGCTGATCTCATTTCACGCCTGCAGCAGTGCTATCAGCTGACCACAGCAGGGCGCTTTGAAGATGCAGTCGATCGCTTCAGAGCCATTCTCCTCTCCGTACCGCTGCTTGTGGTTGACAACAAACAAGAGATCGCAGAGGTGTGTTTTGAATCAGCATGAGTTGTTTTATCAAGTTTTTTGTAGGGTTTGAGTAGTAAACATTTCTCTCTACTTTCACTTAGGCACAGCAGCTGATCACTATCTGTAGGGAGTATATTGTTGGCCTCACCATGGAAACAGAGAGGAAGAAACTTCCTAAAGACACTCTCGAACAACAAAAGAGACTTTGTGAGGTAGGTGCATTTCTTTTTAAACATTAAAATGTATACATTTAAGATTTTATTAATGTACAAAAAAAATTCTCCTTTTTGTGTTTCAGATGGCAGCATATTTCACGCACTGCAGTCTGCAGCCTGTCCACATGGTGTTGGTATTGAGAACGGCTCTCAATCTTTTCTTCAAACTGCGTAACTTCAAAACTGCAGCAGGGTTTGCTCGCCGTCTGCTTGAGCTGGGCCCCAAACCAGAAGTGGCACAACAGGTAAACAAATAATTTTTGCAATTTTTTTGCTTAAAGTATAGTTTGAGTAAGTTTTGATTGGTTATTCTTTTGTCATATTTTTCTCATTTTAAATTAATTTAAAATGAGAGAAAACAAGCATTAATTTGAATTTAATTGTTTTTAAATTAAACATTTCAAATTATTACAAAATATTACTTATTACCATCTTTTGGCCCGCTTGGAAGTGTGTTGATGCCCATAATAATATCAGAAGGGAAATGATTGATAGATATGAATGTTTTTTAAGCCCTTGACATCAGTTCTAAAATGTGATTGGATGGTATGGTCCACAAAAATATTATTATTAGGGTAATTAAGATAAATGACATTAATCATGTAATCTTGTCATGTTTTTCCCCATGTAGTGTTGTCACGGTACTGGAATTTCAAACTTTGATACAATACCTTGAAAATGACCAATTTTCGATAACGCAGGGAAAGCTGCCATATATACCACCATACAGATCATGTTATCTCATAATTTGGGTAATTTTGTTGTAATAGCTTACACAGCACAGGAAGGCTTTATTCGAATCGTTGAACTACATTTACAAAAAAAAGACAAATATAAACAATCGGTAACAGAATAAGAACAAATCATCAAATAATAGCACCAATAAATACAATAGAATAAAGAGCCAAATTAAATAAACACAACTTTTAGTTTTCAGGTGGGTCTAGCAGTGTTCAAGTAAGAGATATTACAGAAATTAAAATAATTAAATGTAAAAAATAATACCGTATAGTCTTCATTGTAAAAATTAAATACAGGTTAATGCTTATAATTAAATTTACAAAACAAGATCGGCATGTTGTTGTTTTTTTTCTCCAAACCCTTGAACTATAGTGTACATATTCAATTTATTTTGTATCATAAAGACAGTTTGACAAACACAAATTAAACAAATCCTTGTTTTGTCTTTTGTTCTTTGATTAAAATGACAGACAGCAGCTTGTTTATAAGGCTGCTGTCACTTTAAGAGCTTGTGCACGGATCAAATATACTGTTACACATGTGTTTTGCTAACTATTTACATTTACATCCCAAAACTGACTGTATTTACCTGAGTAATTGTCAATACAGGCATTTTGACATGATGTTGTATGTATTTGACCGCTTAAGTGCAATAAGCAAGAAAAAAAGTAGTCTGGTATACTGCAGAAAAGCAGCATTGTAGCAGTTTCAGATATTTCAGTATCGATACATAATATCAGTATTTTTGACACTATCCCCATGTGTACATTATCTGTAATTCATAACCTGTTGTTCTCCATCTATACTCAGACACGAAAGATTCTTGCAGCATGTGAGAAGAGCCTGACAGATGCTCACCAACTGAACTACGACCCCCACAATCCCTTTGACATCTGTGCCGCCTCCTATACTCCCCTGTACCGTGGGAAGCCGGTGGAGAAATGTCCCCTGTCTGGAGCCTGCTACTGTCCCAAATACAAAGGCGAGGTCTGCAGGGTCACACAGGTTAGTTCTATGCCGTTGTAATGTCAGCGTTTAATTAGTGTTAGTTTATTGAAAGGATAAAGTCTAATATTGTCAGTATGTGAGAAAGCAGCTCTACTTGTTCAATGGTTCATCTCAACATGCAGTGCTATAAAGTGAAGAATCATTGGCTGTCTCTCTCTCTTGTTTTTTAGGTAACCGAGATTGGTAAAGATGTGATTGGATTGCGTGTCAGTCCACTGCAGTTCCGTTGAACATGCAATGCATAAGCATGGACGAAAATAGATATGCTTTTCTCTTACATGTACTTTTCATTTATAAGATGAAGTAACAAACTTTGAGATCAGAAAATTCTAGAAAATATCTTGTTACGTGACTAATCTCTCTGCGACTGTCCTTTCTGTTATATATATATATCCAAGGTCTCTACAGTCTGTATACTTGCGTTTCATTTCATCTGAATAACTAATACATCTTTGACCCTGTCAATCAGTGAAAAATAAGATTCATTTCCTGTGAAACTCTTTAAATATTGAAATAAAATTCTGCTGAAAAAATGTTTGACCACTTAGTATTTTTCTCCATCATGTATGGTTATAATTGTTAACTGAAACCATACAAAATTACTTAAAATAAACATTAACTGAAATAAAATATTGAAAAAATATTTTGGGGAAAAAACTGACAACACAACATTTCTAAAACTTTAAAATCTAATTCAAAATATGCTATGCAGAAGCTATAATATATCAATGATTCTAAAATAACACAATGGCATATATAGTTTTCATGTTTCTAAATGGTACTGAGTAAATATGAATGACTTAATTATTGCATAGTCATAGACATGTTTCTTGTGACCACAAGGAGGAGCTAAATGTACAACAATCAAGGCAAGTAAGTTCACATGGTTTTGGTTAGTGCTCTAATTTATTTTGATCAATTGGAAACTTGTGTTTTCAATTCTGTACAAAACAGATGGATTACATTTTGGTTCGCGGGAGCTTGGGGGAAAAGTGATAAATCCAAGACTTTAAATTAAAACAATTTCATAATCCAAGCAGTGTTTAAAAGGAATAGTATACTACTTTTGTAGTCCGCAGGTGGTTCAACACAAAACATTGCAACACTGAAAACCAGATTTTCCAGTAAGACAGTCACTCAAAGGTCTTTGTCACATCCCTGCTGTCTGCTTGAGATCATCCGGCTCACATCGATGTTGTTATTGGTAAAAACCTCTTTTCCATGGTCGACGGTGGCAGCAGGCAGGGATCGGGTGCGGCCCAGAATCCAAGCGAAGTCTACGTGGAACAGTCTCAAGACATCAGTGCATGAATATACCAGTGCTGAATTCTCATAATCGGTGGACAAAATCCAGTATGGAGTGTAGGGCAAAACTGTAAATTCAAGCAGAGATGCAAAACATGACATAAGATCTGAAAACTATTTGATGGCAATTTGATCTACCAAATGCTTAAAAGACAACCGGCTTCGTACCATAAGAGAAACTTATTCCAAGCTTTGCTGGATTTTTTTTGTCTTCCACCACAGCTGTCCCGTCAATTGTTCTCAGCTCTCCTTTTCTAATGAAAATAAAGTTTAAGTTTACGATTTAACTTTGTGTATTTATCATTTAGTGCGTTATATAATTGTAATTCAATAAGAAAATGATAACTTAGTGATCCTTAAAATAGCCCTCGACTTGGTACTCACAGAATTTCAGAGCTCACTACGTGAGCCGTTCCATCCAGCTTGAGAGTAAAGTTAGTCTCAATGCATCTCCCTCGCTCAAACTGTGCTGGAAGTTTAGCGATCTCAAACCACCTGCCCATAAACTACATTAGGATGCAGACAAGCAAACTATAATAAAGATTAAGAGCAGAATATAAGACCTGATCATTGCATATGTTGGGGTGTAATACGCTACCTTCTTTAGGTTAAAGGCAGGTTGAGTAGAAGGTTCAGGGCACGGCCCCCAATGAGGCACCTGGGCATTTATGATGGGCAGAAAAAGGGCCACAACTACCATAAGGGCCTTCATTTTACTTGTTATACCCATTGCCAAAAAAGAAGGATAGAACAGAATAGTAAAATTATGAACTGCACTTATAAAGCATTTGTTTATCTTTGTTAATGTTGATTTCAACATTTACTAATGCATTATTCAAATCTTGTTAACATTAGTTAATGCACTGTGAACTAACATGAACAAACCATGAACAGCTGTATTTTTATTAACTAACGTTATTAAAGATGAACAAACACAGTAACAAATGAACTGCTCATGGTTAGTTCATGTTAACTAATGAATTAACTAATGTTCACTAATACAACCTTATTGTAAAGTGTTACAGCTGAATTTATCAGCATCATAACTCCAGTCATTGTTACAAGATCATCCAGAAATCACTCTTAATTTGCTGATTTGGTTCTCAAGAAATATTGTTTAATTATTATCAGTGTTGAAAACAGTTGTGCTGCTTTACATTTTTGTATAAACCTTTAAAAAATATAATTTTTACGATTATTTGATGAATAAAGTTTTTTGAAATAAGATATTTGAAATAAAAATATTTTTTATAAATTTAAAACATCCTTGATGAATAAAAGTATTATTTTCTTCCTCAAAAAAAAAAAGAAAAAAAATTTATTGACCCCAAACCCTTGAACTGTTAGTGTACATATTCAATTTATTTTGTATTATAAAGAACACAGTTTGACAAATACAAATTGAACAAATCCTTACCTGTTAAAGTTGTGCTGAATACGAGATGGACTGTGGAGTGCTCAGAGTATTTATTTGAATTATTCTCTCTCTCTCTCTCTCTCTCTCTCTCTGGGATCATATGACTGCAGAAAATAACTTGTCATGAAGGAGTCTTTGTGAGGATACAGTTTATTCCCAACATGAAGTAAGTGATTAAGCAAATTGAAGTCATGAGAGGATGTTCCATTAATGAATATTTAAACTAGGCTACACTGTCGCTTTGCCTAAACTGTCTTTTTTTCTTTATAAACATACCATATGTGTTTTGGAAGTTCAACTAAATAAAATTCACCTACGTTTATGGCATTACTGTCAGGGGAAAGTTGTGATGATCTGTGACAATGAACATGCTTCCGCTTCAGCAGCAGCCAGGAGGCTGAATGAATGTAATGTTGATCCTGACAGACAGAGGGCGCTATGTAGCCTTTCTTTTATGAGGATGCTCATCTGAATGATCACAAAGGCCTTGCTGTCAAAAACAATCTTTGACACTTCATCGTGGCTTTTATTTTTTTCCGGATTTTTTTTATATTTTTAACTAATATTTAGTTTCTACTGTTATGTCGTGTGGGAGCTAAGCATTGATTAAACAGGAATTTTCATTGTCCCTCTTCTCAAGGTCCTGTATGATATTATAGCCACTCATTTGGCCATATAATGAGCGAGGGTGGAGCACACATCATAAACTCTCTTTCTGAAATTATTTAAAAATGCCGTGTGTGTTTTCCCCCATAAATGTATGCAGCAGATATGTCCATGCACAGGCTACTTAAGTTATGCCTTTACATAAGGACCGTATCCTCACGTGTTGTGTGTTCTGCATGTTGCAGGTGTTTGTGATAAGTCAAACAACACTGATAAGAACATTGTGAAGGATTCACGTGAGGCTCGACCTTCAGTTGAGGACACAACTTTCGTGACAAAAGGATGAATGGAAAAACATTGTATAACTTTTTTATGAGAAGAACTTCGTGGGGGACTCAAAAAGTCCAAATGACTAGAATGAAATGAGACTGTCATGGTTCTGTTTAGTTAGTTTCAGTTTCGTGGACTTTTAGTTTGTTATTTTCAGTTGTCTAGTTTCCTGCCACTTAGGAGTTGTCATTGTTACTGAAATTATTAGTTCTCTAGCTCAGCTGTGTCTCCTTATTAACCTTGTTTGTACTACTTTAATTCCTTTGGTTCCTCAGTTGATTGTTATTAATGCACTGCATGCTGTTTTGTGTTGTTGGAGTTTCTTGTTAAATTAATCCTGTTTTTCATGTATCCTACTTTCATCTCTGGATCGGTGTTACATCAGTGACCAGACATAAAATCCAAATTCATGGAGTAATCTGAATAAAGTTATAAGACTTGAAAGCAAAGTGCTTTGTCATAAACCAACATAATCTCTATTGAATTGTGGAACAATATGGATTCAGTCAGTTTCTTGAGAAAAACAAAAATTAGTAAATCATAGTCATAGTCAGCCGCGTTTCCACCGCAGGAACTTTCCCCAGGAACTAGGAACTTTGAGGTGGTACTCAGTGTGTTTCCACCGCAGGAACCAGGGTCTAAATGAAGTTCCGGGTAAATATTTCCCCTCCGATAGTCCCTGCTCGCGAGGTAGTACTTTCTCAAAGTTCAGGGACTTTAGGGGGTGGAACTTGGGCGCTGAACATGCTGATTGGTTGAGTTCACGCAGCATTTTATTTCAACCGGCATTTTTAAAAGTATTGCTCTTTCTGTCCGGTGGCGCGCGTTCGTCTCTCCATCTCACGGTGAATGTCCATAATAGCTGATAATAACATACGTTTATTTTATATCTTTATACGTTTATTATATTTAAATACTTATTTTAAATCTATAGCTTTACACACTTAAAGCAGAATACGAATTGTATTGGTACAAATTGTTCCGGTTCATTTCGGTGGAAACGGGGCTATATGTGCACAATGATTCAGATAGGCTATGATACTGGAGATTTCAGTTGAAAATGGGAAATTGCTACTCTTTAAATCAGCGTTTTGATTGTCTTTATCTTAAAATGCATTCTTTAGGCTAAAATGCTGGATGGAACATAGATTAGCACAATCACACAAATTAAAGCTTTTTATCTGTCACAAAATCAATTATTTTATTGTTTTCTTATAGAAGACATGCAAAATAATCGGTCATTAAAATACTGATGGCACATGGATTCACTGTGAAATCTTTTGTAGTTTTAAGTTTTTCTTTAGTTTTAAAGATGTGGAAAGCTACCAGTGACTCGTTCATCACAACTCAAGGTGTGTTTGCTTAATCTTCAACATCTGTTTGAGCAGATGCCCAGGTTCCACAAACCTGTTATGAAGTTATTTTAGCTGAGGGGGTGGAGTTAGTGATGAAACAAATAGATGTAACGGTCTATATATACCAGACTTTGTCACTGTTCATTACCTTAAACATAAGCTCCACTCTTGAGACCAAACAGGTAAGGTGATGCTTTACTAGCAAACTATCCAACCTTTAATTCACATTTTCTTGTTATGCTGTGACTATGTTATACTTATTGTTATGGCTTTTTGTTTTTTTCAGGTTCAAACTGAAAGAATGCAGGCTCTTCAGGTTCTGTCTCTGACTTTGCTGTCTGTGCTGGCGGTCAGCGCTCAGTCCATCAGCCCTGGAAAATGTCCACAGCCTCCTGTTCAGCAAAACTTTGATCCTGCTAGGGTAAACTTTTGCTTATACACTGTAAAGAATTCCACCTATTTAAAACCTATTTAAAGTTCAGTTGCTACCTGTATAATCATTGTTATAAAATGAGTTAATTGGCATAACTCTGATCATATAAGTTTTTACAGTGTAAATGTTTCTTTAATATATATATATATAATATTATTTGTATCAGGAACATGCTACAATCATTATGAACCAGTTTATCATTATAAATTCAAGAGGAACATAAATAAATCCTATTCTGATAACAAAAATTACTGCAGAAATAGTAGAATATTAGTATACATATGAAACTATTTTCTGCTACAAAATGACCTGTATGATCACAGGAAAATATCCTGCTGCAAACTGTGTTCTTATCATTTTGTTCTTTTATAGTACATGGGCAGATGGCACGAGATCTTGAAGATTCCGGCCCCGTTCCAGTTGGGAGAGTGCTGCCAGGCCACTTACACTCTGAGTGACGGCATTGTCCTGGTTAGAAATGATGAGCTTCTGTAAGTACCGATGAGAAAATATCATACATTTGTTAATATTCCAAAAATAATACGTATATTTAAAAATAACAAAATAAAATTCTGATATCTATGCTGAAATTCAAAATAGTTTTCTTTCTTCTGAAATGGCTTAAATGAACCTAATATCTTTTCTCTGAACTTCCTCACAGTGCTAATGGCACTCTCAGCTTCATTGAGGGAACTGCCAAGATTGTAGATCCATCAGAGCCTGCCAAACTTGCAGTCAGCTTCTTTGAAAGTAAGTCCAAACAAATCCTTCTTTTCACCAGGTTTATATCATTTTATGTACGAATCTTTGAGTTATTCATGTGTTCTCTTTCAGATTCTCCTCCTGGTCCCTACTGGGTGCTGGCTACTGATTATGACGACTACACCCTGGTTTACTCCTGCTCTGATTTCGCCGGTCTCTTTCACGCTGAGTTTTCCTGGATCATGAGCAGGACTCGCACACTTTCCAAGGAGACTGTCTCTGAGCTGTTAGACATCCTCAAATCCCATGGCATTAACACTGATGTTTTTACAGAGACCGACCAGAGACCGGAACTGTGCAGCGGCATGCCTTAATACAGCTGCCTTATAAAATGTGCTGTGGGTTGTTTTTTTTATTGTCTTTTTTTTTTTTAAGACATCTATAAAAATTTAATATTCCCACAAATTATTCTTAATCACTGGTCTGTGGCATGTGAATAAATCCGTTCTGAATCGTAGGGCGCAATGTAAACTAAAGCTTTTAGTTTAATCCTATTTATGCATTGATGTCACTTTTCTTTCTTCAAACAGTTGAATGTTTTCTACATGTATACTGTGTGATAAATCAAAGACTTGAAATAAAGCACAAAATATCAAAATGCTGCTTTTTTTATTTGTTTGTTTTGGTCATGTCAGATATAGGGTTGTGAAGAGAGTCTTGGTATAATCACCACCTGTTATTTCATAGTAAAAAGTTTGCTTTTTGATCAATATAATACGGGAATAAGGTAATAGCGATGCCTCTTAAATGACATTATGAAGTTAACATATTCAACTATTGAGTAATTTTTGTAGGCTGTTCTTGCAAGAAATTCACTTTCTACATTTTTGCCAATAGTTTACTAATTTAATGATGACATGCAGATTATATTAATATGTGGAAATTGCTGTGAAGAACAAGCGACAAAGTGTCTCGTTTAATAACAAAAAACAAAAATCAACCATACTTCCTCAAGTGGGTGTTAACCCGTGTTACGTTAACACGCATCAGAACATCTTAAAGGGACCATGGTCACTGAACAGTTATTAAGGATAAAGTACTGCGTTAATACTCAGCAGTATATAGAACCATATTTAATAACAAGGGTGAACATTCACTACACACGTCCCCCCAGAATTCACCATAAGAAAAAAAACAAAACAAAACAAAATCAACGAGGAGGTGGGCGTATCAACCGGCCGCAACGGCTGCGCTGTACCGGGGGTCGGGAGTACCTCTCTGGAGCCGGAGGTGGGGCATAGGGTGTAGGGAGCTTGGGACTGGGGGAAACAAGGGGCTGGGGCAAAACAGGAGGCCGTCCACGTCGAGGGGGCTGAGCCAAGTCAATAGGCCTGTCCACATCCAAGTGAGCGGGTTTAAGGCGGTCGATTGAGAGTCTCTCCGGTTTACCGCCCCTGTCCACAACAAAATGTTTGTTCCCTGACTCCAGAACCCGGAATGGGCCCTCGTAGGGTGGGCGTAGCGGACCCCTGTGAGCATCATGGCAAATGAAAACATAGCCAGCTGCCTGAAGTCCAGCGGGAATGTGTGACTGAGGGAGGCCATGCCGGGAAGTAGGGATGGGTGAGAAAAGCCTTGCATTGTCCAGTAAAGTAGACCGCTGGAGGGTAGCAGACCAAGGAATTGTGGTGCTAGGAACAAAATCCCCTGGCACCCGCAGCGGCTGTCCATAAACAAGCTCTGCAGATAAGGACTGAAGGTCCTCCTTAGGTCCAGTCCTGATGCCTAGCATCACCCACGGAAGCTTGTCGACCCAGTTACTGTCTTTGAGGCTGGCACGCAGAGCAGCCTTCATCGACCTATGAAAGCGTTCACACAGTCCGTTAGCCTGCGGGTGATATGCGGTAGTGCGATGGAGTTTAGCTCCCAGGCTCTGAGCGACAGCATGTCAAAGCTCAGACGTGAACTGAGCTCCTCTGTCAGAGGAAATGTCTGAAGGCGTGCCGAAACGGGCAACCCAGGTGCCAATGAATG
This sequence comes from Gobiocypris rarus, assembly GCA_023029165.1. Taxonomy (NCBI): domain Eukaryota; kingdom Metazoa; phylum Chordata; class Actinopteri; order Cypriniformes; family Gobionidae; genus Gobiocypris; species Gobiocypris rarus. The sequence goes on along the minus strand of CM040915.1, from coordinate 12,643,855 downwards.
CACGTGTCATTTCGATAGACGCCACTGACGTCAGTGGTACAGCCTCAGGCCAGCGGGTGGTCCTATCAACCATAGTTAACAGGTGTGTGAAACCATGAGATGAGGGCAGAGGACCGACCAGGTCTACATTTGCGTGGTCAAAACGTCTTTCTGGAACTGGGAACGACTCTAACGGGGCTTTAGTGTGGCGGTGTACTTTAGCCTCTTGGCACTCAACACAAGTGTTAGCCCAGTTTCTAACATCCTTCTTAAGGCCATGCCAAACAAACTTTGCTGCAACCAGTCTCTGTGACGCTTTCGAACCTGGGTGGGAGAGACCATGGATGGCATCAAAAACTTGTCGTTTCCATCCCGAGGGGACGACCGGCTGTGGACTACCTGTGGAGACGTCGCACAGGATCGTGGTGCCAGCATCACCAAAAACCACTTCCTCGATCTGCAGTCCTGTTGCTGAGGCCCTCAGGAGTTGTACACCTGGGTCTGTGGTCTGAGTCATTGCCATGCTGTTATAATCCAAACCAAGATGGATTGCCCCTGCCACAGCACGTGATAGGCAGTCCGCCACACAGTTGTTCTTACCGGCAACATGCTGCAAGTCTGTGGTGAACTCCGAAATGTAGGAAAGATGGCGCTGTTGGCGAGCGGACCACGGCTCAGCCACCTTGGCCATGGCGAATGTCAGTGGTTTGTGATCCACAAAAGCAGTGAAATGACGACCTTCCAGCAGGGAACGAAAGTGTCTGATGGCGAGGTAGAAACCCAGGAGCTCCCGGTCAAAAGTGCTATTTCCGCTCGCAGGGGCGCAGCTGACGGCTAAAGAAAGCCAGTGGCTGCCAGGCCCCGTTTAACCACTGCTCGTAAACGGCACCGACAGCGTAGTCTGAGGCATCCGAGGTGATGGCGATGGGGGCTGTAGGAGAGGGATGCGCCAGCATTGTGGCATTCGCTAGGGCTGCCTTAGTGGCAGCAAAAGCCTTGATTCTGCTCTCAGTCCAGTCTACGGCGTGCTTGGGTTTACCTTTCAAGGCCTTGTGTAAGGGCTGCATGAGCTGAGCGGCTCGAGGAATGAAGCGATGGTAAAAATGTACCATGCGGAGGAACTCCTGCAGTGATTTAACTGTGAGTGGGCGTGGGAACTGTGTTACTGCCTCCACCTTTGATGGAAGAGGGACTGCCCCTTCCTTAGTGACTCTGTGTCCAAGGAAATAAATGGTGGAGAGACCAAACAGGCACTTGGCAATCAGGCCATGTTGACAATTAGGCCATGTTGGCTAAGCCGCTCAAAAAGGGTTCGGAGGTGCTCCAGGTGCTGAGAATTATACGTGCTAGCTACTAGGATGTCGTCCAAGTACACAAAAAGGAAAGGCAGGTCCCGCAAAACAGAGTCCATGAGGCGTTGAAAAGATTGGGCAGTGTTTTTAAGGCCGAAAGGCATGCGGAGGAACTCAAAAAGACCAAACGGCGTGATAACTGCCATTTTAGGAACGTCCCACAGATGTACCGGCACCTGATGACATCCCTGGACGAGGTCCACCTTGGAAAATATCACCATACCAGCGAGGTGTGCTGAAAAATCCTGTATGTTGGGGACTGGGTATCGGTCAGGTGCCGTTGCCTCATTAAGCCGCCTGTAGTCGCCACACGGGCGCCATCCATCGCCAGGTTTAGGGACGATGTGAAGGGGTGGGGCCCACGGGCTGTCGGACCGGCGGACAATTCCCAGGCGCTCCATGTTTGCAAACTCGGCCTTTGCAACGGCAAGCTTGGTCTGGTCAAGGCGTCGAGCGCGGGCGTAGACAGTGGTGGTGAGATGTGTTCCACACCGTGTTTCACAGCTGATGGAGAGAAAGTAGGCTGAGTGAGGGCTGGGAAACAGGCAAGTAGACGGTGGAAATCATCAGAACCTGAAAGGGTGCTAGACAGTCGCATAGAGTCAGCCCTGCTAAGCGTGCACGTATAGGAGCAAAACGTGACAGCGTCAATCAAACAGCTGTGGCTGTCAGTCACCATGTCTAAACGGGATGCAGGCAGGATGCTCCTCTGTGCTCCTGTGTCGCACAGAAAACGCCATCCGGAGATGCGCGGATGAAAAGCAGCCTGCCTACGCGGCCGACGCTCATGCCCACTACTGAGCGCCGGCCCTGGCGTTTCCCGGCCCACTGAAACTGCATGGTGGGCGACATTTGTTGGCCTTGGTTCCGAACTTTGCATGGTAGAAACATAAGCCTGGCAGTTGTTGAGGGCCAGAAAACTTGTCGAAGAGAAATGGTGGCAGCAATGAGTGTGGAGTCATCTCGTGTCGCCGAAGCGATGTGCGCAGGAAAAAATGAGTCACCATATCCCTGACTCGCCAGGAAAAACTTATCAGCCTCCTCAGCTAGTTTCCTACAGTCAGTAATTGTGGTGTTAGCTAGAGCAGCTCTCAATTGGGAAGATAGCTGACGCAGAAAAAGATGGGTGAAAATAAAATCGGGTCTGTGCTCACCCAAAAGATCCAGCATACGATCCATGAGCTCGGACAGTTTACTGTCACCCAGTCCTTGAAGGGAGAAAAGCCTGTTGGCTCTCTCAGCGTCTGACAGTTCAAATGTTTTCAATAAGTGGGCTTTGAGTGCTGCATACTTGTTAGTTGCTGGGGGATTTGTAAGAAGGCTCACCACTCTGGAAGCTGTTGTATTTCCGAGAGCTGACACAACATTTAGTTAGTAGTATTTAGTTGTATCCGCGGTGATCTCACGCAATGCGAATTGCGCTTCGGTCTGAGCGAACCATACCGAAGCCGATGTTTTCCAGAATTCGGGGAGCTTAAGAGTGACGGCGTTCGCGTCATGGTAGTGTCGTTTCTCTGGAAACGTCCAGCAGACTAAAGTCGGGGTCACCAGTGTGGAAATTGCTGTTAAGAACAAGCGACAACTTCTCACGTTGAGTACACGAGTGTCTCGTTTAATAACAATAACAAAAAAACGTGTTACGTTAACACGCAAAAAAATGCTTACATAATTGCAAATTAAATGAGATGTTTGTAGCGTAATCCTTTTATTTTTACTCAGAGAGAAAGTTTCCAACATAGAAAGACACTTTGTAAATGGAACACTTCTTACAGTGGCCTGTGGTATCATCTGCTGAATTCCATGGTCTGCATTCCACGAACACTCAATTGAGCTCAATATCTCAAGTGCACTGATCCTTCGCTGCTACACTCACTTACATTTTAGGAAAACTTTTGCTGTGTGTCATGAGAGTATAAGCAACTAAGCAGAATCGCCTTAATGAAGACAATGATGGCGTTAATGGAGAGACTAATTAAAAAGTAAGATAACAACTATAGCCACATGGATATATCACCACTTTATTTCACTTCAAAATCAAACTCGAAATGGGCTGAAAAACATGATGACTCTGGGAGTTTTTAGTGAGCAATCAGCTTCGGGAAATTAAAGGTACATCTTTGTGGCTGTGACCAGTGTGTACAAGCTTGATGACTGATGAAAATAAGTTGACTGGGAACAGTTTGAGGATGGCCTCTTCCTGTTCCAACATGACTGCGCACCAGTGCAATATATATAGGCCTATATCAGGCATAACATACCTAATATTGTGTTGGTCCCACTTTTGCTGCCAAAACAGCCCAGACCCATTGAGGCATGGACTCCACTAGACCCCAGAATATGTGCTGTGGTATCTGGCACCAAGATGTTAGCAGCAGATCCTTTAAGTCCTGTAAGTTGCGAGGTGAGGCCTCCATGGATCAGACTTGTTTGATCAGCACATCCCACAGATGCTCGATTGGATTTAGATCTGGAGAATTTGGAGACCAAGTCAACACTTTAAACTCATTGTTGTGCTCCTCAAACCATTCCTGAACAATTTTTGCTTTGTGGCAGGGCGCATTATCCTGCTGCAAGAGGCCACAGCCACCAGGGAATACCGTTTGAATGAAAGGGTGTACATGGTCCGCGACAATGCTTAGTGGAACTTGTCAAAGGAACATCCACATGGTTTGCAGGACCCAAGGTTTCCCAGCAGAACATTGCCCAAAGTATCACACTGCCTCTGCTGGCTTGCCTTCTAGTCCTTCTTCCTTTGCCCAGTGGTCCTGTTCTGATGCTCACATACCCACTGTTGCTGCTTTCAACGGTGAAAAGGGTTAACATGGACTACCTGACTGGTCTGTGGCTATGCAGCCCCATACACAACAAACTGTGATGCACTTTGTATTCTGACACCTTTCTATCAGAACCAGTATTAACTTCTTGAGCATTTTAAGCTACTGTAGCTCGTCTTTGTGATCAGACCACACAGGCCAGCTTTTGCTCCCCACGTGCAACATTGAGCCTTGCCCACCCATGAGCCTGTCGGCGGTTCACCACTGTTCCTTCCTTAAACCACTTTTGATAGATACTGACCATTGCAGACCGGGAACACCCCACAAGACCTGCAGTTTAAGAGATCCTTACACTTGTCCATTTTTCCTGCTTCTAACACATCAACTTTGAGGACAAAAATTGTTCACTTGCTGCCTAATATATCCCACCCACTAGCAGGTGCCGTGATAAAGAGATAATCAGTGTTATTCCCTTCACTTGTCAGTGATCATAATGTTATGCCTGATTTGTGTGTATATATATATATATATATATATATATATATATATATTATGAGGATGCTCATCTGTCTGTTCAAAAACTCCTCACTGTCAAAAACAAGTTGTTACACTTCATCATGGCTTTTATTTCTTTTTCTGGATCATTTCTTGATTACCGTTTTGAAACTATTATTCAGTTTCTACTGTTATGTTGTGTGGGACCTGAGCATTGATTAAAAAAAGGAATTTTCTATTGTCCCTCTTCTCAAGGTCCTGTATGCTACTAGCCTATATTAAAGCCTACTCATCGGGCCCATTAAGAGCGGGGTGAAGCAAGCACACCTCATAAACTCCCTTTCTTAAATGATATAAAATCTACCACGTGTATTCCTCCTCAAAAATGTATGCAGCAGATATGTGCCTTTACATAAGGACCGCATCCTCACGTGCTGTGTGTTCTGCATGTTGCAGGTGTTTGTGATAAGTCAAACAACACTGGTGTGATAAGAACATTGTGAAGGATTCACGTTTGGCTCAACTTCCAGTTGAGGACACAACTTTCGTGACAAAAGGATGAATGGAAAAGCATTGTATAACTTCTTGGCTGTTATTAGAACTAAAAAAAAAAATCTAAAAAAAAATAGAGTGCAGGGTTTGTTTATTTATTTGTTTGTTTAATGGATAACAAAATGAACTTTTTTTTTGCTTGTTTTGTTTCGAACCTTCATGGGCAACTAAAAGTTATCAGACTTGAAAGCAAAGTGATTTTTTCATTAACCATAAGCAAATTGTTCAGCTAAAGTTCTGTCCTAATGGTTAGAGAGTCGGACTTCGGTTCGGATCTCAGTACCGGCTGGAAATGTAAATGGGGAATGACCAGTGCTCTCTTCCACTTTCATTAACCACAACTGAGATGCCCTTGAGCAAGGCACGTAACCCCCAAAAGCTTACCGGGCGCCGTGTGTGTTCAATAGTCTACTCACGGCTGTGTGTGTGTGAACTTGGATGGGTGAAATGCAGATTCACAGATTCTGAGTAGCTACTGGACACCATACTTAGCTACACATAATGTCACTGTCACTAAAGCATGGTTGATAATAGTTTCTTGAAATGAGAAATGGCTACTCTTTATATCAGTGTTTTGATTGTCTTTAGCTTAAAATGCATTCTTCAGGCTAAAATATTGCTAATGTGACAGATATGGTACTTAGATTATCATTCACACAAACTAAAGCTTTTATGTGTGTTCTGTCACAAAATAAATTATTTAATTTCTTATAGAAAATGTACACATGCACATGGATTCTTGGCACATAAAGGAAACCTTTTAAATTTTTTTGATTGCTGTTACAAAGATGTGGACAGCCCGTGACTCGTTCATCACCTTCTTCTAAGAAGGTCATCTCAAGGTGTGTTTGCTTAATCTTCAACATCTGTTTGAGCAGATGCCCAGGTTCCACAAACCTGTTATGAAGTTATTTTAGCTGAGGGGGTGGAGTTAGTGATATAACAAATATATGTAACGGTCTATATATACCAGACTTTGTCACTGTTCTTTACCTTAAACATAAGCTGCACTCTTGAGACCAAACAGGTAAGGTGATGCTTTACTAGCAAACTATCCAACCTTTAATTCACATTTTCTTGTAATGCTGTGACTATGTTATACTTATTGTTATGGCTTTTTGTTTTTTCAGGTTCAAACTGAAAGAATGCAGGCTCTTCAGGTTCTGTCTCTGACTTTGCTGTCTGTGCTGGTGGTCAGCGCTCAGTCCATCAGCCCTGGAAAATGTCCACAGCCTCCTGTTCAGCAAAACTTTGATCCTGCTAGGGTAAACTTTTGCTTATACACTGTAAAGAATTCCACCTATTTAAAAGCTGAAGTTCAGTTGCTACCTGTGTAACAAACTTTGTTGTGCAAGTCTTTTATACTCAAATGACATTAAACAGCCTTGAATTTAGTTGAATCACATAACTTACACAATGTTGAAATATTTTTTCGAAATTACTTCAGTTATCAGTTAAAGTAACGAAAAACATAAATGATCATATAATTTAGTTTTACAATGTAAATGTTATTTACTTTTTTGTATCAGGGACATACTGCAATCATTATGAACCAGTTTATCATTATAAATTCAAGAGGAACATAAATAAATCCCATTGATGACAAAAATTTTAGCAGAAAGGTAGAATATTAGTATTTATTTAAATGAAACTTTATTTTCAGCAGCAAAATGACCTGTAAGATCACACGAAAATATCCTGCTGCATAACTGTGTTCTTATCATTTTGTTCTTTTATAGTACATGGGCAGATGGCACGGGATCTTGAAGATTCCAAACTCGTTCCAGTTGGGAGAGTGCAGCCAGGCCACTTACACTCTGAGTGACGGCATTGTCCTGGTTCGAAATGAACAGCTTCTGTAAATACTGATGATAAAATATCATATATTTGTAAATATTCCGAAAATAATAAGTATATTTAAAAATAACAAATTAAATTAAATTCTGAAATCCAAAATAGTTTTCTTTCTTCTGAAATGGCTTAAATGAACCTAATATCTTTTCTCTGAACTTCCTCACAGTGCTAATGGCAATCTCAGCTTCATTGAGGGAACTGCCAAGATTGTAGATCCATCAGAGCCTGCAAAACTTGCAGTCAGCTTCTTTGAAAGTAAGTCCAAACAAATCCTTCTTTTCACCTGGTTTATTTGTATTTATACATGTACGAATATTTGAGTTATTCATGTGTTCTCTTTCAGATTCTCCTCCTTCCCCCTACTGGGTGCTGGCTACTGATTATGACGACTACACCCTGGTTTACTCCTGCTCTGATTCTGAAGGTCTCTTTCACACTGAATATTTCTGGATCATGAGCAGGACCCGCACACTTCCCAAGGAGACTGTCTCTGAGCTGTTAGACATCCTCAAATCCCATGGCATTAACACTGATGTTTTTACAGAGACCGACCAGAGACCGGAACTGTGCAGCGTCATGCCTTAATACAGCTGCCTTATAAAATGTGCTGTGGGTTGTTTTTTTTTAAAGACTATATATATATATATATATATATATATATATATATATATATATATATAATGTAATATTCCCACAACATATTCTTAATCACTGGTCTGTGGCATGTGAATAAATCTGTTCTGAATCGTAGGTCGCAATGTAAACTAAAACTTTTAGTTTAATCCTATTTATGCATTGATGACCCTTTTCTTCAAACAGTTGAATGTTTTCTACATGTATACTGTTTGATAAACCAAAGACTTTAAATAAAGCACAAAATATCAAAATGCTGCTTTTTTCATTAGTTTGTTTTGGTCATATCAGATATAGGGTTGTGAAGAGAGTCTTGGTATAATCACCACCTGTTATTTTGTAGTAAAAAGATTGCTTTTTGATCAATATAATACGGCAATAAGGTAATAGCTATGCCTCTTAAATGACATTATGAAGTTAACATATTCAACTATTGAGTAATTTTTGTAGGCTACTCGTGCAAGAAATTCACTTTCTACATTTTTGCCAATAGTTAACTAATTTAATGATGACATGCAGATTATATTTGTAATGATACACAGAGAGTAGATGCAAATGCAAAATGCTCTTTATTGTTAGGCAAAGGCCTAGAAGCACACAGGGTTAGACGGTCACAAGACGATGATGACGAACGCAGGGACCTTGGTGGACAGCGTGGTGAAGGTGCTCCAATCCTGTGAGAATCCAGTGAAGTGTTCAAATCCCGGTGCTGAGTGGAAACAACCAGACGACAGCACACAACGTAGAACGGGCAACTCCAGGGACCAAAAACAGCGGGGAACAGCAGGAACACACACACAGGAACCACAACGATCTGACAACATGAGACACCAGTTACTGAACATATAAAGACACACATTGATGAAAACCAGCTGGCTCTGCTGGTCAGTGCGGATCAGTGACCACGCCCACAGACAGTTCACAAGACAAAAGAGTGCATTCATGAACCGTGACAATATTAATACATCATTTGAAAGTGAATCGGTCTGAAGAGTAAATGATGAGATGCAATGGATTACTCTCAAAGGTGAACTTGGCCTTCAGCAAAAAAATGCTTACATAATTGCAAATTAAATGAGATTTTTGTAGCATTATCCTTTCATTTTTACTCAGAGAGAAAGTTTCCAACATAGAAAGACACTTTGTAAATGGAACACTTCTTACAGTGGCCTGTGGTATCATCTGCTGAATTCCATGGTCTGCATTCCACGAACACTCAATTGAGCTCAATATCTCAAGTGCACTGATCCTTCGCTGCTACACTCACTTACATTTTAGGAAAACTTTTGCTGTGTTGCTGTGTGTCATGAGAGTATAAGCAACTAAGCAGAATCGCCTTAATGAAGACAATGATGGCGTTAATGGAGAGACTAATTAAAAAGTAAGATAACAACTCAGCCACATGGATATATCACCACTTTATTTCACATCAAAATCAAACTTGAAATGGGCTGAAAAACATGATGACTCTGGGAGTTTTTAGTGAGCAATCAGCTTCGGGAAATTAAAGGTACATCTTTGTGGCTGTGACCAGTGTGTACAAGCTTAATGACATTTACATTTAGATTTACATTTAGGCATTTAGCAGACGCTTTTATCCAAAGCGACTTACAACATAGGAGTACAGGAAGCGATCGGTCATGAATAGGCGCAAAACGCAAAAAGTGCCTTAAATACCAAGTTTTGGATATTACATAGAATAAGCTTAAGCTAGAATAAGGAAGGAATAAAAGAGAAGAGTTTTTTTAAAAAAATTTTTATGATAAGTGTTCACGGAAGAGATGAGTTTTTAGCTGTCTTTTGAATGATGACAGTGATTCTGCCATCCGGATGGAGGTAGGAAGATTGTTCCACCAGCCAGGAACGGTGAATGAAAAAGTTCTGGAGAGGGATTTCATGCCTCTCTGTGATGGTACCATAAGCCTACGCTCCTTACCTGAGCGAAGGCTTCTGGTAGGGGTGTAGACTCGTAGGAGCGAGTCGAAATATGCTGGTGCCGAGCCTGTGGTGGATCCATAAGCGAGTGTCAAGGCCTTGCAGAGAGATGAAGAGAGGTGTGACATGGGCCCTTTTGGGCTCATTGAATACAAGACGTGCTGCAGCATTCTGAATCATTTGAAGAGTTTTGATAGCACACGATGGAAGACCAGCCAGAAGCGCATTGCAGTAGTCAAGCCTAGAAATGACAAGGGCCTGGACGAAATTGTGTTGCATGCTCTGTAAGGAACGGTCTGATCTTCCTGATGTTATGCAGAGCAAACCTGCATGATCGAGCTGTCTTTGAAATGTGGTCTTTGAAGGACAGCTGGTCGTCAAAGATTACTCCAAGATTTCTGACCGACCCTGAGGGGGTAATCAGAGATGAACCTTGCTGGATGGTGAAGTTGTGTTGTACAGTCGGATTGGCAGGGAAGACGAGAAGCTCAGTCTTTGCCAGGTTGAGCTGAAGGTGGTGTTCTTTCATCCATGCCGAGATGTCTGCCAGACAGCTTGAGATGCGTCCATCTACTGTGGGGTCATCTGGTTTAAATGAAAGATAGAGTTGAGTGTCATCAGCATAGCAATGGTATGAGAAGCCATGTGCCTGTATGATGGGTCCCAGTGACGTAGTGTAGATGGAGAAGAGAAGAGGTCCCAGCACTGAGCCCTGAGGAACCCCTTGGTCAGTTGATGTGCTTTGGATACCTCACCTCTCCAGGCAACCTTGAAAGACCTACCTGTGAGGTAAGACTCAAACCAGTGGAGTGGAGTCCCTGTGATGCCCAGTGATGAGAGGGTGGACAGAAGAATCTGGTGATTCACTGTGTCAAATGCAGCAGATAGATCGAGGAGGATTAGGACTGATGATCTGGAAGCAGCTTTTGCCATCCGCAGGGCTTCAGTGACCGACAGTAATGCAGTCTCTGTTGAGTGGCCCTTTTTGAAACCTGACTGGTTAACATCCAGCTGATTTGACTGTGAGAGGAAAAATGAAACCTGGTTGAGAACAACCCGCTCAAGTGTTTTTGCTATGTAAGGCAGGAGAGAAATAGGTCTGTAGTTCTCTACAAGTGATGTGTCTAGAGTGGGTTTCTTAAGCAGTGGGGTGACCCGGCCTGCTTGAATGTGGTAGGGAAAAAGCCAGTGCTGAGAGATGTGTTGATGATGTGTGTGAGTGCTGGTAGAAGTGTGGGAGAGATGGCTTGTAGAAGGTGTGAGGGGATAGGATCTAGAGGGCAGGTGGTGGGATGGCTGGAGAGGAGAAGTTTAGATACTTCTGCCTCAGTGAGTGTAGAGAAGGAGGAGAGAAGATGTTTGGCTGTGGGTGTGGCTGATCTAAAATCCTGTGTGTGCGGGGGTGGGAACTGACTGCTGATGGTTGTAGTTTTATTTGTGAAGAAGTGGGCAAAGTCGTCTGCAGATAAGGAGGTGGTGGGAGGTGGTGGAGGTGGACAGAGGAGAGACTTGAATGTTCTGAAGAGTGTGTGTGTGTTAGAGGTGCTGTTGATTTTGTTGTGGAAATATGAGGATTTAGCCATATGGACATCATCTGAGAATGATGAGAGCAGAGATTGATATTTACCCAGGTCAGACGGGTCGTTAGATTTTCGCCATTTTCTCTCTGCTGCCCTTAGTTTTGTCCGGTGTTCACGAAGAACATCAGATAACCATGGGTTAGCAGGAGTGCTGGCCTAGAAGACAGAGGGCAGATACTATCTAGACAAGAAGTTAAAGTAGAGCATAGAGTGTCTGTTGCAGTGTTGACATCCATGGATGAGAACTGTGTGGGTGAGGGAAGAGAGGATGACACAGCAGAGGAGAGATGAGAGGAGAAAGAGAGCGTAGGTTTCGTCTGAAAGTAACTGGTTGTGGGATTGGGAATGCGGTAGCAGTAAGTTGTAGATTAAATGCGATGAAGTAATGGTCTGAGGTGTGTAGGGGTTTGACCAGGATATTATCTGTAGTGCAGTTGCGTGTGTATATGAGGTCAAGTTGGTTACCAGATTTGTGGGTGTGTGAGGTGACATGTCGTTTGAGATCGAATGAGGCAAGGAGGGAGTGGAAGTCAGTAGCATATGGTTTGTCCAGGTGAATATTGAAGTCGCCAAGGATTACAAGTGGGCTGCCATCCTCCGGAAATGAGGACAGCAGCACATCTAGTTCCTCAACAAAGGTGCCCAATTGACCTGGGGATGGTAAATGACTACAAGATGGATTTTAACGGGAGTTGAGACTGTAATAGCATGGTATTCGAATGAGTTGTTGTTGCATAGAGAGGTGTGGGTTGAGTATTTCCAATTGTTAGTAATGAGAAGACCTGTTCCTCCGCCCCCCAGTGTGACGAGGGTGTGTGAAAAGAGAAATTGTTAGAGAGAGCAGCAGGGGTTGCTGAGTCATCTGGACGGATCCAGGTCTCAGTCAAAGCCAAGATATTGAGAGTGGAGTGAGAGGCAAAGGCCGGAATGAAATCAGCTTTGTTGACAGCTGACTGACAGTTCCATAGACCAACAGAAAAAGTGGGAGGGGCATTAGTGGAGGAGGGAATAGGACGCAGATTAGCAGTGTTGCGCTGCCTTCTGCGTGTGACAGTGGATCGTGGTCGAGAGACAGTGGGAATGTATTGAAAGCACATTGTAAGAGAGAAAGGAAGGTGGAAAAGGACAGAAAAATTAGATACTTAAGTGCTGTATTGGTGTTCGCTCTTCGGTGGAGTCGATCACAGGTACAGTCGAAAGAAGATGTCTTTACCCGAGTCGGTCTTCACACGAGGAGGCTGAACACGAGGGCTGAACGCTTCCGCTAACGCTTCCGCGCCAGCGCTGTCAAGCTTATTAAATACACACCTTTTACTATTTGAGCGAGAACAGCTGTGGACGCTTTTGTAATTAGCCCAAAGGATCAAGGCAAAAGCCTGTCAATGGCTCGAATCAAACGAAAGTATGACTCACTACCTGTGCTAAAAGCCAGCAATAACAATAACAATAACGATGGACTGCACAACGGCGCGGCTGAAAACAGCCGTGGTTATAATTCTAATGCAATTTGCTAACACAGTACAATTATGACAAGATAGATAAGTGCAAAATCGAAATGTATCCTTCTTCTAGCACGCAATACACAACAAATCGAGACTCATCAGACCAGGCAACATTTTTCCAGTCTTCAACTGTCCAATTTTGGTGAGCTTGTGCAAATTGTAGCCTCTTTTTCCTTTTTGTAGTGGAGATGAGTGGTACCTGGTGGGGTCTTCTGCTGTTGTAGCTTATCCGCCTCAAGGTTGTGTGTGTTGTGGCTTCACAAATGCTTTGCTGCATACCTCGGTTGTAACGAGTGGTTATTTCAGTCAAAGTTGCTCTTCTATCAGCTTGAATCAGTCGGCCCATTCTCCTCTGACCTCTAGCATCAACAAGGTATTTTTGCCCACAGGACTGCCACATACTGGATGTTTTTCCCTTTTCAGGCCTCCATGGATCAGACTTGTTTGTTCAGCACATCCCACACATGCTCGATTGGATTTAGATCTGGGGAATTTGGAGACCAAGTCAACACTTTAAACTCATTGTTGTGCTCCTCAAACCATTTTGCTTTGTGGCAGTGCACATTATCCTGCTGAAAGAGGCCACAGCCACCAGGGAATACCGTTTGAATGAAAGGGTGTACATGGTCCGCGACAATGCTTAGTGGTATGTGTCAAAGGAACATCCACATGGATTGCAGGACCCAAGGTTTCCCAGCAGAACATTGCCCAAAGTATCACACTGCCTCCGCTGGCTTGCCTTCTTCCCATAGTCCTTCTTCCTTTGCCCTGTGGTCCAGTTCTGATGCTCACATACCCACTGTTGCTGCTTTCAACGGTGGACAGGGGTCAGCATGGACTCCCTGACTGGTCTGTGGCTTTGCACCCCCATTTACAACATACTGTGATGCACTGTGTATTCTGACACCTTTCTATCAGAACCAGGATTAACTTTTTGAGCATTCTGAGCTACAGTAGCTCGTCTGTTTGATCAGACCACACTGGCCAGCCTTCGCTCCCCACGTGCATCAATGAGCCTTGGCCGTTTTGGAGATGCTCTGACCCAGTCGTCTAGCCATCACAATTTGACTTTTGTTAAACTTGCTCAAATCCTTATGCTTATATATATTTTATGAGGATGCTCATCTGTCTGATCACAAACTCCTCACTGTCAAAAACAAGTTGTGACACTTCATCATGGCTTTTATTTCTTTTTCTGGATAATTTCTTAATTAACCGTTTTAAAACTATTATTCAGTTTCTACTGTTATGTCGGGACCTGAGCATTGATTAAACAGAGGAATTTTCTATTGTCCCTCTTCTCAAGGTCCTGTATGCTACTAGCCTATATTAAAGCCTACTCATCGGGCCCATTAAGAGCGGGGTGAAGCAAGCACACCTCATAAACTCCCTTTCTTAAGTGATATAAAATCTACCACGTGTATTCCCCCTCAAAAAATGTATGCAGCAAATATGTGCCTTTACATAAGGACCGCATCCTCACGTGTTGTGTGTTCTGCATGTTGCAGGTGTTTGTGATAAGTCAAACAACACTGGTGTGATAAGAACATAGTGAAGGATTCACGTGTGGCTCGACCTCCAGTTGAGGACACAACTTTCGTGACAAAAGAATGAATGGACAAACATTTTATAACTTCTTGGCTGTTATAAGAACTCAAAAAAATTATTTAAAAAAATACAGTGCAGGGTTTATTTATTTATTTGTTTGTTTAATGGATAAAAAACAAAAAACAAAAATGTTGTTTGCTTGTTTTGTTTCGAACCTTCATGGGTGACTAAAAGTTATCAGACTTGAAAGCAAAGTGATTTTTTCATAAACCAACATAAGCAAATTGTTCAGCTAAAGTTCTGTCCTAATGGTTAGAGAGTCGGACTTCGGTTCGGATCTCAGTACCGGCTGGAAATGTAAATGGGGAATGACCAGTGCTCTCTTCCACTTTCATTTACCACAACTGAGATGCCCTTGAGCAAGGCACGTAACCCCCAAAAGCTTACCGGGTGCCGTGTGTGTTCAATAGTCTACTCACGGCTATGTGTGTGTGTGTGTGTGAACTTGGATGGGTGAAATGCAGATTCACAGATTCTGAGTAGCTACTGGACACCATACTTAGCTACACATAATGTCACTGTCACTAAAGCATGATTGATAATAGTTTCTTGAAATGAGAAATGGCTACTCTTTATATCAGTGTTTTGATTGTCTTTAGCTTAAAATCATTCTTCAGGCTAAAATATTGCTAATGTGACAGATATGGTACTTAGACTATCATTCACACAAACTAAAGCTTTTATGTGTGTTCTGTCACAAAATAAATTATTTAAATGTTTTCTTATAGAAAATGTACACATGCACATGGATTCTTGACACATGAAGGAAACCTTTTGAGTTTTTTTGATTGCTGTTACAAAGATGTGGACAGCCTGTGACTCGTTCATCACCTTCTTCTAAGAAGGTCATCTCAAGGTGAGTTTGCTTAATCTTCAACATCTGTTTGAGCAGATGCCCAGGTTCCACAAACCTGTTATGAAGTTATTTTAGCTGAGGGGGTGGAGTTAGTGATAAAACAAATATATGTAACGGTCTATATATACCAGACTTTGTCACTGTTCTTTACCTTAAACATAAGCTCCACTCTTGAGACCAAACAGGTAAGGTGATGCTTTACTAGCAAACTATCCAACCTTTAATTCACATTTTCTTGTTATGCTGTGACTATGTTATACTTATTGTTATGGCTTTTTGTTTTTTCAGGTTCAAACTGAAAGAATGCAGGCTCTTCAGGTTCTGTCTCTGACTTTGCTGTCTGTGCTGGCGGTCAGCGCTCAGTCCATCAGCCCTGGAAAATGTCCACAGCCTCCTGTTCAGCAAAACTTTGATCCTGCTAGGGTAAACTTTTGCTTATACACTGTAAAGAATTCCACCTATTTAAAAGCTGAAGTTCAGTTGCTACCTGTATAATCATTGTTATAAAATGAGTTAATTGGCACGACTCTGATCATATAAGTTTTTACAGTGTAAATGTTTCTTTAATATATATATTTATATCTATATCTATATCTATATCTATATATATATATATATATATATATATATATATATATATATATATATATATATATATATATAATATTCGTTGTACCAGGAACATGCTACAATCATTATGAACCAGTTTATCATTATAAATTCAAAAGGAACATAAATAAATCCTATTCTGATAACAAAAATTATAGCAGAAATAGTAGAATATTAGTATACATATGAAACTAATTTCAGCTACAAAATGACCTGTATGATCACAGGAAAATATCCTGCTGCAAACTGTGTTCTTATCATTTTGTTCTTTTATAGTACATGGGCAGATGGCACGAGATCTTGAAGATTCCGGCCCCGTTCCAGTTGGGAGAGTGCTGCCAGGCCACTTACACTCTGAGTGACGGCATTGTCCTGGTTAGAAATGATGAGCTTCTGTAAGTACCGATGAGAAAATATCATACATTTGTTAATATTCTGAAAATAATAAGTATAATTATAAATAACAAATAAAATACATTTCTGATATCGATTCTGAAATTCAAAATAGTTTTCTTTCTTCTGAAATGGCTTAAATGAACCTAATATCTTTTCTCTGAACTTCCTCACAGTGCTAATGGCAATCTCAGCTTCATTGAGGGAACTGCCAAGATTGTAGATCCATCAGAGCCTGCAAAACTTGCAGTCAGCTTCTTTGAAAGTAAGTCCAAACAAATCCTTCTTTTCACCTGGTTTATTTGTATTTATACATGTACGAATATTTGAGTTATTCATGTGTTCTCTTTCAGATTCTCCTCCTTCCCCCTACTGGGTGCTGGCTACTGATTATGACGACTACACCCTGGTTTACTCCTGCTCTGATTTCGCCGGTCTCTTTCACGCTGAGTTTTCCTGGATCATGAGCAGGACCCGCACACTTCCCAAGGAGACTGTCTCTGAGCTGTTAGACATCCTCAAATCCCATGGCATTAACACTGATGTTTTTACAGAGACCGACCAGAGACCAGAACTGTGCAGCAGCATGCCTTAATACAGCTGCCTAATAAAATGTGCTACTGTGAGATGTGTTGTGGACTAATTACATTTTATTTTGTTTTGTTTTACATAATATTCCCACAACATTTTAATCAGTGAATAAATCTGTTCTGAATCGTAGATCGCAATGTTAACTATAAAGCTTTTAGTTTAATCCTATTTATGCATTGCTGATGTACTTCCCTTTCTTCAAACATTTGAATGATGTCTATAGATAATATATATTGTGTGATAAATCAAAGACTTTAAATAAAGTATAAAATATCAAAATGCTGCTTTTTTCATTGTTATGTTTTGGTCATGTCAGATATAGGGTTTTGAAGAGAGTCTTGGCATAATCACCACCTGTTATTTCGTAGTAAAAAGTTTGCTTTTTGATCAATATAATACGGTAATAAGGTAGTAGCTATGCCTCTTAAATGACATTATAAAGCTAACCAATATAGCTATTGTGGAATCTTTGTAAGCTACTCCTGCAAAAAAATGCACTATACAATTTTGCCAATATAAGTAATTTAATGATGACATGCAGATGACATTAATCATTTGAAAGAATAAGTGTTACCGAAGAGATACAATGAAATGCTCTCAAAGAAATGCACTCAATGGTGAACTTAAGCCAGAATTATACAGTTTTAACTTCTGTTAACATAATTGCAAATCAAACCATAAACGAGATGTTTGTAGCATAATCCTTTCATTTTTACTCAGAGAGAAAGTTTCCAACATAGAAATACTTTTCTTAGAGTGGCCTGTGGCATCATCTGCTAAATTCCTCTAAATTGAGCTCAATCACTGTTCTGGTGAGACGATTTATGTCTCTTCATTACATGTCTGGGTTGTGCAGCTGTGAAATTGATAAGCTATAGCGATGGATAGTGCTTTGCAGTCCTTTGTCTCATGGGCTGATGATGACTATAATAGATGGCATGGAACAAGTGGGATGAAGTGATAAACTGGGGTCAGGAGGAGAAGCCCACTCCAGAGAGAAGAGTTCAGGAGCAGAGGAGCTTTAAATGGATAGTTCACCCAAATATGAAAATGTGATGTTTATATGCTTACCCCCAGGGCATTCAAGATGTAGGTGTCTTTGTTTCTTCAGCAGAACACAAATGAAGATTTTTAACTTCAACCGTTGCAATCTGCCAGTCACAATGCATGTGAATGTACAAAAAAATCATGCTTAGACAACATGCACAAAGAGCCCTGCTGCTCGTGTGAGACATTGATGTCTTAAGACACGAACCGATCGGTTTCTGTGAGAAACCCATCAATGCATTATGTTTTTGTTTTTTAACCTCATTTCCAGACGAATCTGGCACGATCAAAGATGTATATTATGTAGATGCCTCATTCGACCAATCTGCTCAGGCAATAATGAGGATTCTATATATCATGTCCTCGCCAGTTTGACCTTACTAGACGGAAGTAACTGACACGAGATGAGATTCGTCTGGATATGAGGTAAAAAAAAAAAAGTTTTTAAAAAAACATAAATTCTGTTGGGTTTCTCACAGAAACCGATCGGTTCGTGTCTTAAGACATCAATGTGTCGTCACGAGCAGCAGGGTTTTTGTGCATGTTGTCTAAGCATGTTTTTTTTGTACTCTCATCATAGAATTATTACCCATTCACATGCATTATGACTGGCAGACTGCAACAGTTGGAGTTAAAAATGTTCATTTGTGTTCTACTGAAGAAACAACGTTCAATATAATGTGAGTGAGCCGACTGAGTGTCACAGCACAAACGCAGCAGGAGTCAGATTTCATTCATCACTATTATAAATTTAAGATATAGCTGGATCAATCTGCACTGACCGCCACAGTGTTCTTGTAAGAGAACACAGAGTCATTGATAGATGATAGCCTTTTAATGATAGCTTTGGCATCACATAGATGGACATGTGCAAGGTTTTCTAGAACAATGAAAAGAGAAATAATAATTAACATAGAGATCACCTAAGTGTTACATAATCAAAAACTCAAACAAGGTATCTGTAACACTTCAGCCCAGGAACAGTTCATCCCTCCACCAGAGGGAGCCATCGCCTGAGTTCTAGTGACACTTCCTGTTTGTAGTCTCACTTCCTGTTTGTAGCTTTATAAGCCATGTGCCTCTATGAACACACTGCAAGTATTGCCAGTTTATTCTGCCTTACCAAGCGGTTTCCATTGCCTTTGTTAATGTTTTGACCCTCTTGCCTGTTTATCTGATCTTCTCTTTGCCTATCGTTTGGATTCCGTCTGCTGTCTGCCTGCCCAGTATTGTTGCTGAACCTTGCCTGGACTCTAGTTACGCCTTTTGCCTGTCGTCTTGCACTGTTTGATCACTGGTTTGTCTCACCCAATAAATTACCTCTGCAACATGGATTCTGATCCGACTCCAGCTATGGCTTCGTTACAGAATACTTCGCCTGACCTGAATCCAGCAGAGGTTACACAGCTCGAGCCAGGATTGCTTATCAAGGTGATGTACTGCATGAGTTTCAAGAACAACTTGTGAATCTTCGAGCCGCTAATGAACATCTGACACGTTATATCCAGTCTATGCCTTCCCCACGCCCTGACATGGTAAGACTGGCACTGCCAGAAAAGTTTGATGGATCTGCAGACAAATGTAAAGGGTTTCTGAGGCAGTGTTCCATATATTTCACTCACCAATCCGACTCCTTTAACCAAGAAACGGCTAAATGTGCCTTCATGATGAGTTTGCTGACTGGCAAGGCGTTGGAGTGGGCCACAGCAGTTTGGGATAGTGATGAACAAATTGTAAGTCCTTCACTTATTTCTCCCAACAGAATAAAGAAGTTTTTGAATACCCTGCGGGGTAGAGACATTTCAGTGCAGTTGTTACATTTACGCCAGAAATTATGTGCAGCTGATTATGCAGTACAATTTCGCACATTAGCAAAGCAGGTGGAATGATGTTGCTCTCAAGTCAGTATTCCGTGAAGGGTTAAATTCCACACTGCAAGCGGAGCTGGCCTGCAAGGATGACTCGTTAACTTTGTCTGAGTACATTACACTGACCATAAAAATAGACAATCTCATGCGCAATCGGCCTCGGCCCAGTGCATTCAGGCAATTTTCTCCTACTGCCTCATCTCCTGTTACTCCATTAGCTGAACCGGGAGAACCCATGCAAATCGGACGTGCAAGGGTGCCTGAGGAGGAACGCCAGCGCAGACGAGATGAGGGCTTATGTTTCTACTGTGGCCAACCCGGACATTGTTGTAATGCATGCCCAAGTAGGGCCAGAGTCCCAGCTGGATCCTCTCAAGGGGTGAGCATCACTTTTGATTCAGTTTCCAGTAAGAATTTTGCTCTTCCAGTGACCATTTTTACTGAAGATAACCAATCATGTGTTCCAGCGCTAGTGGATTCAGGAGCTGCATTGAACCTCATTCATCATCAGACAGTGACCAGATTTAATATCCCTACAATCCCATGTAATCCTCCCATCCGTATCACAGCAGTAGATAATGCACCCATAGGCACCGGGCAGATTACACATAAAACAATCCCTATCCAGATCCAAGTGGGAATTTTCCATGTTGAAACCATAACACTCTATGTCATCATGTCTCCTCGTCACCCCATTATACTAGGTTACCCATGGTTGGTACTCCATGACCCACTGATCTCGTGGAAAGAAGGGGAATTGCTACGGTGGTCACCATTCTGTCAAGAGCATTGTCTATCCACAAAATGTAGTACCATGCCTGACCACAAGTGTGGAGAGCCCCCAGACTGACATTCATACTCGCATCCCCAGGGAGTATTCTGAACTCATGGAGGTATTTAGTAAAGAAAGGGCCACCCAACTACCACCCCACCGACGTGGACTGTGCCATAGACCTGCTACCAAATTCATCCCAGAAGCAAGGCTTACCCTCTATCTCTTCCTGAGACACAGGCTATGGAGGATTACATCGAGGAGGCACTAGCATCAGGTTTCATCCGCCTCTACATCACCTGCTGCAGCTGGATTTTTCTTTGTTGAAAAGAAAGGTGGTGGACTCGCCATGTATAGACTACAGGGCCTCAATGCAGTCACAGTTAAGTACCGGTATCCCCTGCCATTAGTCCCATCTGCCTTAGAACAATTACGAGAAGCCAAGATTTTTACTAAGTTAGATCTCAGAAGTGCCTACAACCTGGTCCGTATCAAGGAAGGGGATGAGTGGAAGACGGCATTTATCACCACTAGGGGGCACTATGAGTACTTGGTCATGCCCTATGGCCTGGCCAACTCACCTTCAGTTTTTCAGTCACTTGTCAATGAAATTTTCAGAGACCTTCTCAACAGCTGTGTGATCGTCTACATTGATGATATCCTTATTTACTCGAAGACCAGGGATGAGCACATTCAACAAGTCAAGACCGTGCTAAAACGTCTCCTCCACCATCAACTATATGTGAAGGCGGAGAAGTGTGAGTTTCATACCACCACCATCACCTTCTTGGGCTATAACATCAGCCCCAAGGGAGTAGAGATGGATGAGTCCAAGATCAAGGCAGTCACGGAGTGGCCAGCTCCTACAACCATCAAGGAGCTACAAAGATTTCTTGGGTTTGCAAACTTTTATAGACGATTTATAAGGAACTACAGCACTGTTGCAGCCCCTCTCACTACATTACTCAGAGGAAGACCTAAGAAGTTGACATGGCCAGAGAATGCACAGAATGCTTTTAACAGACTCAAGTCCTGCTTCACCACTGCTCCCATCTTAAAACTTCCAGATCCTGGCCTCCCTTCATAGTAGAAGTGGATGCTTCTGACAGTGGGATCGGAGCGGTACTGTCCCAGCGTCATGGTTCTCCAGGTAAACTCCACCCCTGTGCCTTTTTCTCTAGAAAGCTCACTCCTGCAGAAATTAATTACGATGTGGGAAACAAGGAATTGCTGTCCATCAAGTCTGCTCTAGAGGTGTGGAGACACTGGTTGGAGGATCCAGATACCCATTTCAAGTCATCACGGACCACAAGAACTTAGAATATATCAAGAATGCCAAGAGAATGAATCCACGACAGGCCAGGTGGGCGCTTTTCTTTACCAGATTTAATTTCACGGTTACTTATCGTCCAGGCAGCAAGAATAGCAAAGCAGATGCCCTATCTCAAGACATGACAAAGCGCATTCAACAACTCACCCCGAGTCCATTCTGCCACAGTCTGTCATCCTCGCACCCATTCGTTGGGACCTTATGGAAGAGATCCATCGTGGACAACAAGATGAACCATCACCATCAGAATGTCCCTCCAACAGGCAGTATGTACCCCTAAATCTTAGACAAAGGGTCTTACAGTGGGTGCACACTTCTCAGGTTCTGGTCACCCAGGAATTCAGAGAACTACAACGCTGGTACGTAATTCTTTCTGGTGGCCCACTCTTCTCCATGATGTGACTGAATATGTCAATTCCTGCCACGTATGTGCACAAGTTAGAACTCCGCGGCAACTCCCTGCTGGGCTGTTGGAACCTCTGCCCATCCCTCAACGACCATGGTCCAACTTGGCAATAGATTTCATCACCGATCTCCCCAATTCCAATGGTTTCACTGCCATCTGTGTCATAGTTGACCGTTTTCTAAGTCATGTCGTTTGATCCCCAGGAAAGGTCTACCCACAGCCATGGAGACGGCAGAGGCCCTGTTCAACCAGGTTTTCAGGGTGTATGGACTCCTGATGACATTGTCACTGACCGGGACCACAGTTCACCTCACGGGTATGGAAGGCCTTTGTCGTCAATTAAATATCAATGTCAGTTTAACCTCTGGCTATCACCCCCAGGCCAATGGTCAAGTGGAAAGAGTGAACCAGGAAATTGACGCTACTTGCGCTCCTATTGTAGTCGCGAACAGCACCAGTGGAGTACTTTCCTGCCATGGGTTGAGTATGCCCAAAACTCCCTCACACATTCATCCACAGGACTAACCCCGTTTCAGTGTGTTCTGGGTTACCAACCGCCACTGTTCCTTGGTCGGAGAACCATCAGAGGTGCCGGCGGTGGATGACTGGGTCAGAAGGAGTGAGAGGTGTGGGACAGCGCACATGTCCGGCTTCAGCGAGCTATCAGGAGACAGAAAATTACGGCCGACCGTAGGAGGCGTCCCCACCCCGATTACCAGCCTGGCCAGATGGTATGGCTTTCTCTGAGGATCTACGTCTGCGGCTACCCTGCAGGAAGCTCAGTCCAAGTGGGTCCCTTTAAGATACTAAGACAAATCAACCCCGTTACCTATAGACTAGAGCTTCCTGCTGATTATCGCGTCCCCTTCCTTCCATGTGTCCCTCCTGAAACCTGCACCTTCGGAAACTATAACTACGGAATCACGCCACCCCCACCATTGGAGATCGAGGATCCCCTGCCTATCTCGTCCGGGAGATCCTAGATTCCAGAAGGAGGGCTAATCGGTTACATTATCTTGTGGACTGGGAGGATATGGTCCCGAGGAGAGATCCTGGGTAACAGCCTCAGACATTCTGGATCCTCACTCATCAGTGACTTCCACCGTAATCATCCAGACCGACCGCACCCAGACCAAGGGGACGGCCCAGGAAAAGAACACCTGGAGGTGTTCCTAGAGGGGGGAAATCTGTAACACTTCAGCCCAGGAACAGTTCATCCCTCCACCAGAGGGAGCCATCGCCTGAGTTCTAGTGACACTTCCTGTTTGTAGTCTCACTTCCTGTTTGTAGCTTTATAAGCCATGTGCCTCTATGAACACACTGCAAGTATTGCCAGTTTATTCTGCCTTACCAAGCGTTTTCCATTGCCATTGTCTTTGTTAATGTTTTGACCCTCTTGCCTGTTTATCTGATCTTCTCTTTGCCTATCGTTTGGATTCCGTCTGCTGTCTGCCTGCCCAGTATTGTTGCTGAACCTTGCCTGGACTCTAGTTACGCCTTTGCCTGTCGTCTTGCACTGTTTGATCACTGGTTTGTCTCACCCAATAAATTACCTCTGCAACATGGATTCTGATCCGACTCCAGCTATGGCTTCGTTACAGTATCGTCTTCCTACAAGTTATAACGATCGCTATATTAAACTTCAAAGGATTGATAGCATATGATACAGCGCATAACTCACGTGAGGTAAACAGATTGCGTCAATATAAATGAATAAAGCTTATAAACAGTATCTGCAGCGAATACACTTGCAATACAACATTAATATACAGGTATCACTGGACTTATTTGTCCGTTACTCATGCAATGTCCTTAAAGTGCGAGCAATCCAGCGAGCGAACTTTCCAGTCGAAAATGGCGGATGCAACTCTATAGCACTACGCATATTCACAGTCTACTAAATGAGCGCCAAGTTCCAGCTGCGCATGTTGCGCAATAGTCAGTGACGTGCAGCTCTGATTCTGAGCGCATCTCCGGTATTTTGCTGAACATGGAGAATTCAGAACAGCCGCCCCCACATATGAGCAGCGAATGTGCTGATTAGTAGAATTCTTCATGTTTGCGAATATTACATATTATCTGGTAAGCCTGGAAGTGGGATAAGGCGGGCTACAGGTCGTGTGTAGATTTTACCTTGTACTTGAATTTTAACAGTACGTACACAACCATCTTTGCTTGGAATGAGTTTCACCACATGACCTATTGACCATTGGGCTCGTGGTAAATTGGGGTCGATAATCATTACCACGGTATCCAGTGCAAGTGGCTCTGTCGGTTTCTGCCACTTGTAGCGGGAATGAAGGGTTGGCAGGTAATCACGTAGGTAATGGATCCAAAACTGATCTATTAAGTTCTGGCAATGCCGCCATCTACGCCGTCCAATTGTTTCAGGAGCATAAACGGCTTGTGGCAAAGAAGCGTCCCGCCGCCCCATGAGGAGCATATTTGGTGTTATAGGGTCAGGATTAGCCACATCAGCTGAAACGTATCCAAGTGGCTTGGAATTCAGAATACCTTCCACTTCAACTAGGATGGTGTGAAGTACATCTTCTGACAATGATTGAGCTCCCACAGCGACCTGGAGTCCACTCTTGACAGAACGAATTTCCCGCTCCCATGCCCCTCCGAAGTGTGGTGCATTAGGGGGATTGAATTTGAACTCAATCTGGTAATTGGCAAGTTGTTGTTGAAGCTGTGGTTCCAATTCCCTGAATGCCCTTTGAAGTTCCCTGTCAGCACCTCTGAAATTCGTGCCTTGAATGGAAATTATTTCTGCTGGTTTACCTCGCCTGGCAATGAATCTGCGGAGGGCTAGTAGGAAGGCATCCGTATCCATTGAATTAAGGAGATCCAAATGAATGGCACGTGTCGTCAGACACTTAAAAATCACCCCCCACCGCTTCTTGTTTCGTCTGCCTATCTTGGCGATAAATGGCCCGAAACAGTCAACACCTGTTGAGAAGAAAGGTGGGCGGAAGATGCGGAGGCGAGTTGTTGGCAAATCTGCCATTTGAGGAACTTTAGGCTGTGCTCTCCATCTTTGACATTCAGGGCAATGAAGTTGGTACCTTTTAATGACTTGTCCTCAAGATCCAATACTGTCTTCTGATCTCTGCAAATAACCTTTCAGAGCCAGTATGTAACAGCCGTTCATCATAGTCTTTAACTAGAAGCATGGTAGCTGGATGACAAGGGGCGAGGACAATGGGATGGATATCAAGATCACTAAGCTGCTGTAATTGCCGTAGCCTCCCACCTACTCTGATGAGACCCGTTGTTTGGTCCAGTTCTGGTGCTAAATTTCTGAGTCTGCTGCTGATATGAACAGGCTGGCCAGCTCTTAGTGTAACAAGCTCTTCTGGAAAACTTTGTGCTTGGCAGGCTCGCAGGAGAACAGCTTCTGCTTCACGGTAGCTGTTAATTGAGTGAGTCTGGTTTGGCTCTGCCGCCCCGTGGCATTGCTGACGTACAGCCTCGACCAGGTCCTTCCATGAATCAAACTGGTTTACATCTGGGATATCATTCTGAGGTACAGATGCAAAACTGCAGAAGGTCATACCCTTTAGTTCGTTAGACTTGGGTAGCTGAGTGATGTTTGGTCTCTTAGGCCATTTATCTGGAGCTTGCAAGAGGAAAGACTCCATCTGCTAGGTCTAGTAAGTTCTAAAAGCGTTTTGCCTCGTGTCAAGTCATCAGCTGGGTTATTAGGTGAGTCGAACATAACGCCATGATCGCTGATCTGTCAGTTCTTGTATTTCGGATACACGAGTGCCGACGAATACCTTGAACCGGCATGACTCTGACTGTAGCCATTCTAGAACTGTTGTAGAGTCTGTCCATAGGGTGGTCTGTTGCAAGAAGGATGACAATTCTGTCTGGATTAATTTTGCCAGCTGAGCTCCACCCAGCGCCGCACACAACTCTAACCGTGGCATGGTCTGTTGGCGTTTAGGGGCCACTTTTGACCTGGCCATAATGAATGAGACATTGGTGACGCCCTCATCCGTTGTACAGAGATATGCTACCGCTCCATATGCCCTTTCGGACGCATCACAGAAAACATGTAGGTGGTGTCCAAGTCCTGTATTATCCATCGCTTCGGGAACATAGCAACGCGGGATTGAAACTGTGCTGAGGTATGGTAATTCTCTCTCCCAGACATTCCAAGACTCACGCAGATCTGCAGGGAGGTCTGGGTCATCCCAGTCCCTTTTCTTTGACCATAGCTGCTGTATGAGAATCTTGGCTCTTGTAGTATAAGGTGTGATGAAACCCAAAGGGTCATACTGACTTGCTAGTATCTTGTAAACTGTACGCATTGTCAGTACTGAATGCTCGATAGGTCGATATCTTTAACCCAGTGTGTCTGTTCTACAGTTCCAGCAGAGTCCTAATGCAGGTTCTTGAGGGTCACACCGATTGTACTCCAGCCACCGTTCCATGTCCTGAGATCTGGCATCAGATGGTAAGTGAGCTACTACTGATGATTGGTTGCTCGTCCACTGCCTAATTTCAAATCCACCATCCGCCAGTAGTGCACGCAAGTCATCCACTCTACTCTTGGCTGCTTCCGCAGAAGGTAGATTCTCCAGGCAATTATCAACATAGAAACTGGATTCGACAGTCTGGACGAGGTCAGAAGTGCGGTGTGGGTGTTCTTTGACATGCTTTTGTAGCGCATAGATGGCACAGCAGGGACTACTGCTGGTCCCGAATGGCAGCACCTGCCATTCATATACTTGCGGGTGGAATCTCTAGCTGCAGATTTCGCCAAATGAATCTCAGTAAGGGTCTGTCCTCAGGTAACAGGCGAACCTGGTGAAACATACCCTTAATGTCTCCACTGATCGCAACACGGTGCAGTCGAAATCGCAGTAGGACTCCAAGGAGAGATGGTCCCAGGTTTGGTCCTGGCAGGAGCTGCTCATTGAGAGATGTACCCTTGTATACAAATGAACAATTGAACGCCAGACGTGCCTTTCCATTATGGTGGACAAGGTGATGTGGCAGATACCAGGATTCCTCTGATTCATTAGCTTCTTTAGCTGTGATCTCCTTGACATAACCTGCTCGAATTAATCTATTCATCTCACCTTGATAGGCAGCTGCCTTTTCTGGTTGATCTCGGAGTCTCCTTTCAGTACTGCGGAGATTGGCAAGCACAGATTCCTGAGGGACATGCAGCTTGGGAGAATCGTCAGTTCTTAACAAGGGAGTGGCATAGCGTTGAACTCCATCGACTAATAGCCTACAGGTCTTGCTGTCTAAGATCTTGATAGAATCTTGGTCCTGTTTCGAACGAGTTAACAGCTTTTCACTGCGGTAAGGTAGAGAATCTAGCTGCCACAATCGCTCAACATCTCTATAGAGGGTATCATATGCTGCTGAAGCGGTAATGAAGTAACTCTGATGAGTGGAGGTTGCTTGATTTGGAAGACCTTCAGGTCCTTGAAGAGCCCAGCCTAGTTTTGTACAGACTGCGACTGGCCCAACCTGCGTGCCTCCATGTACAGTTTCTACCGCAGTGATCAGAGGGCTATTATCTGAGCCAATCAGCAACAGGGGCAGAACATTCTTGAACGACTGCAATGGAATATCTCTCAAGTGAGCATATCGTCGTTGAAGAGCTTTGACTGGGTAGCTCTGTTCCACTAGATCTAACCCCTCTGCTGTGAAGGCATTCTGAATTCTGTACCTGACTCCTGGATTGATTTTGGAGGACACATCAAAGTTAACAATTGAGCCAGTCAGAAATGTGACATCAGGACGGATAGTACGTAAGGCTAAAGTTTCCTCTTTCCCTTTCAGTTGAAGCTGTTGAGCAGCAGCAGGTAGCAGCATGGTACGTTCAGCTCCGTCATCTAATATTGCAAATGTTTCAATTGTTCTGTCCTTATTATGTAGAAGCACAGGCACAACTTTCAGTAGTACTCGACCTGAGGGACTTGAAGGTGTGAGGTAGATCCTACTGTTTAGTGCACTGGTGGGTTTAACCTTGACTCGCTGTTCGGCGATTCCATGGAGGACCTGGAGATGTATCTCCCCACAGATACCACAAGGTTTCTTTAGGTTACAGTCCTCTGGACGATGAGAACGGCCGCATTTCCAGCACCGTTTCCCTTCCGCTATCCACTGCATAAGGGTTTCTGTAGATTGCTCCTTTATTTCTGAGCACTGTGTTATATAATGCTCTTTGCTGTGGCAGAATAGACAATGGACTTTGGACTTCCAATGAGAGGGCGGAGGTACCAGTTTAGGTGCTTTGACACTTTGTGGCTCTGTGCCATGGTAGACTGAAGTACTCTGTCCTTTTGATCGGGTTAAAGGCCTTCCCTGAAGTGAGTAGGAGTATTTCTCTTTCTGATAACGTTCAACTAGTCTACTGGATAGACGCTGTTGTTGAGCTTTACCCTGCAGCCAAACAGAAAAGTCCTGGAGATTATATGGATTGAGGCTGGCGACATTCAGCTTGCCTTGCATCTGTAGAAACTCAATGAAATTATCTCTGATATATTTGGGTAGTTTGCTGAGGAGCCTGTCTACATGGGAACAACAGCTGAGTTCAATGCCTCTCGGGCCCTCCAGGGACAGCAACATACTCACAAGAAGATGAACTCTTAAGGCGAATGACTGAAACTACTAGCTTCACCGACCTTCACATCCGGAGCATTGAGTATGGCTGCTATTTCGCTCTGTGCTAATTGATGTGGCTGTCCATAATGCAACTGTAGAGCCTGCATTGCTGCTGTATATGGCTGAGCTTCATGCCGACAAGACTGTCCAATCATTTGAGCCTCTGGAAGCTTAAGATGTTCAAGCAACACGTGATATTTGTATTTCTCTGACAGTTCAGGATGTGGGTCTAGTAGATTATCCAAAGCTAGTTTCAGATTGGCAAAATCCCTTTCACTGTCTACAGCAAAGTCTGGTATGGAAGGTTTTGGTGCTCCATATAAGTTAATGGGAGGTGGAGGAGCTACTTGACAATTGGCATACTGTGGCCACTTTTGACCTGGCCATAATGAATGAGACATTGGTGACGCCTCATCCGTTGTACAGAGATATGCTACCGCTCCATATGCCCTTTCGGACGCATCACAGAAAACATGTAGGTGGTGTCCAAGTCCTGTATTATCCATCGCCGGGAACATAGCAACGCAGGATTGAAACTGTGCTGAGGTATGGTAATTCTCTCTCCCAGACATTCCAAGACTCACGCAGATCTGCAGGAGGTCTGGGTCATCACAGTCCCTTTTCTTTGACCATAGCTGCTGTATGAGAATCTTGGCTCTTGTAGTATAAGGTGTGATGAAACCCAAAGGGTCATACTGACTTGCTAGTATCTTGTAAACTGTACGCATTGTCAGTACTGAATGCTCGATAGGTCGATATCTTTAACTTGCTAGTATCTTGTAAACACTATGTGCAGCAGCATAACTAGGCTGTGCTGAGTCAGCACCAGGATAATTGGGATGACAATCAGCATAAACGGAAGGTACAGAGTGTTGCATCCCATGTATTGCAGTTGGAGGGTTAGTGGCCCATTGCTGCTGGGACCAAAAGGGGGCGCCCTCAACTCTTATAGACCTTCTAATTTCAGGAGGTGACTTATCTTCATATTGCCGGCGTGGGAGTAACTGTCCTTGTAGAGCAGTGTCAGGAGCTGTAGAGTGTTGTGGAGACACAAAGCATGACGATGGAATTGAGTGGACTGAGCTCACATCATTAAGTGGAAGTGTTTGCTGGGTGGTATGAGCTCTTATGGAACTATGTACCACATTCTGCATAACTGGAACTTGTGAGATCGGCGGTAATTCATCTCTCCTTTGTTCAGGGCTCATTATATCAGGCTGAGATTTTGGAAAGTCAACTGGTGTCTTTGTGAAGTGTGGAGCAGTCGAGGTAATGTTATGAACTGACTCAGGGGAAAGTACTCCCTTCTGAGATGCTATATCTGCTTCTTGGAGTGAGAGGTTATCTGCTTCCTCTTCCAGAAGGAAAGCATTAATTTGTTTTAACATATCCTGTCGACGCTGCTGCCTTTTCTCATAAAGAGACAGTCTGCTTGTAAGCTGTGCAATCTCAGCTGACTCCTCCCTCTCAGCCGTAGAGATGTTCTCCATCAATTCCCCCAGGGACATTTTATCCTTAGCTCTGTCTTGTTCTGCTTTACGTACTGGTGTAGACATACTTGGTGAAGATACTGCTCTGTCACTAGCTGGGGAACTACTTTCCCTTGGAAAATTATAGTCCATAACATAGTCTTCCAGGTGCTTAGGAAGATTACTCCGTCTCACTGGTCTTACTGCTGGCTGATCTGGACAGGGCGGGTTATCATCAGGCAGTGACATATCTGTAGTAGTCAGTCTCCGGCTCGAAGGACCATATTATAAATTTAAGATATAGCTGGATCAATCTGCACTGACCGCCACAGTGTTCTTGTAAGAGAACACAGAGTCATTGATAGATGATAGCCTTTTAATGATAGCTTTGGCATCACATAGATGGACATGTGCAAGGTTTTCTAGAACAATGAAAAGAGAAATAATAATTAACATAGAGATCACCTAAGTGTTACATAATCAAAAAACTCAAACAAGGTATCATCTTCCTACAAGTTATAACGATCGCTATATTAAACTTCAAAGGATTGATAGCATATGATACAGCGCATAACTCACGTGAGGTAAACAGATCGCGTCAATATAAATGAATAAAGCTTATAAACAGTATCTGCAGCGAATACACTTGCAATACAACATTAATATACAGGTATCACTGGACTTACTTGTCCGTTACTCATGCAATGTCCTTAAAGTGCGAGCAATCCAGCGAGCGAACTTTCCAGTCGAAAATGGCGGATGCAACTCTATAGCACTACGCATATTCACAGTCTACTAAATGAGCGCAAGCTCCGCAGCTGCGCATGTTGCGCAATAGTCAGTGACGTGCAGCGCCGATTCTGAGCGCATCTCCGGTATTTTGCTGAACATGGAGAATTCAGAACAACTAGTGTTGAGGTAAGCGCGGGATTTGAAAAACTCCTCAGATGACGCAAAATGACGATATTTGCATCATCGGAGGATTTTACGATACGATAGTAAGTACGATAATTTGAATATACACCTGAGTTTCTACTGATACAAAGCTTAATGCTAATCGCCGAAGTAACCCTTTAAGTTATGCAATCTTTTCTGTTTGAGATCAGAGTTTAAATAACTAAGTAAACCTTTCTCTTGTTTTAAAGCATCTGATTTTATAGTTTTAGATGCATAAAAGCCTATTAACTCGACAAACAGCTGTTTGTCAATGGGTAACTGAAATATGTATGTGCAAATACATTTTTTATGAACTATATATGTATTTAAAAAAAAGATCTAGTGATTAAAAAGAACCGCTGCAACCGTCTTGTTTTTATTGGCCTGGCTGTGTGTTGGCCCACAGTCTGACATATGTTTAAACCGGCTCCGTGTGGCATAGTTGAGGTGGAATAGGAAAATCTTCACATTTAATTGCAAAACTAACAATGTTATTCAGTCTTTGCAATCAAATTATTTGTACAGACAAAATCAATTTATGAACTGTTCTTATTTTAAATGCTGTTAAAATAACTGTTCTTATTTCTTTCTGGCCACATTATAACCCTTGATATAAATATGTCACCTATATAATCTTAATTCCTCTATGTAATATTTAGTTGGACTCAAAGGAAGGGACCAGGCATGAAATGAGAACACTTTCTGGATGCATGCCAAAAAAAAAAAGTTTTGTTACACAACATGCAAAAATAACTTTTTTTATGTAACGACCGATTACATAATCTTAAGAATAATGTTTTGACACTCATTGTGAATTTTAACATTTATTTATTCATTTATTAATGTCAGTTGAATGTGATAAAATTCATATAGCTAATTATTCTTGAGAACTACAATTGTGTTCCTCTTATGAAAGGATCAAGGTTTGTTTGAATGACCTTTGTGTGACAAAGCCCCCCTGTATGAACAGATGTGAAGAGCCCCAAATTTACCCAAGAAAATGATCATGTAACTATAGTCCAGAGGGCAAAGTTTACTTCCATAATTGAGTAGAAATAGATATCATGGATTATATATCCGTCTAGAATCAAGATCACACCAAAGATCATAGATGAGGTTTGAATGCCCACCTCTATTGCTTGTGCACAGGATAAGCAGTTTAATAATTCAGATGATAACGTAACAAATGTTGCTGGCTACTGGTTCTGACACTCTGTGCTGGCGGTCAATGGATGCGTGTCATTGTCACGCTTTGCCTCCTCCAGGCGTGAAAATGTCATGCATGTAAGAAGATGGAGTATCAGCCAGGGGCGATAATTTCCTCAGTGGCAACAACTCCCCACCCCACGGACAAAAGTTTTATGGATTTTAGATGACTTCGAGATACAGGTAGGGTTTCCACCAGTGACCCGTCTCGTAAAATAGTCGAGTCGATTTAGGACTGAAATGATGTGTGTCGTGTTCTATTTTTATACAGTCTATGGTCGTGTTTACGTAGGAGAAGGAAATTATCGCCCCCTGCTGGTACACATTCATACACACACGCGTGCATTTTCACACCTTGAGGAGGCAAAGCGTGACACTGACACGCATCATCTAGTGGACCAGCGTGTGTATTACACGCTTTAACGTGATACCGAGGTGTTTAGGTTTAGATAGATAGATAGATAGATAGATAGATAGATAGATAGATAGATAGATAGATAGATAGATAGATAGATAGATAGATAGATAGATAGATAGATAGATAGATAGATAGATAGATAGATAGATAGATAGATAGATAGATAGATAGATAGATAGATAGATAGATAGATAGATAGATAGATAGATAGATAGATAGATAGATAGATAGATAGATAGATAGATAGATAGATAGATAGATAGATAGATAGATAGATTTTTATTGTGTGGTTGCAGAATTTATATATCTACTTTTACTGTGTAAAGAATTTAGAAAATAATGTATTATGAAACTGAACCAGTATATCATTCTGTCTAAAAGTTCATTCTGCTGGTCTATGTAACGGTATGCCCTAGGGGCAGAGTTCACAGGTCTTCTGTATATGGCATGTATTAGTGGTCTGTGGTAAACCTTGTGTTTATTTATCATATGTCTGTTTATTTACCTGTTTAATTTCTGTGGACAGTTCCTTTATTCTTTGGCATAATTCAGACTTCCCAACAGAGTCTTTCCCGAGTGGTTTTGGGGTTAAACCCCACGTTATCCCTTTGCCTCACTGTGACTCCATAATACATTGCAAAAACAGGCCCAGGAAGAAATCCCTCTTAAAAAGCTTACTCCACATAGATTCTTAAATTAGTGGTTTACATGTCTTAATACTCTACTCTCTCAAAGTCTAAGCACTTTATTTGTGATTCTCTCTTTTTGCCTGATACGAGTCCACAACATTTTTGTCTAATTGTGCATCTCAGAAAAACACTAATTTGGTAACCAACAAGAAAGAACAGCTGATGTCTGAATTATGTTGTGTGAAGTGTTATGTTATTCAATCGCACCATACATTATTCATATAGCAGTGCATGCTGCAAATCATCTGACTGAGTTTTGAGTAGATTCTGAAACAGGGACCACATTAAAAATGGTTAATTTTTTCAGAACAGTATTGTCTATTTTTGTATATTGTTTATATATATATATATATATATATATATATATATATATATATATATATATATATATATATATATATATATATATATATATATATATATATATATTATTTATTTATTTTTTTGCATATTGTTATTTCATTTATTTATTCTATTGTGTCTTGTCACTGTCATGTGCTGTTGAAGCTTCTATCACCAAAACAACTTCCTCATGTGTAAACATACCTGGAAATAAAGCTCTTTCTGATTCTGATTTAATCATGTAAAAAACATCTTTGGTTCAAACAGTATTTTTAGTTTCAACTTACCATAAAAATTTGATTTTTAAAAAGTAAAAGTAAATCGATTACTTGTAACCAGTTTATTTTCTTACTTTGATCCAATGAGAGTCGAGACAAGTTTTATTTTCAATGTAAAACTAGAGATCTGTCAGATAGTTTGTTCAGAATTTTAGTATAATATAATTATGTGTCAAACCTGTGTGAATGAGTCGTACAAAAACAAACAAACAAACAAAAATATATATATATTAAATTAAGATGAATAAGATTACTTTTTTCAGATTTTTGTCAAAACTTCTCATGTTTTTCATAGACTTCTACACTAAAAAAAAATTGTTAGTTTAACTTAAAAAAGTAAGTAACCTGGTTGCCTTAATTTTTAGTTCATTTAAATTAAAATTAGTTAATACAATGAAGGAAATTGGTTTAATACATACACTGTAAAAAATATATATATATTAAAAGTAAGTTACCTGGTGTCCTTAAAATTTTGAGTTAATAAAATAAACATTTTTCAGAATCAACATCACCTTATTCATATATTTTCAAATATTTTGTAAACATATTGTGTAATTGTGCGTTTTATTTGTTATAATGCAGTGAAACATGACAAATTGTGCTATTTTGATGATTTATCACAAAAAAATGTATTTAGATACAAAAATATTTTGAGTTTCTATTTATTAAACAAATTTCCTTCGTTGTATTAACTCAAAATTTTAATTTAAGTAAACTGAAAATTTTAAAGCAACCAGGTTACTTACTTTTTTAAGTTAACCAAACAATATTTTTTTACAGTGTAGAAACTCAAAATATTATTGTATCTGAACCACATACATTTACATTTTTTGTGATAAATCATGAAAATAGCACAATTTGGCATGTTTCACTGCATTTATATACAAATAAAACACACAATTACACAATATGTTTACAAAATCTTTTAATAATATTTGAATAAAGGGTAATGTGATTCTGAAAAATGTTCATTGTATTAACTCAAAATTTTAATTTCAATGAACTCAAAATTTTAAGGCAACCAGTTACTTTTAAAATATTTTTTTACAGTGTATTCAAAAGCTTGGGGTCGGTAAGATGTTTTAATGTTTTTGACCAAACACTTACTTTTACCAAGGCTGAATTAATAAATAATAATAATAATAATAATAATAATAATAATAATAAAGTCAAATAAAACTGTAATTTCTTCTGATGGCAAAGTTGAATTTTCATCATCATTACTCCAGTCTTCAGTGTCACATGATCCTTCAGAAATCATTCTAACATGCTGATTTGGTGCTCAAAAACATTTCTTCTTATCATCAATGCTGAAAACAGTTGTGCTGCTTAATATTTTGTATGGAAACAAAATATTGTTTTCAGGAATCTTTAATGAACAGTAAATTCAAAAGAACAGCATTTATTTAAAAACAGAAATCGTTGTAACGATTGATAAATGTCTACTGAATAAATGTATCAATTACTGACCCCTAACTTTTTTTAAAATGGTATAGTCTATAATGTACAAGGCCTCAAGTTCAAATGCTATTTGATGAAATACTATAGTAATGTCATCAATAAGCACTTGAGATTCCTGCAGCTTCACGGCATTTGTTTAATCATTTCTTTCAAAGCTCTGCATAGCACAGGAGGTGGTGTGTGGGTCCATTTATAATAACCTGTAAAACAGCTTTATCAACCCTCTGTCAGCTTATCTCCGCGGGAGGTGAACACTTGCCGCCAATCTCTGCATCTCCCCAAGAATCTGTTTTCCTGCAAAATGCTCATATGCCGCCCAATTGTGCGCACACCTATCCCTGTACTAATTCTCCCTGATCCTCTCAGTGTTAAAAAATATAAGTCTGGGAACTGCAGACGATGCTGTAAGCGGGTGGTGAGCACAAACTGTCAGATTAACAAGTCTGAGCACATGATCATCCACAGCATAGTCAGGAGGGCAGGGGCCCAATTAATGCCACCCGATATAGTCTGATTAACACTCTGAGAATGATTTCTATGAGTTGCACTTGAAAAAGGCACTGGCACATCCTGCTTGATTTCAACTGACAGTCTTTTCCATGGAAAAGGAAGCTGAGCATTTAGGTATCTTACTCTCTGTCTTAAAGTGCTAACAGGGGATTACTGAGGTAAATGTTGAAAGAGGTTTAGCCACTGTGCTTAGGCAGTGCTCTTAATTACATTTCAACAGAGTGTCCCGCATGCAGTTGGACGAGAGATCATAGTGATGTCAGGTAAAGGGGGGGCTTAAGTAGGCAGATAAAGCCAAGCTAATAGAGATAACTTGAATCTGTAATTAAAGGTCTTTTTTAGTTAAGACAAGGAGCTGGCACTTGTTGGCCAAGGCATCTGCGGCAGGACCGAAGACCTGACAGTCCTAAAAGTTGTGGACTTTCTTCCTTTCTTGTTGCAGCTTCAGGTCTCATGGTCATTTTGGAAACCTTTTTCTTGTTTGGAATGAATGCATTGATAATTACTTCCTGACTGAGATCCTGGACAGATTCCCATTTTTCTGGCAGACATTCAGAGGTGAGTCTAATGTCACGTCTGTCTTTATAACGTCACTTCACCCTTCCGCTATTTAATAGTTTATTTATACTGTATATTTTTAACCTGTGATGTGAGGTAATGATTTAGGCTGTATTTTAAACACTTTCATTACACTGTAGATCCATTGCAACTATGTGCAACATTTTCATAGCACAGTATATTTTAACATATACATCATCCGTATATGATGACTTTTTTATGCTGAATAATGACTTGAAATGATCTTTTTAGAGCTGTTTCACTGTAAAACTGCTTTGAAATAATCGTTACTGTATAAAGCACTATATATGGTGACTTGACTTGACTTGAATAGAACATGCAATTCATGTTAACCTTAACCTCTATTCCTTTACATGTTAACATCACATTTATCTATTTAGGTAGTTGGTTGTGTTTATATCTTTGTCGCTTCTGTTCTGTCTCACATTTGAACTATTGGATATACTGTGTGCCATTATCATACAAAGGAAGTACATTAGACCAGATGATTATTATCTATGACCTACCCAAATGCAAGGCTTGATTTAAGTCGTCAGCAGTTTTCCCTTAATTTATTCCTTTAATGAGATTAGTCACAAGCAAATCCATCTAGTTCAAGTCTGTGACTTGGATATGCATCACTTGTTGCATGTGTGACAAGTGATGGAATAATATATTTATTGTTCCAAATGAGGGTCATTTTTAAATTAAAAATATTGTTTGTCCAAAATTAGCAATGGTACAAGCATGTTTATCAACATGCACCTATGTATTTTCAAATTATACAGTTTAATATTTTGGAGTTAATATTTAAAAGTAAGGTGCATTTTGATAAAAGTTCTCATATGAATTTTGGGAGGAAAAAAGTTTTTAATTCTACTTAAATATGCGTGTACCGGTAAATAATAAATATAGATAATATCATTCCATAATAAACAAACACTTCCATGCATCAGGCAGGGTTTTAATACTGTTGACGGTGTGTCTGCCTGCACCACATTTAACATATAAACCGATTGTATCCCAGATTTATCCCCAAGGTGTTTTTAGGACATCTCTGGGGCTAATGGAGGCTAATAGGCTTAGCACTTAGGGTGTATTGTCCAGTATGCTTACAGGCAAGGTTTGCTGAGGGTAAAACTCTAAACTCCGGGATTACCTCCAACACATCCCTTTAAAATGCTGTATAGTCAGGATTTAGCTAATAGGATCTTAGGGGGGAATAGGGGCCCTGAAGGTAGTTTGGGGGTTGGCTGACAGCAGGACTGCATGCATGCAGGTCAGCAGATGCAGCAGGCAGACTGCTGGACTAACAGGAGGATTACTGGACTCAGATTAGAACGGCTCCTCATAACAGAGGCAGTCCCATGCAGAATACAGGAGAATTATCCAAGAATTAAGATCTGTATAGAATTATCTAGATCGTGTTATTATTCCAGTAAATAAATTCTTGCAGATTGAGAAATAGACACTTCACCGATGAAGCCTATGACAATCCTCAATATAATATAATATAATATAACATAATATAATATAATTAGTGCTGGGCAATCGATTACTCGCGATTAGCATCCAAAATAAAAGTTCATGTTTACATAATATAGGCTATGTGTGTGTACTGTGTATAATTATTATGCCGGCCTATATATAAATACACACTCATTTATAAAATGTTTAAGATTTTATATATATAGAGAGAGAGAGAGAAAAATATATATTCAGTATATACATGCAAATATTTCTTAAATATACATGAAGGAATGTATTATATATACATAATAATTATACACAGTACACCCACATGAAACATAATTTTGGGAGGAGTCACCCATCTAATCTTCTAATTAATACCAAGATATAAAACTAGCAGCTTACCTCTTCCCATTTTTAGTTCCTGCAGCATCCCTCCTCCTCCCCTGCTCCTCCTTTTGTACAATTTTTCCTGTTATAGGGGGGCAATCGGAGCTCGGGTAGAATATCCTCTCCGAGCCCCTCTATAGCAGACAGCAAGCCAAATCTGTTTACCACTTTCACTAAGATTATATGGGTACACAAACTCGCAAAATATTATGTAAACATGAACATTTATTTTGGATGTGATGAATCCAGATTAATCGATTGCCCAGCACTAAATATAATATAATACTATACATTTTCCTGTTATAGCCCTGGATGTTTGGCTCAACTTCACAGGAAATCCCAACTGGTCACACTATAATTAAGCATTAATTTTAACTGGAAATCTCAAACTGGGGAACAAAGGTGTTTACAAATTTGTCACAACCTATCATTTTCCTTCTTGTTTCTCAATATCACCCTGAAAGGAGCAACATTACAGAAATATCTTACACCTGAGTGAGTGAAGATAAAGCACAGGAGAAGTGAACAGGTATGCTACTTTATTACATCACATTTACTGTATATTCTTTATAACATTGATGTTTGAATTCGTGGAATGTTTTTATTGATTGTTCACTGTCCTGTTTAAAAAAAGAAAATCATTAGTAGGCCCGTTAGATAGTCGCCTAATAGTAGTATAATAGTAGCCTTCAAGAGCCGATGGAATCAGTTGTGTGTGAATATGACTCGGTGCAGTTTCAGTGACTGTGAATAGACTAGGCTATACATCATGCCAAGTACACAATGTTCCATTCGTTCCAGACAGTCTGAACATCAATGGTGATGTTATACTCTTTCTGCACCCTACATTAGGTGGCGACAAATGACAGTCTTTATGAATGATATTCGTTCAAAACACTGATTCATTCAACAAGAGTCTATGAGTAAAGGGCCATTACCACAGAACATGTTTTTGTGGTTAAGAATTAACGCAAGACTCAGATCAGTGGATCAGCTCTTGTTGTTTTTTTAAAGTTGAACTTTTAATTTTAATTTTAATCACCGCGTTTTTAAAACAGCCTAGCGCATGTTTACATAGAAAAGAGTGGAAAAGCAGTGAAATAGAATGCAAAAATGCTTCCTAATAATGGCAATCGATTCATTCAAAATCACTGAATCCTTTAGAAGTGAACCCCCACTGTGTTGCAAGTTACTTAAAGGGATAGGCCATCCAAAAAAAAAAAAAAATTCTGTCATTTACTCACCCTCATGTAATTCCAAACATGTATGCATTTCTTTCTTCTATTGAACACAAAGAATATATTATGAAGAATGTTGATAGCCAAAATGCAGTGTGTGGTTTTTTAATGTTTACTACTATTTAGAGAATGTGTATGTTTGTTACAGTCAAGGAGGAGGCAGTGTCATGACCCCACGTGAACAGCTAAGGAAGATAACAGCGCTGGGAGAGCAAGGCGCCCTAGATGAGAAACACTGGTACCGACTGGTCAATGGAATGTCTGCTGGAGGTGAGAGTCTGTCACGGAAGTGGCACTACCTATGAAACACGTTTGACTAGCTGATCACAATCTTGAAGAAATATAGCTAAGAAAGAGCTAATACTATTATTGACACCTTCATCTGTTACCCTGCGTGTGAAACAGAGTTGCGGCAAAGGCAGGAGCTCATGATGAGGAACCAGATGGCCATGGCTCCACAGATCCTGGCTCAGGGTCAGCAGAGACTGCAGGGTGTTCCCGCTCAGTTTGATCCCCGCTTCATGGAGAGGTTTGTTAGAATGAACTCCAGAACTAACAACACAGTAAAAGAGAATCTCTGATACTTAGAAGGCCATTTCAGCTATTATTGTACTCAATTCAATCAGAGTGCAATAATCATGTGTGCAAATATAACGTACATTAAAAGTAGGCTACTATAAAAAGAGAAACCTAAGCAATAAACCTGAAATACAAACAAAAATAGAACATGAGAATATAGGAATACAATTTAACAGTAATAGAATTACAACGCAATGTAGAAAATAGAAATAAATTAGATAACAGAATAAAGTCAAACAAAATGTAAGCTGGACTTTAATGATGAATTAATCCTCTTTATCTGCAGAGAACTGGTGCCGCCCACTGAGATGGTATCAGCTGATGCTAGACAAATCCATATGGGTGCCCACCACCTCGGCCCACCACTGCCCCCAAACTCCAATGTTATTCCAGGCAGGGGATTCCCTGGCACAGGTTGGAATGGGATTACATACAGGTTAATATTAAAGGATAAGGTAAGCTCATTGAGCAATCTAATTTGATTAATTTTTTAATTACCAGGTTACGGCTTCCTTCCAACCGAAACTATGGAGACGGTTGCCAGAAGACAAGAGTTAATTCACAAACAGAACATAGCCAGGTAAGTTTCTGTGTATTTGCCTGCCATTTAAAACAATATTAAATTGAATTAAAAAGGATGAATAAAATAAAAGCTATTTTCTAGAGTACAATACAAAGCTATTAATAAATGTAATCAATAAATGTTTTTGTTTTTTTAAATGAGGATGGAGATGAATGCTATCCTGCACCAAAAAGAGTTGGAGAACGCCCACCAAAAAGGTCTTATTGGTATGGAGAATCCCATGATGTACCAGGGCATCCAACCCAATCCAATGGCCTTCAGGGGCCGCCAGCGACTCCCGGATGGTCATGATGTATTCGTCCACCGCACCACACTTGAAGACCTGCATGCTAACAGTCTCCTCATGTCAAGCCCTTACCCACCGATCAGCACACTGCAAAGGGAGCGAGGACGCAGGACAGGCAGGAGGACCACCAATCATAAGAGCTCAGACAGCAACATCACTCTCCCCAAAGGCCAATCAGACGAGAAGAACATCGAGCAAAGTCCAGGAGGTGCATCAGGGGAGGAGAAGGAAGTTGAAGGGAAAGGTGAAATGAGCATCGAGGCCACCACCAGCAAACCACACCAAACCAAAGTAGAAACAGAGCTGTCTTCAACCAGCGGTAGGAAAAGT
The DNA here is from genome assembly GCA_023029165.1 of Gobiocypris rarus. NCBI lineage: Eukaryota > Metazoa > Chordata > Actinopteri > Cypriniformes > Gobionidae > Gobiocypris > Gobiocypris rarus. The sequence continues at coordinate 12,602,343 of CM040915.1, read as the reverse complement.
TTTAAGGAAGGAGAGCCAGGCATTCGCAAGGCATGTATTAGTGGACAGGAGGGTTGTGCAGAAGTCACCAACTGCAATGTTAGCACCAGTGAAAAAGACATTTCCAACCCTTGCTCGGCTTTCCAAGACAAGTTTCTGTACCCATCTGCCACTGGCCCGCTCACAGGAATGCCCTACATGCTCCCAGTGCCAGGAAATGGACTTCTACCACTTGGTGTGTTTGTTAGTTCCCCCATTTTTTAAAATGCATTGGTTGTGTTTAGCAGTGTTATTTTAGTATTATTTAGGCTATTATAATATTTATTCATATTTTAAATTAGCTTATATTTTTATATTTTCAAATTAATTTTAGATAAAGTTTTAGTAATTTTGTTATGTGCTTTTGTCTTTGTTTGTTTTTTAATATTTCTTTAGTTTTAGAATTTAGTGCTTCAAATTAAACGATTTAACTATTTGTTTCAGTTAGATGCAAAGGCAACATGTCTATGTTGTTTAGTTTTAGTTTTTCATCTAATATTTTTATTTTATTTTTAGCTTTATATCAAAGATTAAAAAAACATTTGCAAAAAGTTTCAAACAAACTTCTTTAATGTTGTCATTATGGGGTATTGTTTGTAGAATATTGAGGAAAATAATGAATTAAATCAATTTTGGAATAAGGCTGTAACATAACAAAATGTGTAAAAGTGAAGCGCTGTGAATACTTTCCAGATGCAATGTATAAAGACGATGACGCATTAGTCAATGTTACCTATTAATTTGTATTTGTTTTCAACTAGGACCTCCTAATATGTTTCTTAATGGAGAAGAGATGTCTTCATTACCAGATATTCGCAAATGGACAGTTGATGACGTCTTCAGCTTCATCAGTGAAATGCCAAGCTGCGCTGAATATGCACAGGTAGCCTAATAGAAACGTAAAATGACAAAATGCAATTATAATCTTAATGTGTGTTTGTTAAAATAGAATTATTTTGTGTGTCGTCCGCTGCAGACATTCAAAGACCACATGATTGATGGAGAGACGTTACCTCTTCTTACAGAGGAGCACCTCCTGGATACACTTGGGCTAAAGCTTGGGCCGGCGCTCAAGATACGATCCCAGGTATTTAAAGGGGACAAAATTCGATATAATATCGTAATAAGCAGGTTAATCATTAAAAGTACTGAGAAAATTCAAGTGAAATAAACTGTACACATACATGACTGATTATTTTAATGTCGGCATGCAACAGAAGTTGCAATAGTCTTTTCTTCCCTGTTGTGATGTACATCCGAGCAAAACGGCTTTGCAAACGAGAACAAATGTTGGGGCTTGATTTTGTTCATGGGGAATGGATTGGACTGTTGTGGTTTGCTATTGGTGGTCACGTCAGTAAATAGTTATAAGAGGTTGCTGCAAAAGGGAGGGGTAGTTATTTTGATTAAAGATTATGATTTTTTTTTTTAAATGTTTCACGGATAAAATCATTTATGATAAACACTGCAATATTCCATTGATTTCATGGTGAAGTGAATAGTTCTTTCTATCCTCCAAAAGGTCCTTGATCTTTAAAAGGTTAAAGATTAATAAGGAATTAGCTCTATCTCTTCTGACTCAGTAAAGGTTATTCTACTCTCTTTTTAGTTGTCCCGAAGGATGGGTAACATGTTCTACAACTTGATGAACTTGCCCCTGCCTGTCTCTGGCCTGCAGCCTCCACCTGAGAAAAGTGGAGACAGATCATCAGACATCAGCTCCCCCCTCAACTGCAACAGTGTGGAGCTGCTCAGCAGCCCCAGAGACACAGAGGCTCTTAAATCTACGGAGCCTGTAAGTGAAGCTGATAATCCCTCACCGACCCAGATGAGTGAGACCACCTGAAAGAGCACAACTATATTGGACTTCTTCTTTTGTCTTTTTTTACCTCAAAGTCTTTTACTGTTTTGACACCTAATGCTTAAGGTAAACAGAAACTGACATTTCTATGAATACTAAAATCATATATTTTTTTCATGACAAATATTATGATTTGTGTAATGCCATAGATTCAAAATATGGTCTCCAACAGAGTTAGACTGATGAATGCTGGATTTTTCTACGTATATTATATTTTGTAATATAATAAGTTAGTAAATCAATTACAAATAATGTTGCCCTTTTTTATCTTTATTTATTGTAAAATTGTATTTTGGTTTTTACTCAAACTTGAATTATTCTCTATTGTCATGTGTTGTTTTCTATGAAGAAAAATAAAAAATAATTCCTTTGGTATTTGGTTAAATTGGTATGTCAACATTTTTAAAAGATTTAAATACATTTTCACAAAAAAATACACAAAATATATACTTTTATTTTTCAACAAATTAAAATACATTATGTCTGAGTCTAAATCCCTTGTGATTTTTGTAAATGAAATACACATTAAACCCATTGTAGCCTAAATTAAGCTGTTACTCTAAGGGGCGAGCTAGTTTTTACCAAATGTTTTGTAGTAATATGTATATATATATATATATATATATATATATATATATATATATATATATATATATATATATATATATATATATATATATATATATATATACAGGTTCTACTCAAAAATTAGCATATTGTGATAAAAGTTCATTATTTTCCATAATGTAATGATAAAATTAAACTTTCATATATTTTAGATTCATTGCACACCAACTGAAATATTTCAGGTCTTTTATTGTTTTAATACTGATGATTTTGGCATACAGCTCATGAAAACCCAAAAATCTCAAAAAATTAGCATATCATGAAAAGGTTCTCTAAACGAGCTATTAACCTAATCATCTGAATCAACTAATTATCTCTAAACACCTGCAAAAGATTCCTGAGGCTTTTAAAAACTCCCAGCCTGGTTCATTACTCAAAACCGCAATCATGGTTAAGACTGCCGACCTGACTGCTGTCCAGAAGGCCATCATTGACACCCTCAAGCGAGAGGGTAAGACACAGAAAGACATTTCTGAATGAATAGGCTGTTCCCAGAGTGCTGTATCAAAGCACCTCAGTTGGAAGTCTGTGGGAAGGAAAAAGTGTGGCAAAAAACGCTGCACAACGAGAAGAGGTGACCGGACCCTGAGGAAGATTGTGGAGAAGGACCGATTCCAGACCTTGGGGACCTGGAAGCAGTGGACTGAGTCTGGAGAAACATCCAGAGCCACCGTCCACAGGCGTGTGCAGGAAATGGGCTACAGGTGCCGCATTCCCCAGGTCAAGCCACTTTTGAACCAGAAACAGCGGCAGAAGCGCCTGACCTGGGTTACAGAGAAGCAGCACTGGACTGTCGCTCAAATTTAGCATTTCATTTGGAAATCAAGGTGCCAGAGTCTGGAGGAAGACTGGGGAGAAGGAAATGCCAAAATGCCTGAAGTCCAGTGTCAAGTACCCACAGTCAGTGATGGTCTGGGGTGCCATGTCAGCTGCTGGTGTTGGTCCACTGTGTTTTATCAAGGGCAGGGTCAATGCAGCTAGCTATCAGGAGATTTTGGAGCACTTCATGCTTCCATCTGCTGAAAAGCTTTATGGAGATGAAGATATCGTTTTTCAGCACGACCTGGCACCTGCTCACAGTGCCAAAACCACTGGTAAATGGTTTACTGACCATGGTATTACTGTGCTCAATTGGCCTGCCAACTCTCCTGACCTGAACCCCATAGAGAATCTGTGGGATATTGTAAAGAGAAAGTTGAGAGACGCAAGACCCAACACTCTGGATGAGCTTAAGGCCGCTATCGAAGCATCCTGGGCCTCCATAACACCTCAGCAGTGCCACAGGCTGATTGCCTCCATGCCGCATTGAAGCAGTCATTTCTGCAAAAGGATTCCCGACCAAGTATTGAGTGCATAACTGAACATAATTATTTGAAGGTTGACTTTTTTGTATTAAAAACACTTTTCTTTTATTGGTCCGATGAAATATGCTAATTTTTTGAGATTTTGGGTTTTCATGAGCTGTATGCCAAAATCATCAATATTAAAACAATAAAAGACCTGAAATATTTCAGTTGGTGTGCAATGAATCTAAAATATATGAAAGTTTAATTTTATCATTACATTATGGAAAATAATGAACTTTTATCACAATATGCAAATTTTTTGAGAAGGACCTGGATACATATATATATATATATATATATATATATATATATATATATATATATATATATATAATACAAAATAATAATAATTGTATTCTTAGCTTAAAAGAGCTGAATGGTTGAAAGATTCATTATTTCAAAACATATTTTAGGATTTTATTTTAGGTAACAATAGTCATTTTATTTAAGGTTTAAATAACTTTAATAACCATGGTTCAAATGTTTCTTCTCAGGTGTCAAACATTTAAGAAATATTAAGGGATGTGTTTTATGATAATACTTTATCATCTAATTGTGGGGGGGTTGTCAACTTTTTTGAGTCAACTCAACGCTCCTGTTTCAGTGTTAAACTATTGATATTTTCAGCCAGCAGTTTGCTTCGTACAATAAGTCGAACAGCATAATTTCCCCGCCAAACACTGAATTTTCCTTTATTTGTGAGAAAACGCTTCCCGGCCAAATACGGATATTTCCGGGTTTCCTTGTTTTCACTGTTAGACGCAAGGGGATATGGAATGTCAGGGCTGCCAATAATATAAATAAATAAATAATGAAAATAACTATAAAAAATGAATAACTATTTATACATTTATTTCCATATTTCTGTATTTATTTATTTATTTATTTATTTATTTATTTATTTATTTATTTATTTATTTATTTATTTATTTATTTATTTATTTATTTATTTATTTCCATATATATTTATTTATTCTATTCATGTATTCCTTTCTACATTTATTTATTTATTTATTTATTTATTTATTTATTTATGCATTTATTTCTTCCAACATTTATTTGTGCGTAGGGTAATGAGGAGGGCGGGGTTTACCTCAGACATAGCAATCGAGCTCAGAGAAGGCGAGGGTGAAACGTTGAGGCCACAGTGACACCTTGTGGTGTGGCTGAAATACAATAAATACAGCCTACTGACGCTGATACCAGACCATTGCATTTTAATGTAACTTCCAAAAACAATACTGACAGCAACAGAAACAATTTGTTCTATTAAGCGGTGGTAGTCTTTAGCCTACTTCCAAAAACTCATGTCCAGGGGCAACTTTATTAAATGTATGAACGTCACGTTAATCCAAATATATGGCATGACGGAATCAATGAAGTGATACGTTTAATATGAAAGTAAAACAGACAGCAGGTGGCAGCATGTCATTGTCTTAATGAGTGACTTACTTGATTCCTTAAAATACACTGAATCAAAAACAATGTATATATAAATAATAATAATATATTTATTATTATTATTATTATTATTATTAGGCTACAATGAGGTTGGGGGACGGGTACCCCTCAATATTGGAAAATGCTGCATGTGTCACACCCAAAAATTAGCCTATCACATATAGGCTACTCCGTTTGCAGTGCATATGCAGTGCGTATTTTTTTTTCGTACCCAGGTTAACCGATTGAAGCTTTCACACGCCGATGCGGTCCGGCGATCCGTTCTGGGAGTGGTGCATACAGCAGTGCAGTGATCGTTTCATTTAATAATATCAATTGCCTAATAAGAAGAAGAAGAAGAAGAAAGAAAGAAAGAAAGAAAGAAAGAAAGAAAGAAAGAAAGAAAGAAAGAAAGAAAGAAAGAAAGAAAGAAAGAAAGAAAGAAAGAAAGAAAGAAAGAAAGAAAGAAAGAAAGAAAGAAAGAAAGAAAGAAAGAAAGAAAGGTGATTTCATGGAATGTACACAAAAAATTTTTGGTTTTTGTATTTTTTTTCACCTGTTGTAGCTCATTATGAACTTCATGTTGTATGATAGCCTATAACACCATTGTTGTGCCCTATAAAGCCTGGGTGCGATTTGTAAATTGTCTAATGATAATAATAATAATAATAGCCTAATAATAATAAATAATAAAGTTATGTAGGCATATATATATATATATATATATATATATATATATATATATATATATATATATATATATATATATATATATATATATATATATATATATATATATATAAAGAGAGAGAGAGAGAGAGAGAGAGAGAGAGAGAGAGAGAGAGAGAGAGAGAGAGACATTTTTTAACAATCAATAATTTCATTTCATTCAATCTTTGAAGTAGATTATTAGATAGAGATAGCTTCGATATTTGATCAGTATGATACTTGGATAGACACTTTACTATTCTGAAAAAAAAAACGAGATACAAACCTGTAAATATTCAATCGACTTTTCTGAAATTCAAAACAAATATTAATGCATTCGTAATTTCCATTTATGAATGTAGCTGCTATATGGTCACGCAGGTTTGTGCATTAAACTCAAAAATAGCCTATCATGTTGTTCCCCTGAACATGACCCCTTCTCTGCCAACGTTTTGAACACTTGGTCATGCATTTATTTATTTATTTTTATTTTAAATAACGCATATAGGCCTAAATAGAAATGATCAGAAACAAATCTACAGCTGAACTGCATTGTTTTTGATTCAGTGTATTTTAAGGAATCAAGTAAGTCACTCATTAAGACAATGACATGCTGCCACCTGCTGTCTGTTTTACTTTCATATTAAACGTATCACTTCATTGATTCCGTCATGCCATATATTTGGATTAACGTGACGTTCATACATTTAATAAAGTTGCCCCTGGACATGAGTTTTTGGAAGTAGGCTACCACCGCTTAATAGAACAAATTGTTTCTGTTGTGTCAGTATTGTTTTTGGAAGTTACATTAAAATGCAATGGTCTGGTATCAGCGTCAGTAGGCTGTATTTATTGTATTTCAGCCACACCACAAGGTGTCACTGTGGCCTCAACGCTTCACCCTCGCCTTCTCTGAGCTCGATTGCTATGTCTGAGGTAAACCCCGCCCTCCTCATTACCCTACGCACAAATAAATGTTGGAAGAAATAAATGCATAAATAAATAAATGAATAAATAAATAAATATAGAAATAAATAAATGCATAAATAAATAACTGTAGAAAGGAATAAATGTAGAAAGGAATAAATGTGGAAATAAATAAAAATAGAAATAAAAAATGTATAAATAAATAAAAGAATAAATAAATATATATGGAAATAAATAAATAAATAAATATCGAAATAAATGTATAAATAATTTTTTTTTTTTTTGCTTTTCTATGTATGTTTATTTATATATTTATTTATTTATTTTTGCTTTTTTACATTTCTTTGTATATTTATTTATTTTTAATATTGGCAGCCCAGACATTCCATAAGGGGACGCCATTGCGCATCTTCTGAATGAGTAGAATCTCCAGACCAAAACACACAAATGATCGTATAAGCAGATGCATATGCAAAATAACGTGATCATCAACATTAAAGGAACTGTAGGCCTATGTAAGAAATGTATTTCAATTAATCATAAAATGGCCTTGTCATGTCACTATAGACATTAAGAAATCATGTTAATTTCAAATACTTATATCACTGACAACAGTAGTCCGGCCAGGATATTGTAATTTTAAAAGTTAAGTTGCAGCCCTCAATTGATGTTGACATGTTGTGTTTAGGCCTGAAGCGCCACCCTCCACCCATCTACCAGTCATGAAGTCAGTAGCCTACTGTCTCGGCATCTGGGTTGCCAGCTCTGCTCTAGTTACCACAGCTGCAACTACAAACTTTTTGGATAAAAAATGTTTAACTTTACGAAACCTAAAAGACCTCTCATGAAACATAAACATAATTAACAAAAAGAAAAACCCAACTTACTGTGTAGGACTCGACACTTGCCATTTGGAAGCTCCTTGAAGCAGCCTACGTGAGTCAGGGCGAAGCAAGAAGAGGGAGAGGGGATACACCTCTCTACAGTAATTTGAAAGTGATTGCAGTACCAGTTTTGGCCACAATCCTACATACAGGTCCTTTAAACAGCATATGAATCAAAATGTTATTGAATGAAATGTGGACCAAGGACGAGCTACAGGCAGGACCTTGCAAGCAGGGTTGTTGATGGACTCGATCTACTCCACATCTGTGTTTGATAATCGCTCTGAAACTGATCAGAATGTAGTCTTTCACAAAAACGTGATTTTCTCAGCTTTTTGTTCAAAATTTCGCTTTTTTTTAATGAAACTTACCAATATTCAAGTGTTGATAAAAAAGTAAAGCATGAAGCTATGATAAAACGTTTTTTTTGTTTGTTTTTATTCTATGGTCTTATCACATTTTAGTGAAAATGGTCAAAAACCCAGGTGGTTGTTAACAACTTTTTTTTAAACGCTGGGGGAAAGAGTTAAAGAGGGCAAATGATAACATTCAACTGAACATTCAACTGCATTTTAATAAGTTCTTCTTCTTTAACGGCGGTTGACATCCGTCCATATAGCGTGCGCAGGTAGTGTTAATGGTATGACCCATTTCAGGGGTGGCCAAAATTACGATTTAAAATCAATCAGAGCTAGAAATGTATCTTCATATTTACAGTTAAAGCTTCATATTACGGATCCACAAATTACTTTGACGCCTTCTTTCGGGGGATCACATCCCCCCTAAACGCCCCCTTAATTATTTTGTGTAACACTTGGTGTGCTTCACCTGCACTTCAGATGGCAGTATCCTTTCATTCACGTTTTAATCTGCCAAGCGAAGAAGTGACTGATCACGGGCTATTCGAAATATCGCGAGATCTCCCTCCCCACTCTGTTCGTCACCACGTCAAGGGAACCCAGAAGTTAGAAATCATGGCGGAACGCAGGAGACACAAGAAGCGAATTCAGGTACCAAATTCACGTAACATTAGCTATCAGATGCTCAATCTTAGATCTCTTTTTGACATTGTATCGTTTCTCGAGTTAGCATTTTGTTCGACATAACATACAGCTGTACATTGAGCCGTTATTTTTGCAGCGCTCTCATATACGGGAGGTGGATTATTTATCAGTGTTGGCGCAATTTTTGCGCCTCGCTTCGGTAATGTAATGTATCGCTTGGCATGTATCTACACATTTATACACTTTCTCGATGGATTTGATATGACCATGACCTGATTTTAATGTCTCTCCCCTGTGAAGAGTGTGTCTGGTGGCACAGCTGATGGAGTTGGCCATCTTAGCTCGGCACAGCCTGCTCGATTTGCAGGCTGTTCTTATTAACCAGCTGCTGTCTCATATGCTTCACAAATTTGACCGAATTCGTCGATTGCACCATCGCCACATTTATACCTATTTGCAGTTTATTAAAGAGTCATTTCCCCCAAAAAATAAAAAAGCTGTCTTTACTCACCTCATGTTTTTTTCAGTCTCATTTGACTTTCTTTTTGCGTTGAATAAACACGGACTTAGGCAGGATGCCTCAGTCACCATTTAACGTTACGGCATAAAAGTGAACTGTGACTTTCATTCCATTACATTTTACCTAATATTTCATTTTCCATTAGAAAACGCATATTTTTGGGGGGTGAATTATCCCTGTAAAGCCATCATTAACATGTGTGTAGCATCCTCAATATGTCAATCAAATGCAAAATGCTGCATTATGTGGATCTGCCACTGACTTAAAACCAAGGCCTGCTTTTAGTTTAATCAGGACATTTAAGTAGCTTTTATAAACGTGCTTTAGAGTAAAACATTACTTGTTTCTTGTTAAAACAGCTCAAACATGCTTTTTATTCAAGGACTAGACCTGTCTGTGAAACTATGGGCTAGTGTGCTACTAACTTAGACAACATTTTTGGTCATAGTCAGAATGTGTTTATCATCACTAAAAAACAGTGTCAAGGTTGGCATCTCATTTGGCTTCGAGACAAATCTACTGTGTGTTCCTGTAATAAGTGTGAGGTTATGTAAAATAACAGTGGAGTTTTTGAGTAATGACGTGTTGTCTTGATAAGAGAGCCACTCTTCATGATCCTTCCTGAATGTTGGTTTTGCTCTTATGCAACAGGTTGAAATCCACTGTCATTGCTTGTCTGTTTTCTTTCAGTGTATAAACATGTAATTTTTTCCTGTGATGGTGAAGCAGAATTTTCATCATCATTACTCGTGTCATGTGATTCTTTAGAAATAATTCTAATATGCTGATTTAGGGCTCAAAAAACTATTATTATCAGTTGAAAACAGTTGTGCTGTTTAATATTTTGGTTGAAACAACAGCATTTATTTAAAACAGATCTTTTTGTAATATTATTGTAACTGTCTTTACAGTAATTTTTTATCAATTTAATGTGTCCTTGCTGAATAAAAGTACCGCCATGTAAATTAAAATTGCATTCCCACTCTGAGTTATAGAGGAGAAACCCTGCATTACTTTTACTTATTAACAATCAATAGGAAACCCTAAATCAAATCTTTAGACTGTAAAAGTTTCCAAGCTAAAACAAAGTACCCCTGAATTTTTTTTCACTGTCAAGATGCCGATTAGACTGGTACAGGGAAGTACAAAGTCTGTCATCATTTACTCATCCTCATGTTTTTCCAAACCTGTATGATTTTCTTTTTTCTGTGGAACACGAAAGAAGATTTATTTTTGTTTTTTAAATGTCAGTTTTTTTTTTGACCATACAATGAAATTGCAACCATGACATTATTCGAAACATAATCTTGTGTGTTGCTGAAGAGAGTAAGTCTTACAGGTTTGGAAAGCAATTAATTTTCATTTTTGTGTGGATTATCCCTTGAAGCAGCAGTTTATCTGAAGCCAGCAACCTGCTTAATGTAGTACAACCTTCACTTCAGTACCCAACCGTAAAGATGATAAGACCAGGGCCTACTGTAGTGCAAGACAAGTTGTTATTTACCAAGGCGACTGAGGCACTTTTTATACCACCTGGTATTAAGATGTGTTTTGGTTGCTTGGATCACAAGTGGACAAGGGCGACACATACCCGTTTACACCTGGCGTTTTAATTGGTTTCTCTTGTCCACTTCTGTCCTGATTTCTTCGAGGGAAAGGTCTATGCTATGGGGAGTGTCTTTCAATCTAATGGACAAAATAAGCAATTTACATACAAACATGCCCAGAGATGGCAGAAAACGGGAATACAGGGAGCATCAGCTCTTTTCTTCTTTGACTGCCGCGAGACCACGCCGAATGCATGCATATTAGAAATCAGGAATGGTGAGAACATTATTCTTGGTACTTTTTTCGTCTTCAAACCAAACTTGCCGTCTCCAGCCAACAAAGTTAAAATCCTGTCTGGCTAGTGCACTTCTCATAATGTTTACGCATTAGGCAGAGAGTAGGCGGTCTTTTGTGGCTGTTCGAACACATTCGATCACGTGTGTTTACACTAAGAAAGCAATCCGCTGAAATGCGTTTTCAAACCTCCTCTTGAAGTGGTCGAAAGTGGACAAGCTCAAAACTAGCTTCGTCCACACATGTGGTCCGATTTACCAAAGTGCATCTTCATAGGGCCTAGGACAATATAATCAGAAAACATCAGGCAACATGCCAGTAACTCCCAGACAAAAAATACCATGTTTGTATGGTCTTCATTGAGTCATGCATGAGACATTCTGACCAAATCGAGTGACTGGCAGATTGTGGAGCCCTAAACACACTCTCATACTAAGACCTCAGGCTTAAGAGTGTAGTTATGCCTGGTAGTCATTCATTACTTGTATGAATGATGTCTCTATAGCCTGGATTTGGAAGGGGGTGGGGGTTGTATAGTGTGGTCACACAAGTAATGATCTTTAGTTTAATAAAGCGGGTCAGTGAGGACTCTCTGTCTGAATGGAGATGGCAATTTCAGTGTATGGATTACAGAGCACAGCACATTAGTGTGTGGTGAGCTGAGGCTTTTAATTAGTTCACATTCATTGAGACCGTGACCGGCGAGGGTCCTGCTGCCAGTGCGGGAGGTTCATTTCAAAGTTTTTTCACAGGGGTTAGCTGGATTCCTGCACTGCTGTTATCCTAAATTCTCTTGAATGTCATTTTCACTGGAATTAAGGGCTGTAGCCAAAGGAACAAACCAGCTTTTTGTCGTTTCTGCTACTATGAACCTTGGTTTAGTATCTCGGTCCTCTCCCATGGTGTCTCGTGTCAGTGGCCCAGAATTATGCTCTATGTAATAGGGACATATTACAAATTTTTATTATTAAAAATATATATATTTTCAAGTTTTGGCCGATTGTCTGAAATAATGAAAAACCAAAAAAACATAATTTCAGAGGTGAATGTCAGGATTACATCCATTTTTTTTTTAATCCACCTGGATAAATTAAGGTAAAATTGGAATGTGCATTTTTAATTTAAGTTGACTTAAAAAAGGGTTTAAATTACAATAAATGGAAATGACTTGTTTATATTTGACTTTGTGTTGTGTTATACCATTAGTAGATTGCTGCGAGCACAAGTAAAAACAAACATATTATTGCACTAGCATTTGCAAAGTTATTGCACTTTGAACAAAGTAACATGCTTCATAATAATAATTATCTCAATTTGGTAACATTTAACAGCATTATTAAATTATAAATTGTGTAAAATATGCATGCTACTACCGTTCAATAGTTTGGGGTCGGTAAGATTTCTTTTCAAATGTTTTAAAAAGTCTATGCTTCCCAAGGCTGCATTTATTTAAACAAAAGAAAGTAAAAACAGTAATGTAATTTCAATTTATATTACTCATTTTCTATTTTAATTTTTCTATTTTTATTTATTTCAAAATGTAGTCAAAGCTGAATATTCAGCTGCTGTCATTACTCCGTGTCACATGATCCTTCAGAAATCATTCTAATATGCCGATTTGCTGCTCAAACATTTATGATCAATGTTGTTAATAGTGCAATATTTTTTGTTGAAACATATATTTCATTTATTTCAGGATTCTTTGATGAATAGAACGTTTTAAAAAGTAGCATTCAATTGATTTTTTTGTTGTTGATTTTTTTACAATTTTAAATGTTGAATAATTTTTTTAAATAAAAGTATCAATATCTTTTAAATCATATTGCCCATAAACTTTTGAATTAAAGTATGTTCAATATTGACTGATGGTTAAAAAGTCACAAATTTCAGCTGGTAACAAATATGGTATTGATTATACTGTACGCTTTGACTGCATAGCAGTATGTGATCTGATTCAGTTTCAGTTGGAAACTTGTTTAAATCTTCAGCAGACAAGTTTTATCAAGTCTTTACAATCTTTGATCTCACTTTTTTCAGGAGGTCAGTGAACCTACCAAGGAGGAGAAGGCGGTGGCCAAGTACCTGCGCTTTAACTGCCCTACCAAATCCACCAACATGATGGGACATCGAGTGGATTACTTTGTCGGTCAGTACACTCATTCATGTCTTGCTTGCTTCTGTTCCCTCTGCATAGGGTTTATATCAAGGTTTCTTTTAATTATTTATTTTTAGCTTCAGAGGCTGTCATTAAAGCAAATGTTTGTTTTCTGCTCATCAGCCTCTAAAGCAGTCGACTGTCTGCTGGATTCAAAGTGGGCCAAAGCAAAGAAGGGTGAGGAAGCTTTGTTCACAACCAGAGAGTCGGTGGTGGACTACTGCAACAGGTAAACCTAGTCTTTTGGCCAGGTAAACCTAGTCGTTTTCGCGTCATCTCCGGGTGTAGAGCCAGAAGACGCGAATAAGAACTTGCGCGCTGTGAGAAGATCTGTCTCTGTGCCCTCATCCGAAAGCGCGCACTCGTCTCACAGCGTGCAAATATTGAGTTATCTTTCAAGTCTTGCTCTTAAACGGACAAACTCACAAAAAGTATGTCAACATGTCCATCTTGATGAGTATCCTTGCAGACATAGTCTGTATATGCCTTAAGTGAACTGTATACAGTCGAGAAAGACGACGCATATCCGTGGATTAGGTCTTAAAGGGGCAGTAGCCTTTACTGCGGTGTGTTTACTGTCAAACAACAAAAGACAAGGACATCACTCACTGCTCCTAATTGAATAGCTTTTGTAAGTTTAATAATGATTAATATTTAATTTAAACAGTAAAAGTTATTTTATGTTTGATTACTTTATTAAATTGCTGTACCTTTCTGCAGGCCAGTAGGCCTGTACATTATTACTTAATGTACACATGAGTGAGGTCAAGTTAAACATTTTTAATTAGAATTTTATTTTATACTGTGCATTGTTGCATTGTGCTAAATAAATATTTGCATAATTTGTAAATGACTTATTATTTGAAACTTTAATATTAATTTATGCAATTGCAATGCCTTGATTTTTAGTAAAGTTACACAGTCATAGCCATAAATGCAATGGTACTAATAATTGGCATAATTTCTTTCGGTGCATCCCTAATATATACACACACACGTTATATAAAACAGTTAGGTCCAATCTAACGATTCTGATTGGATTGTGTTAGTAATAGACACTTGCCTAGAGCTAAAAGAAGTGTTGTGCCTCTAATAAGTGCTTTCGATCTTCTTTTTGCTTTAAATGGTATGCGGAAAATACTGGAGGTTTGCCACAGAGTTGTCCCACCACCTACAACGCAACCGAATGCTTCTTCAAGCACCTCCATGCTTGCAAAACGCGCCAAAAACTACTTTTAAACAGGAAATGACGGAATTTTACCGTACATTTTTACAGCGGGTCTATTGGAACGGGATTAGTATTATGGTCATTTTTCTGAACCTTTTTACAGAAGGTAAATGTCTCCGTAATCTTTACTGACATTGATTACCGAGATGGCACATTCGGACGGGACTAAAATCACAGAGAACCTCTGGTAATAATTACTTTACCCCCACCTCCCCATTTAAAACTAGTCCCGTCCAAATAGGGCTTTTTTCTCACTTTCTGAAGCAGAGTGGGATTATATTAGTTTTTGATATTACACAGCTGTTTAACAATTTGAGATATATTGAATAATTAGTTATTAGATATTGAAGCTAAAGAACATGTAGGAATCTTATGTTCACTAAGGTTGCATTTACTGTATAACAGTATATTGTGAAATATCACATTATGCTGAGTTGGCATATTAGAGACATTTCTGATTATTGTCAGAATTAAAAACATTTTTGTGGAATGACAATTTTTTTTTTTGTAACAAAATCTTTACTGCCACTTTTGAATAACTTCTTTTTTTCTCCTCCTGAATATTTTATTATGTCACAAACATCTTCGGTAAACGTCAATTCCTCGGTTCTATAATTTTGTGTACATCTCATTTGATTTCATTATATTTTATGTTACATTTGTCTGCTCCCTTGGTATCTGTATTTGAAAACGTAAAAAAAAAAAATCAGAATCAGTTAACCGTTAATTTGCCATTAATAACTATTCTTACTATTCACAGGCTCCTAAAGAAGCAGTTTTTCCACCGAGCCCTGAAAGTGATGAAGAAGAAGCCGGAGAAAGATGTAAAGAAAGAGAAGGAAAAAGAGAAAGAAAAAGAAAAGGAGAAGGCTAAAAGTGACAGCGGCAAGGAAGAGGAGAAAAAGAGCAAAAAAGACAAAGACAAAAAGAAGGATTCTGAGACAGCGGACACAAAAAAGGAAAAAAATGTATGACTAGAACATCTAAGAGGATGAGACCTGTTACATGTGCATATTGTGAATCTCATTTTGAAGGCTCATTTCTGTATGTTTAGGATGACAGTCCAGGATCTCCAAAGAAGAAGAAGGATGTGAAAAAGAAGTTCAAGCTGGAACCTCATGAGGACCAACTGTTCTTGGATGGCAGTGAGGTCAGGATGAGTAGCATTCAGAAAATCATATCTAACATGCTTGGAAATATTGTACATTTTGCTTGACGATGATTTGTCATTTGCAGTTAACAATTTTAATTGTCTTCTATGCTCATCGTGCCTAACAACGCCCTTCAGCTGTGACTTATTCACCATAAAGCACAGCATTTCACACATTGCTTTTATAAAACCAAATTATTTTATTTCCTCACAAATACTACTTATACTTTTATAATTGTTCATTTAGATATTGTTCAATAAGTATTTTATTTTATATAATATATGGTATTTGGTATCGATAAAGGGTCCGTTATTGATTTCAGCACTGGAGCATGACTGTTCATTTTCTTTCAGGTTTCTCTCCAAATTGTTCCTCAAACCACTTATCTACTGTCATGCCACCTAGTAAATTAAAATGTACATATGTTTATGTTGCTTTGGGTGTTGCGCAGTGATACACAGAACCGGTGGGTGAAGATGTCATAGTCGTTCTTTATTGTTAAGAAAACATAGCTATTGACCAATCAGAATCGAGGACAGGAACTAACCTTTTTATAAATCGCTTAAAGGATTAGTTCACTTTTAAAAAAATTTTTGCTGATAATTTACTCACCCCCATGTCATCCAAGATGTCCATGTCTTTCTTTCTTCAGTCGAAAAGAAATTAAGGTTTTTGATGCAAACATTTCTCCTTATAATGAAGGCAATGGACCCCAAACGGTTCAAGGTCTGAATGACAGTTTCAGTGCAGCTTCAAAGGGCTTTAAACCATACCAGACGATGAATAAGGGTCTTATCTAGCCAAACGATCAGTTTCTGCGAGAAACCGAGCAGTATTTATGCTATTATTTTACCTCTTATTAGACGAGCGTGATCATCTCTGAGCTCCGTCATAACTTCCGCCAAGTGAGGTCAAATACGAGCGTGGTCATAGATGTATATGTAGATTCCTCATTAGCGCCTGCACTGATCTGTAGAATGAGGCATCTACGATCGATATATCTATGACCACGCTCGTATTTGACCTTGAATTGAATTATCAGCAAAAGTTTTTTTTAAAGTGAACTAATCCTTTAAAGGGTTACTTCAGGGATTTAGCATTAAGCTTTGTATTTATGTAGTAGAAATATTAAATTATTTTTGAATTTGGTGCCTTGTAGACTGAGAAAAGACAGAAAATTTATTTTTGTCTCATGGGAATCCCTCTCGGGATTCGCGGCTACATTCACGGCGCGTGTTCAGTCTGGTGCATTTTCAGTCTATCGCATTTTCAGTTCATGTCTTTGAAAGCTTAACTTTCATAGGAAGTTCATTTGAAACACTCACTTTGCTCTCCACCGCTCCGTTTACATGAATCTCCGCAGCTCCCGAGCCGAGTGCTGTGAGTGTGATGTTGAAAACATGCGGAAATAGCGCCCTCTGCTGGCTTTAGCCTCTGGCCTCTTAGCATCATCGAGGGTCATATGAGGGGGGAAATTACGATCATTCGAATATACTCCCAGGTTCTTACTCATACAAAGCTAATCGCTGAAGTAACCCTTTAATACACACCTTTTTATAGTAATATTTTTTTCACATCAAACAAGGAATCAAACAATAAAATGTATGATTAGGAATATTTAAGATTTTGTAAACAATATTGCACAGGGTAGCATATATAAATATGTATATATAAATTTGGCATAATTTACATGCTATTATAGTATTTAATAATATTTTAAATTAGCTTTTTTATCGTTTGAATTTTAGTTTGTTTCAGTAATGTCCCCCTGTCTTTTGTTTTATATTTGATTTGATAAAACATTTGATTAAATGTTTAAATCGTGATTGCACTTTTGTTGTGATTTATCGCAGACTTATCGTGAAATTAAGCATACGCCATTCATCTCATTAAACACATTTATCTCGTCATCATTTGCTGTATCCAGCAAAGTAAACCATCAGATTGATGGGTGATTCTGTATTTTCTGCAAGCTTCAAGGATCATTGGAGACTCCAAAAGGACACCAAATAACTAAATATATGGAGTCCATATAATTCTATTATATAATATATTTATACACACCTAAGCAACAATTAAAAAACTACAGAATTCACAGTGTATAGAAAATCAACCGCTTTGACTGCATAAACTCACGATTACTAAACACAACAGCGTGCATGTGACACATAAAACATTATCCTTCCTGAGTGTGTGTGGAAACAATGCGAATGTTCTGAAATGTGTCTGTACATGAATGCAGCGCGATCAATGCATCAATATAACAGACTCTCACGTGCTTACTGTACGACTCCTGTACGTCACTGAAATCGCCCCCTTCAGAAACAATCGCAGAAAACGATAGCTTATGTTTTAAAGCAAAGCACACACTGGAATGAATAATTCACTAAAACACAATGTGAGACTAAGATCATCTTACTGCGTGACGAAAATTACGTTAATGACGCAGCTTAACGTACTTCTGTAATTTATTTACGTTAATTGTGTTACATTTTTTGACGCGTTAAGGACTTTAAATTCACTGCAGGCGTTAACGGTGACAGGCCTAATTATATACTTGAATAACATATTAGATTATAATATTCAGGCTGTCTAGGTATTGTTAATGTGTTTTGATTTGTTAAAATATCACTGTTATAGATTCTTAATTTTTACTTCTGTGTTTTTTGTTATTGTTGTTCTAATAAAGAAGTTAAACCATTTGTCTTCCCTACAGGTTTATTTTTGGGTTTACGATCCAGTCCACTTTAAAACCTTTGCCATGGGATTGATTCTAGGTAGGATCTCTTCTTCTACAGTGTCTGTCGTTTGACTGGCTCCAGCACTGATTCAGAGCGTTGTGTGTGTTTGCAGTCATTGCCGTCATCGCAGCCACTCTGTTCCCTCTGTGGCCTGCTGAGATGAGAGTTGGCGTGTATTACCTAAGCGTGGCGGCAGGATGCTTCGTCGCCAGCATACTGCTACTGGCTGTTGGTACGACTTCACGACTTTACATTCTAGTTGCAAGAATGTCCACCAATTTCTTTTCTCATCCTCTTATTCCTTCTTTTCCCTTTCGTTCAGCTCGGTGCATCTTGTTCCTGATCATCTGGCTGGTGACCGGTGGCCGTCATCACTTCTGGTTTCTACCAAACTTGACAGCGGACGTGGGCTTTATCGACTCTTTCCGGCCCCTCTATACGCACGAGTACAAGGGTCCTCGCTCCAGCTCCAAGAAATCCAACGGCGAGAAATCTGACAAGGGCACGGATTCAAGCAAAGCGCAAAAATCGGACAGCGAGGATAAATCGGACAGCGAGAAGAAAGACGGCGAGGAGGAAGAGGATGAAGACGAGAATAAAGATATGGAGGTGAGCGAAGAAGCGGGAGTAGAGCGCCAGTCGGACACAGACAGTGACAGACGAGAGGACGAAGGTTCGCAGCACAGCAACGGCAACGACTTTGAAATGATCACCAGAGAAGAGCTGGAGCAGCATACGGAGGAGGAGGAGGATGAGGAGGAAGATAATGATGATGATGAAGAAGAGCAAAGTGACACAAAGCCCTTGACTGTTCAGACATAAACGTTTTCCCTCACACCGCACATATACACCCTTGCTCCACGTGGACCTGCTGACGTACTTCTGTCATGTTCAGAAGATGTTTCCCATTTCTGTTCAGGTTGAGATCTTCCTCTGTGAAAACAGACAGGCTTAAAGATTAAATGAGAGCAGGAAATGGCTACGATGATGACAATGGTATTTTTGTGCACTTGACACACGGTCTGCTTCATACATTTCTGCAATCACGTTTTGTGACCCTAATGAGAAATAGTCCTTGTTAACGGAAACAGAGAAGTTAAAAAATGGGAGCAGTAGCCTTGACTGTGGTAGGCAGTTATTTAAAACCGAACTCCATTTGAGTTTTGTGAGGTCGACTGCATTCAGAAGGGGAAACTACATCCACATTTGTGCCAAATGATGTGGGATATTAATGCTTTTTTTCATGTACATTAAAATTATGACCAACTTACAGATAAGTAGAGTTCAAACATGTCATGCCGTAGCTCATGCAGTATGTCCTCTAGAGCCAATCACATCAGTTCTTCATAGCCACTGTTTCTCCCATCTGGCGTTCAAAGTCCGAGGTTGACAAATCCTACTTCCCCGAGCGGCTGTGGTCCAAAATAGTTTGTTAGTTTGCATTTTAACAGGGCCAAGGTCCAGTACTATCTTTCCGTAGAATTGCATACTATTGGCTAGAGTATTATTTTACATTAGCTTTTTCTTTGACTCATACTGAGGATGATATTTAAGAGATAAAATACAAATGTATCATTTATATATGGATTCTATAAATCTACCAGAGATGTTCATGCCAGCAGTTCAGATTCAGCATGAACTGTACTCTATTTTATAATGTCAGACACACAGGTTGTTCATTTCACTGCATTTTGTACTAATGCTAAAACCACCAATTATGTTTTGACCACTGAAGGCTTCAGAAAGATTGTTTCTGGACAATTTATTGGAATTAAGAGTGCTAGTGGTTCTCAAATGCGCACAAGACAAGAGGCTGCAAAGGTGTTTTTCCTACAGTATATTAATAAACTGAAAACCCTTGTTAAAAGCATTCCTCAAAATTCATGGTCCTCAAGTTCACGAGGAGCAGGGAAAGCCCTCATGCCCGAGTGAACGTCTCTCTTCAAATGTGTGAATCTTTAACCACGTCTGTAAGTAGAAGATCTTGTCAGTCCAAACCCCAGAGGGGTCACACTTAGTGTTCCTGTAGTTTTCAATATTCTGTCATTGACTTTGAAGACCTGGATAGACTGGGCATGACACAACATGCAACTAAATATGTTTGTTTACTTTCTACAGAACTTCACTCGCCTTTTGTTTCTGTCCCGTTATCTTCGAGAAAGATGCTGATATCCCAAATTAATTTTTTATTATTATTACTGGCAGGAAGTTTCAGTTGACATTGTGTGTCTGTCATGTAAAAATGTAGTTATCATTTATAAAAAATAAAATCTTTTCTTTTTATGTGGTCAGCATCTTCAATTAATTTGTCTGTATTTGGATCAATGTTGAGGATTGTCTTTTTGCAATATCTGGAGAATAATTTAAGTATGTGTCAAAAACTGTATCTGTATCCTTTCATTGCAATAAAAATATAGAACACAAGCTATTTGCATTGTTTTGTTAAATTGTCACACGTTGAGCTTTTCAGTTTTTATATTTCACACAAGCTATTATATAATTTGAATATATTTAATGCTATTTATCTTCCATTGCTCTACAAACATTAGATTGTCTGACTTTAAGCGTAAAAAAATAAATCACTACACAAATAAGACCATGTTTATAATTCATGTTTGTTTAATTGAATTCCATTATAAATAAGACTGTACCACTGCAGGATTCAAATCCTGATGATGAAGTCAATTTAATCATAAAATTAAAGATATATATAAAAAGATAACATCCAAGATAAAAAGAAATTACGTTTTTATTGAAATATTACAAACGAGACAAATACATGTCATAATATCTCTTATTTACATCAAAATTGTAAACATCTTACATACATTCAGCTACTAGTTCTTATGCAACAATGTGATATGACCATGCAGGGTCAGTAATACTTACTGAGAAATGCAAAACACAGTGCATTTGTAAAGTAATTAAATTACAGGTTAGGTAAGAGTAAATATTCAACTAAAAGGATAGTGGCTAAGGAAACGCAGCTCTGAAAATGCAGTTTGTGCAGAACCATCCTGTGTCGCCACAGGGAGGCTACCATGTTCTTTCACAAGATCTGTGTGTTCGACACAGATGCCCAACCTGACAAAAGAGAGTAACAAGAATGCTTGATTCATATCCAAAAGCACAGGTTAGTCAATCTGAATGGAAATCAAACAACAGCTTAAGAGAGCTAAGGGGGGTGGGGGGGTTTGCCTGCTAAACCACATTCATTAGTACATTGGTGTCTAACAGAATGCACAAAGCCCTAACACATAAAAACTGACAAATGTCTTCCTATGGAATATATTACCACATAAGAGGAACTACTGTCTCGTAACAAACCACACAGAATGCCAAGTTCATGTTTGTGGCAGATTCAATCAACAGCTAGAGTGTTATGCACTAGGGGGAAAGTTTTTATGCTCAGTGGACAAATTACAATTATTCAAACGTGGATGAATCAAACAAATATATGTTAATAAATGGTACTTAAGTAGGAAAAAAACAGTAAATTGGATCAGTTTCCCTTCAGCGTGTTGTTAATTGTGAGAAGCACAATGTAGAAAACACTGTCTGCATAATGACGTTTAGCAATCATGACATTTTAGATGCTCTTAGAACTTTTAGTTGCCGATACATTTCGAGTAATCTCTTAACTAGTTATTTTTCAGGTAGATAAATATAAAGAACCCTTTTCAGTGAGCCAGGATGATTTGGAATGTCAACAGACTGAGAGCGCTTGTTTCTTGTAGTGGTTTCAGTTCTCCGTTTCTGAAGAGTCGCTGGCATCTGTTAAACGCGTTTGCTTCTTGCGGACGTTCCAGTGAAGACACTGAGCCAGACTGTCAAACCAGTCGTACACCAGATCATGACAACAGATAGAAGGAACCGGGAAGCAAGATGTCGTGATCTTAATGCTATAGGGGGAAACAAAACTCATGATTAACAGATATAATTATCGTGAGAGTTCAAGTGATGATTTAACCTGAACTATCTGTTACTTTGCATAACCAAAGTACATTTGAACTGTATGAAGGCTGTGTGTTGATCTCTACTGATACTGTTGATGCTCATTTCCATAACTGTTACACAGATGTTGTTGTATCACTGGATTATGTGGGAGGTAGAAGTTGTTTGCTTATGGGATTGTGTAAACGAGTGTCACCTGTCCCCATGCTGGATTTCCTGCCTCTTTCTGCCATCAAATGAGACCCAGGCTGTATTTCGAGCATCCGGCGATAGCGTTATCTGCAGAGTAAATACAGTTAGTCGTAAGATTACACTGTTCTTCTGAAGCGCTCGTGTGAGATGAATAAACAAAAATTAAAAACGTCGGTAAACGTAGTTGTCATTCAAATGTTAAAAATCGCATTCTCACCATGAGCTCCACGCCAGCAGGCACCACAATGGGTCTGAAAGAGAGGGAGTGAGGGCAGATAGGGGTCACCATAATGGCAGGGACATTGGGATGGATCATGGAGGCTCCCGCTGCCGCAGCGTAGGCCGTGCTGCCCGTGGGGGTGGAAACTATTACACCTGCATAGAAACAAGCCACATATTTAAATATATTTCCATGGAAGAAAAAAACAAATCAAACACTTAGATGAAGTGCATTTATGATAAGGGTCTGTTCACAATATGTCTTCACTGTCACTTGTCATTGATCAATTCAACATAACATTGTTGAATAAGTATTCATTTTTTTTAGATAGATAAAAAAAAAAATTAAAAGATCGGGCCAGTCAATCTGAGCTCACCGTCTCCCTGAACAGATGTGATGAGACGTCCGTCCAGGTAAAGGTCAACATTGGACAGGTAGGATGAAGGCCCTCTGTCCACCACCACCTCATTTAGCACCTTCATACACACATAATATCCATATCACAGGTGGTAAATGGATGAATTACACACAAAAGCATTTAACAAGCAGGATTATTTCTGCACAAATGTCATGCCACTCTGGTCAAAAATATCCATCTCAGGCGTAAAAAAAACGCAGGTTGTCAATGACATCATGTTATTGCTATGGCAACTGGACATACAAACCTATCACAGCTGTTATTTTTAAATAACTCTTATGTCGGTCACCATGGAAAAATGTCTAAACCGTCTTGAAGCACAAAAGAAAAAATAATTTCATATTATATGCCACTCATTTACCATCAAGTGTAGAATCAGACAATTGTCTAAACTTTGGCCTAAAAAGGTCCTTTAATTTCTAAATATACAAAAAAAATTACTTATTTACTTAAATTACTTAATTTCTTATAATATTTTTTTCCTAAAATTATTTATTTTCAAATAGTGCCCTCACTTGGCATACATTCATGTATTTTTCATGTGCTTTAAAGGATAACTCCACCGTTTTTAGAAACAAATAGCGATGCAGATTAAGACTAGGCACAGGCGAAGCACTGCTACTTGGGCGCAGAGATATCACGCAGCACTTCGCATTGCACAGCGGTATGTTGACGAAAGTTTGGGAATTTCATGTGCTGCGTGATATCTCTGCGCCCAAGTAGCAGTGCTTCGCCTGTGCTTCCCCATAATATTGTCCCAAGTCAATATCTGCCTAGGAAATCACCTAGTCTTAATCTGCACCGCTATTTGTATTCGTTGTGAATACGCAGGCCACAAGAAGTAATTAGGTGGGTTTTTTAATTTTTTTGGATCACATTTACTCGGGACATGCTAGCTGGCAACATAGGATTCCATTCAATATGCTAAGCTAAGCTAGCTGTGACCCTGCCAAACAAAAACAATGCATGCACTGAGACAAATGCATTTTCCCACATATCTAAATGTAGGAAAGATGTTGAATAAGCCCTTTTTCAAAAAACGGTGGAGTGTTCCTTTAAGATATGCTTTGAAGACATTGTCTCTACTTGTCTTCTTTACGTCTCCTCAAACGTTATAAAAATGTAGTGAACTATAATGTATACAAGTGCAGCATTCTAGAAACATTTAGTGAATTATTTTAAGGCTAGCCAATAAATTGTATTCTCAAAGTAAACAATATGTACAGGTACATGAATATATGTTTATATGTTTATAAATATGCACGTTTGTGGATACGCATGCATATGTACTCAAAAGTTTGGGGTCAGGAAGATTTTTACCAATTGTTTTTGAAAGTCTCTTATACTCAACAAGGCTGCATATAACTGATAAAAATACAGTAAAAATAGTAATATTGTCAAATATTATTACAATTTTAATTGAAAATAGTAATGTATTCCTTTGATGGCAACGTTGAACTTTCAGCATCATTACTCTAGTCACATGATCCTTCAGAAATCATTCTGATATGCTATATATATATATATATATATATATATATATATATATATATATATATATATATATATATATATATATATATATATATATATATATATATATATATTTATATATAATATAGCATATCAGAATGATTTCTGAAGGATCATGTGATATATATATATATATATATAATTTGGTAAAAAAACACTAGGTAAAAATGGTGTGACATAAAAAAGGCCATTAGCTCTCTCTTAGTGTCATGTGACTGGTAGACACCATATCATCAGACTTGTTCCCAACAACCTTATTGGTGGATTGTAAGTTTGAATTTTGTCAATGTTTGTATTTAAATAACCTTTTGTCATTTGTACTCTGATGAAGGCCTGTGTGTCAAAATGTGTTGGCAAATAAAACACAGACTTTGTCTCAAGCCCAATATTTTGATTGAGTGCTGCGTTACCTGTAACTGCAGTGTGATTTTGCCTGCCTCACTATTTATGTGATTATGAGGCACTACTCCGTTCTCCTGAGCGCTGAAGAGCTGCTCGTTCCTCTGGAACATGCCTTTCACCACCTTAACCTTCAGACGACTGCGCAGGATGATGGCAGCATTACCTACAAGAGCCGGACACAAACACTTTAGATAACAAACATCAAACGTTACAAACTACAGTTTCAAGGATGTCAAATATAAGAAATGTTCAATCACTCTACCTTCAAAAACTTTATCAACCTCAGTTTTAAAGGACTCAAACTTAAATGGTGTGAGAAATCCTAAGGAACCCAGATGGAACGCCATGACCGGAGGAACACTGCCCTTAAACAAATGAGACAATACACCTGGATGATTAAACAACATTTGATTCTTAAATTTCCAACTAACTTTTGCATATTCAAATTCTCTCGACTTATACAGAGCACACAGAGACCTTCCAATGGAAAGCAGCTGAGCTGAGAATGACCTAGTAGGAGACTCTTGTGCACAAACAAATGAGATGAGAGAATACCTGGAAAAGAGACGATGCATAGAGAAGAGTCCCATCTCCACCCAAACAAATAATCAGATCAATGCAGTCCGAGATGTCATCATACCCTGTACGAACAAACACAATGGCGAATCACTCATTTTCCTAATGCATCTACTCCATTATTGGTTAATGGTGTGTCAGGGTTATGTAAATCCTGCTACTGGTGAACCTGCCGACAATTCACTCCTATCCAATCCAAAGCCATGAGGTTTCAGTACCTTCCCTGAATGTGCACAGCTGATTGCGGATTGCTGAAAATGACTCATCACTCATGAGAGAGCCATCGTCCACAACTTTCTTCTCCACATAAACCATCAGATGTTTCTCCTGATGGTAGAAATCATTTAGATCAAATTTGTATAACCAAATCTAAACATAAATCTAATATAATACAATGAAAAGCAATGAAAAGAGAGTCCTCTGCTAAAAAAGCACCTGTAGCTTTATAGCCTGTAAATCAACAACTAGCGTGGCTTTTCGTTTGGATTTTGTGTAACCTACCTCCACGAGGAACCTGCAAAGCTCTTTGAACGGCTCCAGCAGGGTCTCATCTCTGATCTTTCTGATGACCAGGACATTGAGAGGTGGTTTGCTCCAGGTGAGCCGCTGGCTGGCTGGATCCTGAATGTGCCTGCAGGGAAAGTCAACAGAGTAGGCAAACATTGTGAGAGTCGGCACTGCACTTCACACAGAGAAACACTGCATGTACTTTGTACGCTCGTTACACAACTTACAGTCATGGACAAACATTTGTAAGCACTGTAAATGTGG
The DNA here is from genome assembly GCA_023029165.1 of Gobiocypris rarus. Lineage (NCBI taxonomy): Eukaryota > Metazoa > Chordata > Actinopteri > Cypriniformes > Gobionidae > Gobiocypris > Gobiocypris rarus. The sequence continues at coordinate 12,575,825 of CM040915.1, read as the reverse complement.
ACTTCTGCTTTTGGTTTCTGACAGTTCTAGGATCAGATCATTTTCATTGATAAATCAAAAAAAAAAAAATTGTAATTTGACACATTCACATTTTGTACTTTAATTGTCAAATATTTAATTAATTCTTTAATAGATTTTATTTTTGTACCAAAGAATAACCAAGGCTAACAGCGAAGTTTTCATAACTCCAATATGTTATGAATAGATCATTTTTAGATTCACTCTAATCATCTTTCTTGACTGGAAATGTACTGGAACACATTCAGCAAACATTCAAAAACCTAAGCAACATGTTCAAAACAACATCAAACCATAAAACCGCACATTACCCTCTGCAAGCGATTTGTCCTGGAGGATGTAAAACAGGCATAGTGCTGGAGGGCTTTTGGAAGGGGTGCGTTAGAAAGTTCCAGCATGAACGCTCCTGTGACAGAAACAGCAGTATCTAACTGCACTGCCCTCCAACTCCATCCAAACTGCCCTCTGAATGAGAACTCCGCACACATGGCCCTATCACTTGTTTGTCCAAGCCTTTGCTTGATTCAATGTTTAAACAGTAACAAGGGATGTGACCTCACCCCTTACCTGAAGTAGGCCTGACTGCGCTTACTTACATGACTGAGGTCGGGTTGGGAAGAACGCAAGCTTTGGGTCCAAAGTGAGTAGCAGGATATGGTCCATGTAGAAAGTGCCCTCGTCTGCAACAAACAGACACTTCACTTAAGTTACTTCACATTTTTATCTTTCGAGTTTAACTGATCTAAATCAAACGGCGTGTTATACCTGCATCTATCCCATCTTTTCGGGCAACTCTCGGCAGTGTCCTCCGCTGATGCAGAGGCTTCTGATTCGTGCTGCTCAGGCAACCTATGTACACTTCCCCCCGGCAGGTGTTCTGGACAGTCCGGTCTCCGAAGAGACCTCTTGACCTCTTTCCGTCTCCTAGGAAGTTTCCCCTGCCGCTCTTGCTGTCTCTGTGACCGCTTAGATAAACCACCCTCCTCCGCCTTTCTGGAGGGCAGCCCGTCTTCCATGCCTTCAATTCTTATGTGAATGGGGGGACAATTCACCATTATAACAAGAATCAAATTAACTCTAAAAGTGTGGTGAAAAATTCAGCCCCCCTCATCACAGGGCCAGACACAATATTCTTGTGTTGAGCTCACCCTTGCTTTGTACAGGATATTGTTGAACAAAACAGACATTTGACATGCATTACAAAACAATGGCTCATGTGAACAGAAGAAACTAACATATTCAGCTGGTGTCATTTACATATACATATGTCTTGCACTGACGCAAAACTACATTTAACTAGTATGTCAATTATTATTTAACACCATTTTATACATGCAACTTTTAGCTTCATTTAGATATTCATTAAATATTTGTTTTTTTTAAATCGCCATACTGCAATACAAGTTAGCACAAACTAGGTGATTTAAGGTGTAAAGGAGTGAAAACTTAAAAACCTGTCTACTGTCCATGCATTTATTTACTATGAATAGCCAGCAAACACATCGGAGCTGCACAATAAGCAAAGGCAGATTTATTCTTACAACTAAACATGCAAACTATCAAGCTACTAAGGATTATGCGGTCACAAGGGGCAATAATCTTGCACAAGTTAAGCGACACGAGACATTGCACTGAAAACACACATCAGTAGGATCATATCCATCGACCAAAACTTCCGCTAAGTTAGCCGCACTGAGCTAGCTAAACACACTTCTCCAGCGCTTACCACAACAGGAAACGCCGCGAAACTTCCCTTTGGACTTTACAGTCTTTCACAGCCTAAGAATCAAGTGCAATACACTAGACCGCGTTATCTCGACAGAAACATTATTTCTGCTGAACCATGTTTAACGGCCTAGCTTGATATTATTATGGGATGTCCACAGTGACATCACGAGGCTGGTCGTGACACTCGCGGTGCTGCTGCGCAGAATCTGAGAAACAAATTAAAACTTCTTGCCATCTAGAAGATTCTATCTATATCGTATTTTATGGCTTGATTTCTTTATTGATTTTTTCCCCTTTTTGTCTTATTTTAATAAATGTATTCATAAAAAAAATAATTGTCCTTTTTTGAACAAATCAAGAAATCAATCATATAGCGTATCAATCATATTGGAGATATTGCGTAATATTTAAGGTATAATATTTTAGGGGTTATGTGACACGTAGGTGACTTTCAGGGTATTTAGCCAAAGCTGTCACTTCCCTGAACATAACCTGCAGGTTATGTTCCGGAGTTAGTTTGCTTAAGAGGTATTCAGATGTGTGTTATAGGCCTATAATTAATATAATTACCGGTATATTAATACAACTTAATTAGTTATATAGTTACAGTTATATAATATAAACTTTTATATATGCTAATTCTAACACACTATTTAAGGTTATGTTTAAATGTTAACTTAATATAAATATATTTATTATTTATTTTATTGTCATCTCACAGATGGATCTGCATTCAATTAATTAGCATCCAACAAACAATATAATCCTTATTCTCAGAATCTCAGCAAATAAAGGTAGCACAATATACCAAATAGGTGCATGCGCACTAAGTAGGTTCTGTAAATTGCCATCTCAACTTTTTTTTTTTCTATTTCCATGGTGACTCATCAATTCTTTGCACTGTTGAGAATGTCTTGTGTGTTAACCGTGAGTTGACTAAACTTACTCCGGACTCGTTTTTGGAACCAGCATACCTCGAGTAAGCAAGGTTTGAGTTAATAAACCGAGAGTAATATGTGACGATAAGTTAACCTTGCTTTTTGGAACACCCCCCTGGTGTGGTTTGCCCCCTGTTATGACATTTCTTCTTTAGTCATTTCCCTTTTGTATTATTCGGTTAACACATACTTCCAGTGACATTCTGATTTTGCATAAACATCTGATATAATATTAATATTACTTGTTCAAAAGGAGATAGGATTCTGCTATATTTAAACTGCTTTTTATAACATTTAAAAAGGTCACTGGTAAAGTATCTACCATAGTAAAATGAAGAATTTGTGATAATCTTGAATTATGTTTGCAAATTAAAGTAGGAATTCAAAGCTACTTTTGCATGAGTCAATGGAGAAAAAAATATTGGGTGGTGCAAATAGTTTCATTATTTACCAGCAAGTGCTAACTGGCATATTGCTGGATATATATATATATATATATATATATATATATATATATATATATATATATATATATATATATATATATATATATATATATATATATATATATATATATATATATATACATATATATATATATGTACATTCCAACATAAACCATAGATACAAGCATCTTCAAAAAAACAAAAAGGTTCATGTTAATCTGCCAAGGTTTTTTTCTTCAAAGATGCGTGAAATCCTAGGACCTATATACTTAAAAAAGGGGCCATGACTGATAAGACATATATTTTCCCTTTTGACCAGTATGTGATATATTCCAATTAAAGAAAATCAAATATGCTGCGACACAATCAGTGGTTTATCAGAGATCCATTTAAGAAAAATGCTCTTACAGATAAAACTATTTCCTATTTGAAGCACTCTTTATATTATTATCAGCAACACCTAACAAAAAATAGTGATTGAGGTCACCGTGTATTACATATAAGACTTAGTCTCCTACAAATCAATATGCTTTAATATGTATATATTTCCAAGTGCAGTGAACAAAGTCTCCTCTGCTATTTTGCACTTCAGACAATGTCGAGAATGGATCCATATATTTTGTTGATTCTGGAACAACATTCCTTTCCATAAACATTGTCCTAACCCTTTCTACCCCTAAACCTTCTGTATAACTAACTCCTAAGCCCTAACTCTAAACCTAAACTTAAAATGATCTGTAAACGTATTCCTCGAAGGTGATGATTGATTTGAATGTTGTTCCAGGGTCAACAAAAATGTTGAGTAGTAGTAGTATATAAGTTTATTGCCATATCAGCATCACCGGCAGACATGGCAGATACATATTAAACATTGAACAACATAAAATCATAAATACAATATCATGAAAACAAACATTTTATAAAATACTTAGACAAAAAACAAACAAAATTAAGTGCATGTACAAAATCAGTACAATTCTATAAAAGATTCTTTAAAGGTGCAATATGTAAGATTTTTTCAGTAAAATATCCAGTAGACCAGTTATATATTTTGTTCAGTCGAGTAAGCGTCAGGGTCCCTGGCTAAAAATAACGCTGGAACCTGAACACAGTAAGCAATCCTGACAGGCTGGTCAGGAAGAGAGGAGGTTTGAGCCCCGCCCAGGCTGGACCGCTTTTGTTCCGGCCAGGGAGAAAAATTTGTTTTGATTGTTGTAAGTGTATGCCGTGAGCCCGCGCTGATGCGCGCTCCCTTGCATGCTGCCGCTTTAACAGCGAGTTCAATAAAAACATGATTATTAAAAAAATGAGTTTTCTGTCTCTTCCGCATCACACGGAAGTCGGCGCCCTTCACAGTGCGCCACCTTCCGACACTATAAAACCCCTGTACAGCTGGGCAGAGGCTTGGATAGCCATCCCTGGTGTGTCACAGTGGGTTATAAAAACAATTCAACGAGGTTACTCACTCCAATTTGTTCGCAAACCACCCCATTTCGCGGGCATAATGCACACTTCGGTGGAGAGGCGGTGCCTCCAGCACAGAGTGAGTCAGGGTGGCCTTAGACCCATCTTAGACCTCAGACATCTGAACAAGGCTCTTATCAAACAGCCTTTCAGAATGCTGACATTAAAACATCATCGGGCAAATCCGCCCGATGGACTGGTTTTTCACAGTGGATCTGAAAATGCTTACTTTCATATCCAAATTATCCCACGTCACAGACAGTTTCTGAGATTTGCCTTCAACGGGAAGGCCTATCAGTACACAGTCCTGCCATTTGGCCTGTCTCTGGCCCCCCGTACTTTCACGAAGTGCATAGATGCAGCTCTCTTCCCTTAAGACAAGTGGGAATGCACATCCTGAACTACCTCAACGACTGGCTCATACTGGCCCAGTCAGAGGAAGAAATAAAATCTCACAAATCTGTCCTACTCAGCCATCTAGAATGCCTGGGTCTCAGAATAAATAGAGCCAAGAGCTCATTGCTTCCCAGGCAGAAAATCTCCTTCCTGGGAACCAACTCAGCCCAAATGAGCGCGTGGCTATCAAACGAGCACGCTCTGACTACACAGCAGCTTGCCACAAGGCGGGGTAGAGCTTGGGGACAGTTTCCAGACGGATGGTGGTCACCACGGATGCCTCCAACACGGGTTGTGGTGCTCTGTGTGAGGGCAAACCGGCCTTCAGCGCATGGTTGACCACGGAGTCACGGCTGCACATAAACTGCCTTGAAATGCTGGCAGTAGTGCTAGCCCTCAAGATTTTTCTACTACGTCTCTCAGGTCACCATGTTCTAGTCCGAACGGACAACACAATGGTGGTCTCCTATATAAACCGCCAAGGCGGACTCAGGTTGAGATGGCTCAACCAACAGGTCAGACATCTCCTGCTATGGGCGGAAGGCAAATTACAATCACTAAAAACAGTGCATGTGCTAGGCAGACTGTACCAGGGAGCAAACATGCTCTCCAGGGGGCCTCGTGTTCCCAGGGGAATGGACTCTCCATCCCCAAACGGTTCAGATGATATGGAATGTTTTCGGGAGAGCAGAGGTAGACCTCGTCGCCTCCGAAGACAACTGTCACTGCCCAATTTATTTTTCAAAGAGCAGGGATGCGCTGACCCACGACTGGCCCAGTCATGGCTTTGCTTTATGCTGGCTTTGCTTTATGCTTTTCCTCCAGTCCTTCTCCTCCCTCAGGTCTTAAAAAGAATCAGGGAATGTGGGCACACAGTCCTGCTAGTGGCTCCACTTTGGCGAACCCACCACTGGTTTCACGAGTTAATTCAGCAACTATCAGCAGCCCCATGGCCAGTTCCCCTGAGAAAAATCTCCTTTCTCAGGCGAACAGGAACGTCTGGCACCCCATCCCAAACTATGGGCACTACATGTCTGGCCTCTTTAAGGGACCTAGAATACCTCCCAGTAAATGTCCTGAGCACTAACAGTGAAGCTAGAGCTCTGTCTACTAGGTGTCTCTATGCCTTTAAATGGGCGGTGTTCTCTGACTGGTGTTCAGCCAGAAACCATAACCCAGATGTTGGATGCAGGACGCACTCTATTCACGCTCAAAGTCTGCTTACACGGCAGCGATCGCTGCTTCTCATGCACCGATAGCTGGCCAATCAGTAGGCAGACATGACATGGTCATAAAACTCCTATAAGGAGTCAGGAGACTTAACCCTCAGCGCCTCCTACTGTGCCAGCCTGGGACCTTTCACTGGTCCTACAAGCACTAAAAGAACTTACCTTCGAACCCTTGCAAGCGGCCGAACTAAAAACGCTTTAGCTGAAAACTGCCCTGCTATTAGCACTGGCATCAGTTAAGCGTGATGGTGACATTCAAGTGCTCTCTGTGAACGCGTCATGTATAGAATTTGGTCCAGGCGATTCTAAAGTCATCCTCAAACCGAGACATGGTTATGTGCCTAAAGTGCTTTCAACACCGTTCAAAGCACAGGTAGTCACTCTCTTTGCTCTCCCAACCTCTGAGGATGAGAGACAGTTACACCTGCTCTGCCCAGTTAGGGCTCTTAGAGCATATACTTAGTGGTCCTCCCACTTAAGACAGTCGGAGCAGCTCTTTGTAAGTTTTGGTGGCCGCACTAAAGGACTTCCGGTCACCAAACAAAGGCCTTCAATTCCCCATCGGTGACAAAGCTCACTCCTCCAGAGGCATGGCCTCTTCCTGCGTGTGGTCTAGTGGAGTTTACTAGAGGGACTCTGCAAGCCCGTCCTATTATAAGTTGACATTAGGGGCCTTCATATGGTTCAAAGTTTGTGTCTTGTAGTTACTGGCCTTCTTGAGCCCAGTTCGCATATAAAATGTATTTGAGATATATTATGACAAGTCAATAACTCTACAGATCAGGTTCCCATTGCGTCTTAAGACGCAGTACGACTGACCGTACAAAAGGGAACGTACTCGGTTACTTACTCGGTTTTATCTAAACAACTTTTAACAACAGGGGATTGTAAATAATAACATTTTAGTGAAAGTCAAAGACTGTCATGTAGGCTACATTTTAAAAAAAACAGCCATAATTTTACCCTGTGGCGGTTCTAGTGTTAAAAGGGTAGACTTTCCCAACCACAATTTTTTTATTTCAATGTTATTTTGACTTTGTACCCATTCTGTCTGCCATTTCTCTAATTTATATTGGTTGATTAAGGGATTTATGTCTGAGGGTGGGATTTAACAAAGATGTTGATCCTGAAACATGTTATTGAAATCACATTCACCGTCATGTGTTTGAATGTTTATGCATCTTGGTTCCAAGAAATGCCTTTTTTAAAACCTGTTTTGAGGTCTGAAAGTTGAAAGGTTTGTTATCAGTTCACATTAAACCACTGGTCAAAAAGTGTAAAGAATTTATGCAAACCATGTCTCATCTCAAACCTTGTCATTAACATCCAACTGCCTGTCTTGGGCTCATTGGACAGCCATACAAGGATTAAGCTGCACCTGCATCTTGTAAAATGCAAACAGGCACAGTAATTTTTGCCCAGGGACGGAGACAGAGCCATTAGTAAGGATTTGTGTAACTATGCCCAGCTCAGAACAATCAGCCATGAGCCATGACACATCCAAGTTTTTAACATTGGAAAGTATTCTTTCATCTTTCTCGGAGAAGGGTGAAGCCAACTTAACGTGCCTGCTTATGTCAGACAACTCCCTAACCGTCTGTGGAAAACGCTGTTTTAGCGACGCCCAGTTTAGATTTTTTTTTTTAAAGCCTATTGTTCCCAGTAACCAATCCCTTTTTAAAGTCAAGCCCCTTCTCGCACAAAGCTATATACTCGTTTAACCTTAGCTAGATGTTACGAAGAGACAATGTGGACTTTTTTATTTTTTATCTAACAAATGTCCAACAGTGGACACAATGCATTAGAGGAGATTATTTGTCAAGCTTTTCTTAAAATCTTGAACATTTTTACCACAATGTCATTGCCACCACAATACAGATTTTATTTTATGTTTAATATGTAATTTTAACTGTAAAAGACAGTAAAACTGCTTTAAGTGGCTAACACTACAGTAAGTTCCCTTACTATATTAGGGTAAAAACTGTAATAGATCTAAACTTACATTTCATGTAATTTTACAATTCTGTGAAATGTACCATTTTTGGAAGTAAATTTACAATGAAAAGCCATAAACTGACATTCCCAGAGTTCTGTGTGACACTTCACTTTTTTTTTGTTAAATAATTATGCTTCTTAATTTTTTTGTTATCAGATGTGTACGTTAGGGTTTTATGTTACATCTTATGCTGTTATATTAATTATTTAATATTAATATGTTTTGTATTTGTGTGCATGACAACTGTGTACACCTTTCATATATAATAATATTTACCTGCTTGTATAATATTTAAGCTGCTTGTGATTAACTTTGATTTATCATGTTTCTCTTTACCACCACTGTTATTATGGTGGTTGTCAGTATGTAAAAAAAAAAAGATTTTACTAGCAGCACGGCCTTGTCAATTCAGCAGAAAAGGACTGTTGAATTAACCGGATTAACAATGAAATCTCCCCCAGAGATCATTTTCAATTTGATATATCTACTATATAAATCTTAACACTAGTAGTGTTGTTGAACCAGTATGAACAGATTAACTTATAAAGAAAGGCAAAACTGCAACTACATTTAAATATGTGGAAAAACAAACACCTCTGCTAATAATGAACTTCCAATGGAAGTGGGCTATTCATTTCATGTGTAGGGCTGGCCTTCACCTCAGTAGGGTGTGTCTACTGACATCTGGTGTAAACTGTTTCAATGAGGAACTGCAGGCCAGTTACAAGAACGATTATATTGTGGCTGTTGTGATTTCTGCCTTGGACTATGCCTTACCATGGACACATCAGTCCCTTCTCTTCTGCTGGTTCTGTGGCTCAAGAGTTTGCTGAACTGGCTGGTGGTCGTGGTACAGCGTCACTACATGATTCGGACTTTCTCAGGATTCTTCTGCATTTCCTTGGCACTGATTGACAGTCTCTTGAGTTTTGTCCTCTCTGCTATTTTCTATCTGGAAGATATCAACATCTCAGGCTGGCACTTCACCAGGTACTACATATGCCTACTGACTCAGATTGCTTGTTTTATCTACACCACGCTCCAGTGGCCTGTGTTCCTCCTAGTAGTACTAGATCACTTCTGGACCCTATCATCAAGCTCAAGAAACACATCCTGGACACAAAAGCTAACTTACATAGCAGGAGTGTGTCTCCTTTGGACTCTAGCAGCTTTGTATGTTTTCTGGGTTCCTGACGTTGCTCTACTCTTAGGAGATGATGAGAAGCACCAATGCAAGCTGTTCAGCAGCCCTCAGAGTTCTCAGGTTCTCGTTGCGTTGCTACTGACGGTCACCTGTGTCATTATTTACTCATACGCTCCGTTTGAGAAATGGAGGGTGCAGGTTTCTTTGCATTCCACTCAACAATGCTGTTTGGTTTGTTTAAGGCGTGTTATGCATACGTTCCTCAGCACATGGGCCTCGTTTCTCGTTCTGATGATCATCTCACCGCTCCTGGAGATAGAGATGCACGCGCACCTGCAGTTAAACGTCGTCTGGTTGAGTTTCCTCAACAGTTTTTCTGTCGCTTTGGCACTGTGTGGCCGCTCTTTTGCACCGAATTCCAAGAAAAGCGAAACCATTACAGATGGGTTTTGTTCCTGGTACTTTTGTTTTACATATGGAGCTGACGAGTGGAATTATGGACAACAAACTGACCGCATGGAAGTTAAAACACTAAATGGCTGACCGTTTATTCTTGAGTATGCGTATCTGCTTTCTTTTTTTCATTACAAAAAGAAAAATTAAACACGTTCGTTTGTAAATTAAAATAGTGAAGTGAATACCTTTATAATGCTACATTCACGTGCTATAGGAATTATCGTTAATACGAGTTTCCTAGTTTAAAAAGAATATGCAGTTGAACACTGGAGCCACGCCAGCTTCGGAGAAACGCGTGACGCCATCTACGCTTAAAATACATTGCGCGTCTACATGAGGTTGCGTGGTGGGCTAGGTGTGGGTGCTCGGTGTCGGTAGAAATATTTTAAAAATTCATAAAGAAAAAAAAAAAGAATTCTAATTTTTTACGGCAACTTTCACTTGATTCTTGTTCTACATGATCCCACGTAACACACTATTGATTTTAATGTTGTTTTACTGTTTTATTATTTAATAATTTATATGTCAACGTCATATTATTTACCTCTGTATGCAGACATATATATTTAAAAAAAAAAAAAAAAGCATAATATCAAATAGTTTTTGCAAACTCCACCTGATTCTCGTTCTACATGTTCCCAAGTAACACTGTGGTGATTTTAATGTGGTTTTACTGTTTAGTATTTAATAATTATATGTCAAAGTCATATATTATTTACCTCGCTATACAGACATATTTTAAAAATTCATTAAAAGAAAAACAAATTGTTTTCTCCAAACTCCACCTGATTCTTGTTCTTCATGTTCCCAAGTACTGTGGTGCTTTTCATGTTGTTTTACTGTTTTATTATTTAATAATTAAATGTCAAAGTCATAGATTATTTACCTCGCTATACAGACATATTTTAAAAAATCATAATGTCTGTATACAGAAGTAATAATATTTAAATAAAATAGTTCTACCAACACAAAGCGCCCACATGCCACACCTTTAGCCTACACTATCATGTAGATGCGCAATATACTAAGCGTAGATGGATTGACTGCGTTTCTCCGAAAGCGCAGATGGCATGTCTGCTGTAGGCCTACAAGGCTACCCCCTCAACTTTAGAAGTGGGAAAGTTGGACATTTCCGATAGGTAATGATGAGGTAAAATGACTTCACATTTAAAGCAGCCACACACTATAAACCAAGCCACACACTGGTTTTGGGCCTAATTCTGCCCTTCCAAAATGCTTAGAGTTAAAATCCGGATTAGGCTATCTTGATTGTTCTAGATTTGGTGTCAAGAGTGAGTGAATGTGCTTGGAAGAACGCTGGGCCGCACTGAAAAATCCAACATGTTAAATATGTATGATCAGAAATCCTGTTTTGTGAGTGAACCATGTCTGGCTATCACCAGACCAAGCTCAATCTTTTAAAATAGAACATTGATCTGGGGAGTCTGCTCTGAATTTTCTACTGCACAAGAGGCGTGATCAACGGGCATAGTTCAAATGACTCTGTACACAATTAAATAGTCCTTCAACCAATCAGACCAACGATCCGTCGCTTCTCTATCGTCATCGTGTTAAACCCACCATTAGGGTGAACCTGATTTCACCAAGTACAACATGTTCCTGGATCAACATTCCAACCAACCAATCAGATTTGATGGACAAGTTTACAGTTTATGTCAAGTTTCTTCTTACCAGGGTTAGGTGCTTCTACATCAGTGTTATTAACCTATTATTTTCCTCAGATTTTTTAGGGATAAGTTATGGGTAGGATTAGGTTTAGGGTGTAGGGATATAGTTAGGACTACATTTTCAGACAGGAATGTTCCTCCAGGATCAACAACATCTGGTGGTTTGTAAATGAAATCTCTAAGTGTGTGGTGTGCTGTCTTTGTCACATCATGGCACTCCACACATTAGAGAAACAAAACCGTTAAAACTGTTTGTTTTTTTTTAACTGATAAGATTTTAACCCCCAGTAAAGCTTAAAGGTCTGAAGTGTGTACATTTTACTCTGAGACAGCAGAGAGTAGCGCTCTGTAGTGTAGTTTGTTCGTTAGTTTGGGGCTACTATAAAAACATGGCAGCGCAGAAAGGTGACTTTTCACTGTAAGGGGTCCCGCGGTGTATGTAGATAGAAATGGCTCATTCTAGGGTAATATAATGGTTCATTATCTAAGGTCTTTATACACCACTGGAAACATACTGATGTATATTTTTGCATTTCTGTTGATAGACCCTTCTCTGCTTTAAACGTAGAGTTCCTGAAGTGTTGTTTCCGTCTATGCAAATAAACTGAACCAATGAAAATAAGCTTCCATGGAAAATATACAGGTATAGGCTAGTGTAATGAAACTAGCAATCTAACCGGTTTATTTAACTTCCTGATCTGTTTAGGAATATTTACATAAGACCGCATCAGGGATTTCTTCCATTAATGAAAATTCTGTCAATATTTAGGCTACTTCCTCCTCGTGTCATTTCAAATGTGTATGCCTTATTTCTGCAGAACACAAAAAAGATGTTTAACCCTGTAAAGCCTGACATGAAATATTAGTCAGACAAATCTCATTCCTTCTAAATGCAACAGGCAATAAACCTTAAAGATTTGAAAATTTGTGAAATTATGGATGTGGTGTTAAGAATATTGTTATAATAACATCTATAAATGCAACTCATTATATACACTACTTTAAAAGAGACAGACGTGTATAAGTTTGTTAAATGTTTTATTTAAGATAATATTTTACAATTTACAGACATGTTACAAATTGTTTATAGTTATTTACTATAGTAGGCTATATGTGTGTGACTACTGTACCTTCGCTCCTTTACTCACTGAAATGGCAAAATAGAAAAAGACAGATTCAGATATAGCCAGTTTAATCAGTGCAAAAGTAATCAGGAGATTAATGTTGGATGACTTCTCACAGCATTACCTTTCCATTGAAGGCTAGCTGTATCCTCCTGTGGCATAGTCTTCTTCATGACCAGTGTTTGCATATTGTATTGTGTAACCTACTTGTTCCACAGATTAATGATGGGAGAAACGAAGCTTTTCAAAGCTTTGAATCAATTGAACCGACTTTTTCGAAGCGTTAGAAACGCGACCCGCTGTCGACCCCTGCTGGTCAAATAGTGTAAATGCAACAAAAACTCAGAACATGCATAAAACATGCATAAAACAGCTTTTACAAACCCATGCAGATGTTTTATTGAACGTATAATCTATCAAATGAAACCCTTTATGGTATGGAGTTGCCATATGGCAAAAATTAATTTCTACTAATTCCCTTGTTATTCAGAAAACATACAATATATTGCGCTGTGGGAATCTGGGGATTGTGAGGATCTGCTTGGTTACAAGCATTCTTCCAAATATCTTCCTTTGTGTTCAGCAGAAGAAAGAAATTCATACAGGTTTGGGATAACTTGATTAAGGTTAGGACATTAAATGACAGATTATTTTTTTTTTTTTTTGGTGAACTATCCCTTTAAGGTAGCCAAAGATGTGCTGTTTATTCAAATGACATTTGAATGCCCCTCCAAAACTCTCTTTCCCAGTCACCCTCACATGCAAGACACCTGATGAAGTGCTCCGGAATTTGCTCTAATAACCTAATTTCTGAACATATTTTCTCAAGGGGCTTTTTTTTTTGCTACTTGGGCGCAGAGATATCAAGCAACACATGAAATCCACAAACTTCCATTAACATACCGGCATATGTTGTGCATGTGTTGCGTGATATCTCTGCGCCCAAGTAGCAGTGCATCGCCTGTGCTTCCCCATAATATAGTCCCAAGCTAATATCTGCCTAGGAAGTCGCCTAGTTTTAATCTGCATCGCTATATACGTTGTGAATACGCAGGCCACAAGAAGTAATTAGGTGGATGTTTTTTTGGAGCACTTTGGAGCACTCGGGACATGCTAGCTGGCAACATAAGATTCCATTCATTATGCTAAGCTAAGCTAGCGGGGACCCTGCCAAAACAAAACAATGCATGCATATCTAAATGTAGGAAAGAAGTTGAATAAGCCCTATTTCTAAAAACGGTGGAGTCTTCCTTTAAACTGTTTGTTAGTTAGTTACTTAAATGTCCTAATTGAACTATAAGGTTTAATCCTGCCAATGCTTGGCATAATTGTGGGTTATTTATTGAATGCAAACAGCTTATAATAGAACAATATTTTTTTATAGAATTAAATAAAAAAAAATATTTAAAATAACAATCAGAAGGCATTGTGTACATGTTCATTGTATGCAATCCACAGAAGAAAATCATACAGGTTTGGAATGGAATGAGGGCGAGTAAAAAGATGACATTTTATGTGTTTTCCAAGCTGATATTTTCTATTTTCATAGGTTGAGTAGTGAATCTGCCAGAGCATATGTGCTTAAAATACAAAAAAATACAATGACAACCAGTTTGACACTACAGAACTTTACTTGAATTGAATCCAAGCTCATTGTCTATACAAGATATATTTACAATGTCTGAAAGAGGGGAAATAAACAATAAAATACTAGATACAACTGAGGTATTAGCTAAAAGCATGTACATGTATTTATCTCGTAAATATCAATCATGATAAACAGTTTGAGATGTGTCATCTGCTTTAGAAAACATCTTATATCACAACATGAGGTAGGAGAGCAACGTCTCATTTTCATGCAAGAGCAAAAAAACCTCTCACCACACTTTAGGATTGGCAACATATGCAATGATACACACAAACACTGCATTTCATATCTCAGAATTACAACTTAAATATCTTTGTTGTTTACAAAAGTCGTAAACAATATCATTTCTTTTACAGTGTTGAGTGTGTTCTCCAAAAAAAAAAAAAAAAAAAAGGGGGAAAAAGCATCACATCTGATTTTTTTTAAATAATTCTTTTAGTATCAATGTCTGTTACACATTAGAAAAAGTGTGATCAAGTTAATAGGGACACATGCTGTGCTGGCAGGTAGTTATTTGTATACTATGTATTTTTACCAATATATATAAAAAATTCCGTTTATATAATTGTAGTTTTCTTTAGTCTCTTTTTGCCATTAATCAGCTCAAGGGAGCCACAGTATTCACTATCCCCTGTAAAATGGGATATTTCCTTTAGCAAAATGCAAAATACATGGTAGCTTTGCTGGAAAACTCTTAAGTATTAGATTGCTTTAAGGTACAATTTTGCTAATTAAGTTATACCAGGCCTGTACACATCAGATATTCAACATATTTCACACCTCTCAAATATGTACAATGTTCTCTGTATTCATTTGCTTAATACTGCAAAAGCCAAAACAGTTTTGTTGTTTCTAGAGTCTAAAGAGTACTGTATTCCTATGCCCATAGTTCAAATTTAACATGGCATTCTACATAGAAGATATACAGCGCCCCCTGTGTACAAAATGCAATTTACACGTTTCATAGAATCGTTACAAATGAAAAGGTATACTCTAAAAAGCTTCAGAAATACACTTTAATACCCCAAAACTATCAAAAACAGCATTGAAACTGGCTGCTACAGAGGTAACTGTGGTGAAAATAAAAGAAACCTAATACTGATTGTACAGAAATGAGAAATGGTAGTCATCACGCTTGTGTAATGTATCACAGAGACAAAACAATGCTACAATCTCTCAAATTATATATAAGCATGTCTCGTTTGCCACCGACACACACAGTCTCTTATATCAAAAGTGTCTGGCATCTATATTAGGCTCTTGAGCACATTTTGTGTCCATTTAAATAAAGACCACTTTTTTTTAGACAAAATGAAGGAACATTTGTTGGAAAGCTTGTATATGTGAGAGAATACAAAAGAAAGAAAAAGAAAATTCACTGCATTTTAGCAATAATGAGCCTTTGTTTTAGCATAACAATATAGTATATTACACATGCATTATTTCACTCCCTTCTTTGTAATCATTTTAAATTATATATGGGGAAATGGAAAAGCTGAAACGCGAACACCATCAAAATAACAACAGGTTGTCAGACTCCGTGAGCTCCAATGAAATGGACGAGACTATAGGGAGACACTGAGGTACCGGACAGTGTACGCCACTGTCCCATTTCCCGTTTGATGGAGCGCCGGGGTTCTTCTGGGCATCATGCATCCCACCCCATACACCACAATACACACTTTATCATCAACCACTCTTCAGTCCAAAAACAATATTAAACAATAGAGCTTGGGCTACACCCAGCTTTTGAAAATGTGATCAGCAACCTTGAACGATTATTTATAAGAATTTAGTTAATATATTAATGACTACCGTATGTACAAAGTGTATATAAATCTTTATTAGTTATTACATTAAATAATTTCTGAATAATTTCAAGAAAACTTCAAAAATGGCAAAGCACTCATTTACAATATAGTCTTGTTTTTCATTTCTTCATTGCTAGATATATATATTCACATAAGTCAGGGTGTTTCTTTACGTTTTCCTCTTTTACGTCAAAAAGAGGTTTTGCACTGTACACATTATCAGGATTAGAAAAACGCTGCGGCTTGGCTGATTTTGAAAACGATGAGTTGTGCACAGTGGAATGTTCTACACGAGATATGTACATCATGAAAGAAGCCTGTGTATTTCTGTCTAATATGGTTTATAAACTCACTTGGAACTAAAGAAAGATTTAACAAACTGCGCTACTGGCAAAAACACTTCACTTCCTGTATCCTGTATCTTTCTTTATCCGTCTAACGGTTCATGTGTGGGTGGGCATCAAAGGCAGCTGCCCCGTTCTATGGAGAAAAAGCACACCTCCTCACCCCCCATTGACTATGAGCTAACGTGACAGCATTAATTCCTTAATGTCCCTCCCCTGGCCCCCTGTCTGTTTTTCTTTTCTCTGTCAGACCTGTTTGTTCAGTCATCCGGAATAATGACACAGAGGAACGAAGAGGCGGGAATATGAAAAAACGAAAAGTTCAGAAAAGAAATCAGCTCTGGTTTAAGAGAGATTGTGATGTACTTCAATGCAATCTCTAAATGCATTTCTAATGGATCCATTCCCCAAGAAAATTTTAGGTCAACTGTGTGCTTTGTTTGAAGATAATATGTTGATCTACTCGGTCTTGAAATTTCCAATCAACTAAACCAACAAGTTATTTGACACTACAGGAACTCTTTCAATGCTGAACATGCATACCCTGAAACCTCATTTTCACAACTGCAGATATTGTAGTTAAATGGGGTTTCATAGTGTTCTCCAGCAGGGGGCGAATGTGAGTCTTTGCTTACTGCATCACGCAGGAATGAACCAAGTTGTTTGTCATATACCAGCCTGCAAAGGGTCAGCAGTGCAGACAGGAAACATATAATCAACACCAGACCGAAAAGACAAACGGCAGGCAGTTCAAGACGGAGGGAAAGAAAATGGAGGGGAGAAGGAAAGGAAGAGGGGGAGAATTATGATCTTAAACCAGGGGGGCCTCAGAAAGGGGTGCCTTTTTCTGAAATATAATGTCTTAAAGTTCTATATAATAATATTTTTGTGATATTAACAAAAACTTCTCCCATTGTTTTCTGTAAGAAATAATGATACACATTATGAAAATAAAAAGTAAACATCCACATGGTTTCTGGCTGCTGCAGGGCATTGGCGTCTTGCTGTTTGGCATCCTGGGGCTCTGTGTGACAGGTAGTATTTTACTGAGTGTCAGTTTTGTTTCCTGTGTCCAAAGGGCTGAGACAGGAAAAGCACTCAAGCACTGTCCCAACGCCACGGGAGGCAAAAAGTACTGAAAAGGAACACCTCCTCTGTCCCATCAGCCTCTCAGCACGACTATAAATTAAAACAAACATGTACGTCCAAAAAAATGCTTAACGACTGGTCGAGGGCAGGGGGACTGAGGAATAAAAAGGAGACACAAAAAGTCTTTTTAAATTAAACACAAACATTGAGGGAACACGAAGGGAAACGTTTATGGGAGAGCTGCTCTTTTCTGCAGAGGTTGTCTTGTGTTTGTCTGTCTCTCTCTGCAGGGAGTGGGCAAGCGTGTTCCTGGGCTAGAGGCGTGGAAGTGTGCGAGAGAGGGGGTGAGCAGTTTATCCGGAGGTTACCTCTGGGGCCGGAGAAATGGGGGAATGCTGGGATTGGGGGCTTGCGGAGGGGGTCGGAGGCTGGGCAGGGCTACTGCTGCGGCTTCCCTTGGAGCCAGACTGGGCCATCTGCAGCTGAAGCTGTGAGATCATGAGCTCCAGCTTCTCTCTGGCCTCCCGTTCTCTGCACAGCTCCTCCTGCAGTTCCTGCCGCTCCGCCTCGGCACGCTCAAGACGACAGCGCAGCTCGCACAGCTGCAGACAGAATGAGGGGAGTTAGAAACAGGAATGCACCAAATATATCTCATAAAACACTAAAATGAACACTAGTGATTTCTGCACTGCATTTCAGCAGCAGAGAAAATCTATAGCGCCATGCCAAAAAAAACCCTGAATTGAATGTGATAATAAAACGTCTGTCTACAGTGAATTAATATAATTGTCGCTTTATTGCATTATCTTCACTTTACTATAAAACTATACTATAAAGATACAAGTATAAAAACCTGCAGTAAATGAATTTACTTCCATTACTTTAAGAAAAGCAGTGTTATTTTAGTATTATGTGCATACTATTATAGTATTTATTAATATTTTGAGTTTTCATTTTTATTTTAGTTTAAGTTTTATTAATTTTGCTTTGTGCTTTTTAGATATTTCTAATACAATTTAAATATTTTTTTATTTCAGTTTCAGTACTTAAACTTATTTTAGTTTGTTGCTATGGCAATATTTTTTTCCCCCCATTATTATTTTTTCAATTACCAAAAACAATTTTTAATAGTTTTGGTTAAAAAAATAACACTGATCTCATGACAGATTCCACACACAAACACTAACCCTGCGTCCCAATTCGCATACTATCCATACTAAATAGTATTCGAAAATAGAATTAGGTCTCAAATCATAGTATGCTGAAAAGAGTACTCCAGAGACACCCGGATTGGATCAACTCACACTCTAACGGCTGATATTGCCCACAACCCATTGCGAGTTGGACGAGGATTCGATTAGAACAACAAACGCGGATAAAAAGTGTTAAAAAAAAACTACAAATATGACTGAAGTAGGCAAATTGGGACGCAGCTTTTATCAATGGTTCTCAAAATGTGATACTCTTAACACAATTCTGGAAATAATTAATACAATATTACTTAATGTTATGTTACTTAATCTTGATTATTTCAATTTTGTTTCCAATTGGTAATTTTTCCATTTTAATAGATTTGCGCATGTAATCAAAACACCCTAATGCCTGTGCAGTAATATCAGCAGTACATATAGGCTGCTTGTGTGTTAGGAGGTACTTAGATGGTCTGATTTGATTAGACCGGATATTTGATCTAAAAAGTTTGAGAAGCACTGCCCTAATTAATCGCTGAAATCAGTGCAAGTCAGCCAGGCACTGGGTCTCCATCTCAGTGTGCGTGTGTATCTCTCTCCCCGATACTGATTCACTCCCACACACAGATGAGCTGTGCTGATACATGCAACATATTGGATTGGGCACAGAAATAATTCACACTGGGTATAGTTTATCGTTGCGTCACAAAGTCATTCGGGCACACTTAGATAGGCTCTGCCCTGTTACGGCGGGGCCCATATTTACCTGCGCATTGTACTGCGCCTCCTGTTCTTTGGGTTGGCATGCACAGCTCTGCTGCCTGAGCTGCTCCAGTCGGTGTTCCAGCTGTCTCTGCTCCTGCCGCACCTCCCCCAGTCTCTGAGCATGCTCAGTGTGCACCGCCTCCAGCTCGTTCTGCAGCTCCAGCTGCTCCGCAGACAACTCCCTCAGCCTGGCTGCCTCGCCCCCGCGCACTGCCTCCAGCTCCTACACACACACACGCACATCAAGACATGCATCAAACAATGTGTGGCAAAGGTCAGGGGTTTGTAGTGGACGAGTCGAGGGTGATAAAGCTCAACTGGAACATACTCCATTCTGCTCTGGCCTTCACATTTACACTCACTATAACAAGGTCATTCTCTTTTCACAGGACCACAAAAGAGCTCCTCAGATACACAACAAGTCCATTTCCCTGGCTCTGATCAAACCTCTAGTGAGCTGCCTATTTGGAGGAGCATTTTTAAACATCATAGGCCTGCACCGGACACGAAGGCTGCTCCAAACAGAAGGCAGAAAAATCATGCTGTGTTTTAAGATACCCGTTTAGGGCAAACTAGGGCAGAATTGCATGAATCATTTTGTGGAAGAAGCAATCCCAGTTGCAATACGACAAGCTTAAAGATTTTCATCCAAAATGGCAGAAGGAAATGATTATGAATATGCAGTGTATATGCACATAATTATGCAAAAATGTATAGACAAAAATCTAATTAAAAATTGACTTCTTATTGTGTATTTTCTATGTATTATTTGTGCTTATGAAACTTAAAGGCAGGCGGTTTCAAACTAGGGTAAGCAAAGGTGCTTGTATCAAGAATACAACTAATCTAAATTAATGTTTTAATAAAATTAATACAAAACACATTTTGATATTACTACTTTTTCTGTATTATGTATTCTAAGTATTCTACTGTTAGCCCCAGTTTTTAACAAGAAATTATTTTTTATTTTCTTTAATAGTGAACAGAAAAGAATATACAGTCAATTTAATAGAAAATAAAAATTCTCAGGTAATATTAAATTGTTTTATTGATTTTATTAAAATCATGCTTAATATTTTTCCTACAAAATATAAATGGGTCTTTACACATTAAATATATATTAAATTTATATTGAGTTAAACACCTTGTTAGACTACTGCGCTGTCAGCACATGTTAACATCAGTCCCTATTGTAATTAACTGTGAGCATTAGTCAAGAGTACAAAGCCAATAAGTAACTTATGAGTTATGACACATCCTTAGAAGGTTTCTGCCAATGTAGACAGGTATGGATGATGTGTCTAATTTGACTGTCTCACCATCTCCAGCTGCAGCTGTTTCTGAAGGGTGGAATTGAGCTTCTCTTGCTGCCGCCGGTACATCTGCACAATCTCCAGCATGATCCTGTCCTTGTCGTCCTCTGTTCCGCTGTCTTTTCCCGCCGTGGGAATGGGGGCGTGCTGCTTGCCGCCCGAGCTAGTCTCCATGGCGACTGGCGGAGGAGGATGGCGGCGCTCGTGCGCTTCACCCGCGTGGTGGGATTTGGCCTCCTCTGCGACAGAGGAAGGAGATGCGGGAAGATCTGAGGGAAAGGGAAGAAAGAGTTAACCACACTCACAAAAATCACGCACACACCTTATCTGTCATGTGCTGAAAGTCTGTGTGACTAATTCTCTGTGGGTGTCTCTCTTTGAAGGTCAGCATAGAGGAGAACCCTGGAAGTATCACACAGAAATGTGATGCTTGTGGAGAGTGGAGATTTTCACGATATAAAATATTTTTTAGTGCTGCTAAGGTGCTTCACATGCTCTACATACAAATCACCTGCACCAGGCAGCTGTCTAGCATGTATGTTTAGTTGAGCAATACGGGAGTCCAGAGGGACTGAGAGAGAAAGAGTGTGTGTGCAAGAGAGGCAGCTCATTTAAATGTAGGACAGGCAGGCTGCAGGTCTGGCACTGCAGAGCCGAATAACAGCCTCGCTCTGCTGCTAGCCTCTACTGTGACTAAGACATGTCTGTCACACTCAGAAGAATGAGTCAGAGATGGAGAACAAGAGACGGAAGGGACACGGGAGAGCCAGGATGGAGAACGGGTACATGGTAGAAAGAGAGACAGCTTGAGGAAGAGACGGGGGGGGGAAGAGAGACAGAGGGCACGTGTATAGAGAACAGATATATGGAAGAAAGCGAGACAGATTGAGGAAAAAAGGGGGCCAGGATGGAGAACAGGTGTATATAAAAAAGACAGACAGATTGAGGAAGAGGGACAGGGGAAGACGAAGGAAATGAGAAAGGGGGAGCCTGGATAGAGAATTGATAGATAGAAGAAAGAGGAAACAAGGGAAACAAATTGAGGAAGAGAGACAGATGAAGAAGGAAAGACATGGGATAGCCTGAATAGAGAACAGATACATAGATATACATAGATGTTCTATACAGATAGCCTGGATAGAACAGATGAGTTGGAGAAATGAGAGACAGAGGAGGCAGGATGGCAAATGAGTGGATATAACAAATTCCAACGGAGGAAGAGAGACAAGGGAAGAAAGAAAAACAGATGAAATAGACGGGGGAGAAAGTGAAAGAAGAGATCCAGGGCTAGATGGAGAACAGGTACAAGGAAGAATAAGAGACAGGATGAGAACGAGAGATGGAGGAAGAGAGATGAAGAGAAACTAGGAGCCTGAATGGTGAACGGGTACATGGAAGAAAGAGAAATAATTAAGGATGAGAGAGGGTGGAAGAAAGATAGACAGACTGAGAAGAGAGAGAAAAGGGGAAGCCAGGATTGCGAACAGTCACATAGAAGAAGGGGAGATGAGAGACAATGATAGAGATGAAAAAGAAAAGAGAGAGAGAGAGCAGTAAGCAGAGAGAGGTGAGTTGTGGGCAAGAGGGGGTTGAAGAGGATCAAAAAGTGTACAAAAGGAAAAGTGAGGCACATAGAGAAAGGAAGAGAGAGAGAGAGACAGGCAGGAGGACGGGAGGAAATATGGTGTGCTGCGGTGGAGACTGGAGACCCCTCCCCCAGCACTCTACTCTAGAACGATCTGACACTCGCAGGGACAGCGGCCTCTTTTCATTCTCTCTCTCTTCACTGGCAACTATAAAATGTGAGTTGTACAAATCATTAGCAAGACCCTTTCAGCAGCTCCTCACCAGCTCCTGAGTGAGTCAACCACATACATGTCCATAAACATCTCACCTCATCATTCTTGTACATTTTGCGCGTGTATGTAGGTATTTACTAGGTAAACTAAATAGTTTGAGTGTACTAACCTGTGGTGGGCTGGCTGTCGTGGGAGAGTGCTCTCCTGCTGTAGTGTTGTTTAAGCAGGGCCCCCAGAACCTCATGGCTCACCTCTGCCTCCTTCCGCAGGGACACGTTAGGGGCCACCATCTTATCGTATGTGTACAGGTAGTAACTGCAAACATAAGCCCTCAGATTAGTGCACACACAACACTGACACTGAAAAGTCCAGAAATAACAGGAGTTATCAGAAAAGCCTAGTTCAATGCAATTCAATCGCGTTTTTTCTTGTCAACTGACTAAAAGCTTTCAGGTCAAGTGCTTTTAGTCTGCTATGAGGTTTGCAAATATACATTTTAAAAAATTATGCCACAATGCTAGGGTGTTGTTGTTGGTTGCCAGTGCATTGCTATGAGGTTACTAGGGTGTCCTGAGTGGTTGCTAGGTGGGTTTCTTAAAAGGGCTAAAATCAAAAGACCCAGGTTTCTATGACATTACCATTTCTATGTCAGTGTATATGACGTCTAGGGAATTTTGCCCATTTTATCATATGCAGTTGCTTTTTTCTATTGAAATCCTGGAACAAGGCCGTACCTCGGGTGGATGATGGGGCTGTGTCCTGGTTCCTCTTTGATATCGGGAAAGAGTCGACTGAAAACCAGTGAAGACTGCGAGTTGCCCTGTACACACAAAACAAGCGCATATCAATATTAATGAAGCACTTTAAGGACGTTTGAATATGAAATGGACTGTTTGAGCTGCATTAAAATACATGTCTACACATATTTGTGCATGAATAATACAGAAGTTCTTTAAGGTCTCATTACACACAGATTATCAAGCACATTTGCGCAGGAGCAGCAGAACAGCAATAATTACACAGAAATGTACAAACACACAGAGGGAAACTTGCAGACGGGAGTGAGGATGCCTGAAGCAGAGTAAACAAAGAGAGCAGTACAAACATATTGCTGTAATATCATGCATGCATGAGAGCAGCTCATCCATCAATGACCATAGGTTGACAGAAAGAGCATTAATGAAGAGTATAAGATTAAGACAGCGTTTAGTGAAACAGCCCGGGCAGGTTTCTGGCTGTTTGACTTGACGTAAATGCTAGGTGAACTATATTGGGTAAGAGTGAGGCTCTGTTTACACCTCGTTTTAAAAATGTGTCTCCGATAGGTCTCATGTTAAGGGATTTTGAACGGACGGCCTCTGAGTGACTAGTAAATTAATATTTACACTACTAGCAAGAAGACCAAAAGACTTTCCACTTTTGACAGCTTTATGAACACCTGTATTCACTATCATTCGTTTCAAATTTAATAATAAATAATAACTTATTCAGCAAAGATGCATTCAATTGATAATTGAAAGTAAAGACATTTACCTTTTTATAAAAGGAATTCAAAAAAATTCAAAAAAATTTAATTCATTTAAGATTTCTAAAAAAATAGTTTATACAATTATTAAGCAGCAAAACTGTTTTCAATAATATTTCTTATTATATAAGAATGATTTCTGAAGGATCATGTGACACTGAAGACTAATGAAGACACTGAAGAAGTAATGATGATGAAAATGTAGCTGTCATTACATTTTAAAATATATTAAAATAGATATTTTAAACTGTAATATTTCACAATATCATTGTTTTGCATGAAACAGTTTGGACCCTGTTTACACCTGGCGCTGCCCATTTGTGATTAGAACACCCGAAAGGAAAAGAAGAAAGATGCAGGGTGACACCCAGATTACTGTTGGGTCTCTGGTGTGTATGTGCAATTAGATGTTACTGAATGAAATGAATGACTGAGTGAGTCAAAGACAGAACGAGAGTAAGGGTGTAATAATGAGGGAGTTGTCTGGGAGTGGGTAGGAAGGGTGAGGTCGGTTTTGAGGCCTGTGATGAGTATGAGTGAGCAAGATAGTGAGAGGCTGTGACTATGAAGAAGAGGGTGTGTGTGGATGAACAGGGAGGCCGTTCTGTGCCTGTGTGTAAACAGAAGCAAGGAGGAGACGGACCACTTGAAGAAGAATTCATTTGGAGATATATGGAGGCTGTTCAGTAGTGTTCACAAATTCAATTTATTTCAGCTAAAGATATTCAAGCAGACATGATCTGTATTTGCAGGTATATTGCTTAGATAGAAAATAGCTGCCAGGAGTGTTGTCAAGATGCCTGTGAATAGCCTTGCATTAAAGGGATTTTGGTGTAAAGTGATGCAGTACCTTAGACAATACCTTTTTCTCCAGGATGTTATCAGACAGCTTGCTGTTAGGTGGGCAGGGTGCAGGACTGGACTTCCTCCCGTGACTGTCGTCATCCACCGCCTTCTGCGAGAATACACAAACACAAACTTTATGAGAACAACCTTATTCACATAAGTGTTTACACTTAGATGCAAGCGTTCAGACATGTAATACATCTGATATCAGAGAGCTTGTGCACAAATCACCACACTCAATCTGTCCGTCACCTCCTCTGCTCAATGTATTTAACGAACACGCTGCGGGGCTTGTACATATGTGTGAGTGCGTGCGAGTCACACAGCATGAATCCAGGGCAAGCTCAGTGCTGATGGTTATCAGACACAGACAGACCCTAATATAGCTGACACAAAAGGGAAGAGACCTTACACTCATCTGACAGAACCGTTCTCTTCAGAAGATTCATATGTGCGTTTCTAATGTTTATAATCCGTAACATCCTCTATTTGGCTGAGCAAAACAGACCGCTTAACACACATCCATGTCCCTCCATCACAGAGACACTAACAGTAGTGTTTGGGTGGGTGCCAGAGGAGGAAGAAACATGTTTTATCTGGAGTAAATTACAACTTCCTGCAGACTATGGGATCTCCTGTTTCCTGTAGGCTGAAGAATGAATGGCGACGTCGTCGCACAACATAAAGCAGCTGTACAGTGGTGGGGTGACATGGCAACCCCACACTTTGGCGCTAAACGCAAGAAAATGTGCGTGTAGGAGATAGGGCTGTTTTTCTTGAGGGAAGAGGAGGACTGCAGCATGAGGGAGGGGTGGGCAGCTGCCGAGGGGGGCAGAAACAATGAGCACACTGCAGTGGTGAGCCTGTCTAACCTTGACAAGCACACACACTATGTCTACCAGCCCATCTCTCCACACTTCAAGGCCCAGCCAACACTCCCTCCTCACCCGTGACGCATGCAATCACACTGTCTCTCATCTGTCCCTTTCACGTTTTTTGGTTTGCGTTGTGGGTTCTCGTTTCTCAACAGCCAAGTATACAATTCTAATGTTTAAAACAGGTTCAATTTACTATGTTTGGAATATAGTACTAGCATATTGTATGAGTCAGTATGTATACATGTTTAATTCATCAAGCCATATTTATCTCAGGAAATAAATATAGACACTTTGCATTTGTAATCCACAATTGTGCAAAAATGTCTCGGCAGTCAAATAATAAATAATGAGTCATAAAAAAGATATTAGGATATTAATTCATTCATCACACTGAAAATAGAAGGTCAAATCAAGTGCATTGCATTGGGGGATACAGTTGAACACAGCACATTTTATATTAGGTCACGCAGAGATTCTGTGTGTCCTGAAAATTAGCATATTTTGCAGAGTATATATACTTTCTACACTGCAGAACCAGCAAAAGTAGTACGCTGTTTTGAACAGCCATAGAGACGCCACACACACTGCTTTATATTTCCCATCTGTTGTAATACATGTAAGATGCAGAGCAGCCTTGACGCAAGACAAACACAAAAACTAGGATTTATCTAGCTGGCCTGCAGCACATGGTGCAATAGTGAATATGATAGTTGTGCGAAAGCTGTGGGCGCTGTTTACTGAGAGAGTTATTGCTCCGTTCTCCTCAAGGACATGAGAAAATTACACTGGAACAGGTGTCTCATGCTCCCCAACCGCACAAATGTGAGATACATGATATAAATCTACTATATATAAATGACGTGAAATATAAACAAAGTGGTAAGAAAGCGTCTGCTGAGAAGGCCATTGTACACAGTTTGTAAATGACAGTTTTCTCAAACGGTTATTCCTTGTTTAAGTCACACAAGATCCCAAATCCTGTGGATCGGGCTGTTATGAGTTTCTCTCAGCGGTCTCTTCCAGGGACACAACACCTCAGCCATCTCTAATCTCTTTTTAATTAGTGTGCTAAAGTCTCACACACACAATCATAGTCTGTAACACTATTTACTTGTGCACCATTGACAAATGTAGCTAACACAAATCCCTCACGTCTCGACATGCAATCACAAAAACTACACAATCACTCAGATGATGCAAAGCCTGTTTGTCACAAGCATATGTGATATACAAAACTCTGTAAAAGAGTGTGAGAGAGAGGAAGATGGCCACGACGGTGAGCATTCCTGCAGCTCATTCATTTGAAACCTACCACCGTTCCTCTTATCCCATCAGCGCATGCACGTTTGCACACACCCTTCGTTCTTAAGTACCAGGATCCGCGCTGTTTCCTTATTGCCCTGGATCTCCCCGTACACCCACATCAAAACAACTTCCTAGATCTAACTAAGAACAGTTTAAACCCTCGTCAAAATCACGTGCCTTCCCTAGAAATGAGCATAATGAGGTCACTGACACACAAACACAAATTCCACTTTGACTCTGACAATGAACACTGTAACATGTACAAGCCTGACCGCATTGCTTTATTACCAACTATGGAGATCCCCTGACAAAAACAGCTATACAACATATAGATAGAGGCTGATGAGAAAAAGTAAAAAAAACAAAACACGCAAGGCCTTTGCAGTTCCCGCACGAGCATGTTTTATGAGCCCCGCTGTAAGTGGGGAATTACAAGCCGCACGGGCCGATGATGAAGCTTATCTAGGCCAACCTCACACAGTCATACTACTTGATGGCATTTCAGAGAGTGTGCGTGTACACAAGGAATGCATATCTGTCTGTTCTGTTTTGATGTGTACAGGTGTGTGTAAGCATATAATTTGTGAAACTGTGAGTGACGCTGAGCGTGTGTGGACTCGTGAGTAGCTTTTTCATTATAAGCACCTCACACACACACACAGTTTAGCACAATTCGTGTGAAAGGCGGAACACGAGGGTGATTGTGTGTCCATCTGTTGCAACTCTGGCAGAGTGTATAAAGCGAAAAAACCAGCGCAAACGTGCAGTTTTCAGTCACAAACACACAGAGAGCTGCTGGGGCCCCTCACTGTACCCCCTACATAGGGCTCCTATTCACACATCATTAGCACTGCAAGGGAGAAAAAAGAAGGGAAAAAAGTGAGGACATGTGTGAGCTGGGTGAACGGTGACAAAATATAGGCCAAGTTGATTTAAGAAAAGTATGCCAATCATTTAACTGGAAACAACGGCTGTGTTCAGAATGAAAGACTAGCATGTGTTCTGTTGCATACTATCAAAGTCCCTTTCAAAACAACATCCTAGATCTAACTAAGAACAGTTTAAACCGTTTAAACAAGGGAAGTCTGTTCACTAAGTGGACAATTTTAGAACTCCTCAAGGCAGCTATTTTGGGCATCCAAGACCAAGTCCTATCTATTTGAATGGGTAAATCCTGAAATCCTAAAAACTGCTTGCCATACTTGGATTTAAATACATTTCAATCAGCAACAAAATCTGACATGAGGGTGAGTAAATTAGCTATCCTTTTAAGTCAGCAAGTGGAGTCCAACTGTCATTTTAGAAATACATTTTTGTTTAGCATTTGTAATCCAAGTGCGTGTAAAAATGTCACATCAAATAATGAGTCACGAAAATCACTACGGCTATTACTTCCATTTCATTCATCGCACTGGAAAAATCTTGTGCATTGCATTGTGGGACTCAGCTCAGTGCGCTCTGTGCTATACTGATGAGGCATCTTTTCCATGTGGGCTGGACGGTGGACAAATGTAGGCCAACTTGATGCGGGCTATAAGGAGATAAAACGGAGGAAGAGCGGGAACTAAAGTGAGATTTAAAACACTGCCAATTTCTCTGTTTTTCTTTTAATAAGAATGTAAAATATTCAACAAAACATGTGAATATTACAGATTGCGGTACACTTAAATGTGATAAAAATCCACAAAATGATCATTCCACGCGTCTTTTTCCTGAAATACAAGTAGATGAATTTAAATGTAAATTCCTTCATATGTGAATTATCCTACTGAAATCAATGTAACAACTTGCACAAGAATACGATTTACACAAATGCATTTTTTCCCCTCTCGCTTCTCTTAAGGCCCCGTGTGTTAGAACAGACAGAATAAATACAGCAACACTTTTGTATCTTCCAGCTGTGAAATGATTTAACCATGTGGATGTGGATTTAATGTAAATTCGGTTGTCACCTAAATCTTTTAGGAGTGAATTCGGTAGTGAAAGCTGACCTGGAAGTGCTCAAGTAAACATGCATTCCTGACATTACTTATGACGCCTATACACACACTGGAGTACTAAAATCCATGTCCTACAAAAACACACTAAAACAACCCAAACATTCATAATCAAACTAAAACACTTGCGCAAAAACCCGAGCAAACAACATGCTTCTAAATATCAAAATGCACACACTCACGGGGATCAAACACACAGGCTCAGACGTGCTCATTCCTGAGAGGATTTGGCTGGCAGCCTGGAGCAAATTTTTTAAGGGAAGAGGGAGGGAGACGAACATTCCGTCTAGACGTGGTCATCAATAGTGCACAGTCTGCCTGTCTGTCTGCCCTTTCCGACAGCCGTCTACACACATCCACTGTCTAATCTACAACATACGCCCTGATAAGAGCCGCACACACACACGGGTGAGTTATCCACTCGCATACTAGTGCACGCAAAACTAACATACTGTGCCGGTGATAACGGATCGGCTTGGAGGGCTGAGAGCAGTAAACATACTAAGGAATGGTCTCCCCTCTCCTGCTCTCAGATTTCACAGACTCAGACAGAGCTCTGCCTGTTCCCTTTCCTACACATGGGCGGCTTTAAATAGGCCTATGAATGGGAGATCTGTATGTACGCGTGTTAGACCCGAGTACTCTCAAGTGTGTGCCGGTGAAAAGCAGAAACCGCATAAGCCTCCCATGGCGCGGCTGCGCTAGGCTAACATGCATCCACACGTACTCACACATGCACAAAGACATTGGCAGACGCAGTCTCAATGGAGATGAGTCTCTGAGGAGTGTGTTCTTTGGGCTGTGGCACCCTACGGCTCATTTCAGAAGCTGCTGTCAGGGCTCAACCAGAGTCATCACACGCTCTGACATTGAAAACGGCCCATGCTGCTCTCTGTAGGACGCAAGAGGGGCAGAATGTGACCTTCCTCTCTCGGCAGGACACACGCACAGTCTGTGAGAGCTGTGGTCAAAAGGGCAAAAACAAAAGAGGACAAAACAAACATCTGGATGTTCGCGTGGCAGCTGTGAACCACCGCGCCATGTTATGAAGGGGGCTATGGCCACCGTGGATCAATTTTGACCAACTAGGCGAGTTGCTGACTTGTTCTGCAGTTTTTGTTCAGACAAAAATGTACTGAAGTGCATGATTGATACTACTGGCCAAGATGGTTGACTAGTCAGTCAATATTTTTTGTGACAACTTTAAGAATTCATTTAGAAACCTGACTTAAAAAAATAAAATAAATAAATCATAAAAAGTATTTTTATCAGGCTGTTATAAAGTGTTAAAACACTACCAGGCTAAAAACCCTTTCAGAGAAATTGTGTATGCCTAAATTGTGGGGTCTATGGCCACATGAATTCAAAATATAGATTATTGTTCAAAAGTTTGGGGTCTGCAAGTTTTTTTTTTTTTTTTAAATTAATACTTTTAGTCATCAAGAATGCATCAAATTGATGAGAGTAAAGATAGTAAAGGCAAAATGAATGATAAGAAACATTTACCTAATATGCAAATCAGTCTAATGATTTCTGAAGGATCATGTGACTGAAGACTGATGTAATGATGCTGAAAATTCTGCTTTGACATCACAATAAAAAAATACATATTAAAATTGTATTTAGAAATTACAATTTTATTTTCAAATGTAATATTTTCACAATATTACAGGTTTTTTTACGATTTTTAATCAGCCTATAATCTTACTGACCCTGAACATTTGAATGGTAGTGTAGATTTGTGGCTTAATCTAATCTATATGCTAATATAGTCCTAAACATTGACAAAATTATCTTTAAAGTTTATATATACAAGCATCGGAAAACAGACTAAAATATCGATGACTCATTCTGCACTACATAGATCTTTGTCCCTCCCCTAACAATCACATAACTTTGACAAGCAATACGTAGCAAATCTTGGTTAAAAATTAAATCCTACTGGTTATTAAAACAAACTTCCAGTGAAGAAAAATGCACTAATCAAGGCTAATTCTACTTAGGTCTAATTATTTGTTAATATTTTTCAGTTACACAGACTAGCTGCTTACGGAAAAATATGAAAGCTGTCGGATATATATTCAAAGCATGCAGCCTACACAAATATTGTGTTACGTGTGAGAGAGGTAGAGAGGGAGCTGGTCTCTATGCATGTCATTAAACCGTGTGCATGGCACAGGAGATTCACCAACATGGCAGCTTGACACACAAAACTGGCAGTGCATTTCACTTCTGCCATCTTCAACAGCCCCAGAGAGAGACAGAAAGACAGACCGACAGTGAAAGAGAGAGACAGAGCGAGCAACTGCCCACCCACAGAGAGCTGAGTCTCATACGTAGAATTTAAGCTGCAGACAGCGCACACGCACACACAATTTCACTCTACACAAGGCGGCTCATGCATTTTGCATGGAGTAGCCTGTTAGGGGCCACAGTGACTGGCTTTGCATAGAGAAAGGGAGTTGGAAAAGAGAGAGAGAGTGAGAGAGAGAGAGAGAGGGGGGGAGAGAAAGAGCAGTGTCCTACCCATCCCCTACAAGAGGAAGCTGTCAGCACACATCCACACCGTTAACAGAGTACATAAACCCTTACTCACACACTATCAATCAAATTCAATACATATCAGAAGTTAAAGGACAACGACACACGCATGGTGTCAGGCGTAATTTTTTAGACAAAATAAACAAATATACAGTGCGCACGTTTGTTTAAAAATTACACCTGTGACAAAATGGCACAGCTGACACCCCCAAACACTCTTTGCCATTCAAAATATTTATATCATACATTACCTTTATAGATTAACCTCTAGGCACATACGTGGGTTAAAAACTACACCATTCAAATGTTGAGCGATAGGATCTTTTAACTCTTTTGAAAGAATTCTCTTATGCTCAACAAGGCTGCTTTATATGAACAAAAATATAGTAAAAACGTCATGAAATATAAAAAATTTATAAATTTACAAATGTATAATTTACATGGTAATCTATTATTCCTGCGATGGCCATTACTTCAATGCCACATTATCCTTTAGATATGTGCAGCTCAAGAAATATATCTTATTAATATCAATGTTGAAAACAGTTGTGCTGTTTAATATTATTTCTAATGAACAGCATTTTTTTGGAATGGAATTTGTCACTTTTGATAAATGTTTTGCATCCCTGATTAATTTTTTTAATTTTATTTTTTTCTTCTTACTGGCCCCAAATGTTTGACTTTTAGTGTATACTTGACTTAGAATTATACTCTATTCAAACACTCTAAACCTAACTTCTTTGCCATGACAATGTAACACCTAAAACCCTAAAACCGTAAAATTTATTTAAACAGCTTTACAGCTCAAATAATACACAAGTTGTAGCGGAAGAATTAATGTAAGCATATTAGAATTTTTTTTTAACCTTCATATTTCTTTTTTAAATCCTCCTTCTACTAAACATTCTCTTCAAACTGATGCTTCATGACAGTAGCCTGAAATAGAAAACTTACAGGAATGCATAGTTTACCTCAAATAAAAAAAGTCATGACTATTCATTCAATTACCAAGTCTGTCATCACATTAAAGAGCTGAAACATGCTGAGGCAAGACATAAATGGGGACTGATGTATGTCAGACATGTGGGACTGCTTTCTGGGATAGATCAATAAAGAGGATGTCTTGTATTAGAGATCAATAATTACTGAACAGATGGACAGTCAATCAAAGCAATGACATCTCATACGACTGTATATTGTTTTGCCTGTAACAGAGAGTCAAATGTTGCTCTCTCCAGTGAGACATGAACATGCAGGCTGGTGCTGTTGTTCAGGTTGAGGAATCCCCCAGCTTGATGCAAGCTTGGAACAGACTGTCCTCATACAGCCAGGAGAGAAGAGCGAGTCTACATTTAGAGCCTCCGCAGAGAGGAGGGAAGAGACGAGAGGGTGGGGGAATGTTCTCCTATGGCAGCCAGCCCCTCACTCACATTTTATGATGGTTTGGGAAATACAGTCTCAAATGGGAGGAGAAAGAGAGAGATTTACAGAACAGGTAGCTGTATGTAGTGTACCGGTGCATTAATCACATCCCGGTGGCGTTGTGAGTGTGTGTTTGGAGCTGTCTGCAGAATGACACATCTTCCTTTGGGATGAGCTTGGCATTAGGAAACAAGAGCACTGCAGTAATGGGAGGAAAATATGCAGTCTAATGAGATTGTGGTGAACCGGGGGTCGAAAACAGCAGTTTCACACTAAAAAGTGCCACACAAGCACAGATGAGGATAACTGCAGGAAGCATCTTCGTGACCCATTTTTGGCAACTTTCCTGATGAAGCAAGACAACCGTGGCCTCTGCATTGCATTCCATCAAAAGAGTGTCCGACCACAGTGTGAGCACATAATCGAAGCACTCTCAATGTTTTGCAAGAGGACATTAAAGGGGTATTTCAGCGCTGGGAAGATGAATCTGTATTTAAACTGGGTCATTAATGTAGTAGAAATGTGAAATTATTTTTGAATTTGGTGTCTTAGACTGAGAAAACACAGAAAATGTATTTGTCTCATGGGGATGAAAGACAACAATTCCCAGAACGCACTTCGCTGCCCTACTCTAGGCACGGCTAGTCGGCTACAGGATTACTGGATCACTTGCCTACCACGTTCATTTTCAGAAAATCAGTTCAGTTAGAGACACTACAATTAAAAACTGAACGTGTCTGTTTGATATAATGCAAGTGAGGCGATTGAGCGTCACGGCACAAACCCAGCAGGATCGTATTACATTCATCGCATGAGTTGAGGTAATCGCGGTATTCGCGGCTGTGGCTACGGCCGCATTCACAGCGCGTGATCACTCTGACGCATGTTCAGTTCATGTCTTTGGAAGCTTTACTTTCATAGGAAGTTCATTTTAAAAGTTGAAACACTCACTTTGGTCTCCACCACTCCGTTTACATGAATCTCCGCAGCTCCCGAGCCGAGTGCTGTGAGTGCTGTGAGTGTGATGTTGAAAACATGTGGAAATAGCGCCCTCTGCTGGCTGTAGTATTTAGCCTCTGGCCAAAAACTCCTCAGATGACGAAAAATGACGATATTTGCGTCATCGGAGGAATTTTTCCAGAAATAAAATACATAATTCTCTCTTGTCTCAGGGTCATATGAGGGGGGAAAGTACGATAATTTGAATATACTCCCGGGTTTCTACTGATACAAAGCTTAATGCTAATCGCTAAAGTAACCCTTTAAGATGAATCACTAGCCAGCACAGTCAGAGGGGTATATCTGGAGCAGAGGGACACTGACTCCGCTTGTGTCCCCGTTAGAACGGAGGACAAACTCCTATTATGTCCCTTTTACATGAAGAATAACACTGCTGCTTTTGCAAAGAGGAAGGAGAAGTATATCATCAGATAAAGCTATAGTAGAGTTATGACAGTCAGACAGGAAGCAGAAAAGACAGGGAGAAAATATTATATTATACATTATATATTTAAATGTTTTTGGCGGTCAGTAGGAATGAAAGGGAACAAATTATTTAAATCAATAGTCTTTAAAAGAACATGCAGATGTCAAGAGATGTTAAAAGACTGGTTTATGAAAGCAACTTCCTTTTCAAGGGGACAATGACTATATGGAATGCTCTACAAAGACTCTAGGTATCACATAAATAGCCCACAGATCCTCACACAACGGGGGTCAATAAAGGCGACTTTGAGGAATAGTGCAATACTCTGCTAAACAAAAATGCATCCTACCTACACACAAATTAAGGGGTCAAATAGTCAATAGGGGTCAACTCGTTTTCAATCATTTAAACTATTGTTTGAGCTACAGATATTCATTTGCTACTCCAAAGTATAGAAAAAATAGAGCATGGTACCAATGCATTATGATTGATAGGTATCCTTGAATTCCTTCAAGCCATTTTGGATAAAAATGTGTGAGTATAATCAATCTTTTTCTTGAATTATCAACCATCTTCGATTATTTTTTTGCACTGAGCTGATGCCAGTGCCCTAGCCATGAAAAAAAACACGCAATGCTCCCAACATTAAGTGCTAATATGATACAAAATACTATCATATTAACAGCAGGCATTGCTCTTGTCTTTTGCACACATGAGCCTTCTCTAACTAATGCTCACCATGGCAGTTGAACCACCTGGCGGAATAGTCAAGCATGTCTTGACAAATTTGGGTTAGCCGCGGTCTGCAGTCCGTCCTGGGGCTGTTCTGGCTGCTGGCTCAACTCCAGGGACTTGGCGAAAGACCGGTACAACAATATTCCCAGCTTGAGCACAAAGAGCAGGGCCCCCAATCTGCCCACAGCATCTGAATGTTGAGCCAACAGGGAGGAGTATGTTGTCTTAACGGCCAACAGGAACTCTGGGCTTTATATAAATAGGACAGATTGCCAAATCACAGAGTGTGTGCTTTTTTGGGGGGCTTTAGGGTTAGTTAGTGATTTGTTTGTGCATGAGGACAAACAGTTGGAAATAAATGAACGGAGCTTGGAGTGTGTGGCCGCCTGAGCACATGGACTGCGTCGAAGCACTGTGGTGATACCGAGACATGAAGGCTTCACCATGAGTAGAGCAAAAGCAAAGAGTAAAAGTTGCTGAAGCCCAGCCACTGCCAGCATGTCCTGAGCTGAACCTGAACTTTCTCCTGGTTTTTTTCATATCCCACACTATTATTCCTTCCTTTATCTACCCATCACTCATTAGGTTTACAACAACGGGTGTGCACACCTGTCCATTCTTTATGTTCATCCATTCAAGTCAATATGTATTTGTCAGCAAGTCTCTTCATATTAATTACACACATTTGTTTGCATTAGCGTTTTAACATTTATTCGTGTACGTGGGCGTGCGAACAGACTACTCTTTACATAACTAGTCTGACATTGTGTCCTGACCAGACTATTACATTTCTGCTGCCTCATGCTGGCAGGCCCTCCTGTAGTGAAATCTCATTGGTCCAAAATCCTGCTTCACATAGCCTTGTGTTATTTAAACATAAAATAATTTCTGATTGGCAGTGATTTTTTCATTTTTGCACAGCATTTTCATTTTTATTTAAGACTAGCCCTGGTTAGGACACTTTGTAAATAAGTCTCACTGTTCTTTTGCTTGTCTCTGTCTCTCTCCTACACACACACAGTTAGCGTCTACCGAATTCATCCACTTCAGCCAGATCAATAGTTCTCCTCAATCACTCTCTCTCACTCCCATAAACACACACTCGCTGCCCTCCGCTCCCCTTATGTAAACAGAGACTGATTAGGTCATTCGGCTGCTTATTTTGAGGGGCTGAGCATCCACTGTAGTCTCTGATATTTACACTGGAGCAAACACTGAGCTCAACACCCTTGATCAAACAGACAAAACCCTGAGCCTCTCCCACCTCTGACCTTTCATTACCCTTCAATCTCTCACCAAACACAGGACACATGAAGATAAAGTCCCCAAGATACAAATGTTGTGTTCTGCAGATTGGAGAAAATGCCAGGCAGATAATATAAGACAGAAGAATCCACAGTGGAGCCCTACATAACATCAGCCTAAAGGTGCGATCAGATTTACCGTTTCTTGGCAAAATTTCATGAGCCAAATCTAGTAATTTCAATAGGAACCTGTGTGGTCAGGGTGAACATTTTCCTCCAAAATTAGCCAAATTTTCAAACAAAGCAGGATCAACAGTTGTTGGTACGCACAAATTGACAGACAGAGTTATTCAAAATAATAGTAAAACATTCTAAGTACATTTTAAAAAAAAATCAAATCAAATTAGGGGACCTGTTGTATAATAAATAGACATGTGACTAAATGGAAACAGCAAAGCAAAAAGAAGGACTGCGGCTGTCAGAGAAGAAAAAAATGAGAGGAGGGAAAGAAAAAAAGAGAGAGAGAAGTCTGTCAAGGAAGGTACGTCACAAACGAGGTTTGAGGTTGAGGTGAAGATGAGAGAACAAAACATATTCGGACAGGAAAATGACAGCTTTTCTCTCATAGATTTTAAAAGGAAGGAAAGAAAAACAGAAAGTGGAAATAGGAGAGCGCGATGGTGGAGAATTGGCCTCCTTGCCTGCGGTGCATTAAGTCACTAATTTCACAATTACAAAAGGGAAGACAGAAAGACACACAAAAAAAGAGAGAACGAGAGAGAAAAAGAAAGAAAGAGAGAGAGAGGGGCGCAGCTGTCTGCTGTCTGCACCGCAGCCGCTGTCTCAGCCTCTGTGGGAGATCGACAGGACTCCATCTGTCTGCCAGACACGTCTACACAGTACACACCAAGACTCAAACCATCACAGCTGCCTGTCTATCATTGACATACAGTCATACAAACAAACAAACACACTTTATATCTGTATGAGACCCAAGTGGCATGATTAGAAAAACAAAAAAAGAATGGGAAATGACGAGGAGAAACAGATCAGGTAATAGTCAGTGTCCTAAATGACTCAAACTTCGCTAACATGAGCCGCAACAGCGTGCTGGTGACGCACATGCTCACCATTAGGACATACACTGATGTACTCCTTCAATTTTAGAGAGAAAATATTGCATTAGATCA
Source organism: Gobiocypris rarus (assembly GCA_023029165.1). NCBI lineage: Eukaryota > Metazoa > Chordata > Actinopteri > Cypriniformes > Gobionidae > Gobiocypris > Gobiocypris rarus. The sequence goes on along the minus strand of CM040915.1, from coordinate 12,538,130 downwards.
ATCTAATCTGGGGTGGAGTCAAAAAAAAAAACAGAGGGAGGGGGGACAGCAAGTGTACCAATGGTGTTGTAAAAACAGTTCTTACAGTCTCTGGTCAGGTGGTGCCCATCTAGCCATAAGCTTTAACCACTTTAGACACTGCTAGGCAACAGACATAAACCCAGACATATACAAACACAAAAGCCATCCAAGAAGGTTCTCACCTCTGTAGAATTCTAGAACACCTGGAACAGAAACTGTGTGGCAAAACCTAGCAGGCTAACTCCCTGAGATAAAAAAATGTATAACACAGTTAAAGATCTTAAATTATACCAGTTATAGCCGGTTTCACAGGCATTGTTTAAGCCTATAGTCCCAGACTAAAATTCATGTTTGAACAGCCTTAACTGAAAGCAAAGAGCATTGACATATCTTATTGTTTTGTCTCAAGATGCACACTATAGTAATGTTTTTCTCTAAGGCACGTTTATAAAAGCTACTTAAATGTCCTAATTTAGCTTAGGCCTACTGGCTTAATCTAAGCTCTGTCTGTGAAACCAGGACTCAGTATATTACTTTGACAGCACTAAAGTATTCAAACTAAAAACTAAATGTAATAGACTTGAAAAATGAATAATGATATGTGAATGATAGAGTGAAAACTAAATGGTTTTTTTTGTTTTTTTTACTTGTTAAATTAATTGATTGATTTTAAATTATTTATTATGTTTATTTATTATTTGATCAATTCATTATTAATAATGTTGAAGGTGTATTTTAATTATTTATTTTGGAATAATTAATACAACTATTAAGGAAACAGGTATGCTCCACCAGTGACACCCAGTATATGCTGTCTAGGCAGACAGGTCACTAGGTTTTGAAACACAGCCAGTGTCTCCATAACCACACAGACGGGGGGAGACACTGTCCTTGATGAAAGGGAAGAGGGCTGGTTCTGAGCAAGCTAAACTGCCATGTGCAGAAGTCTGGCGGTGAGGGTCAGATCGTCACATCATATCCACAAAGCCACCTGTGGAAACTCTGAGTCACTTGTTCTGGCACTCTAGCATCACAGATGTTTAGAGTGCACATTTCACCCAGTAAACTGATGAGCCTGTCTGCCCTGCTTCCCGTACACACACAAACACACACACACCTAACAGTGATTTCTTGATATGGACACAAGCAGATGAGTGCGCATGTGTTGTTTCTCTTTACCGTCACAACCAAGATCAGTGTCTGAGTAATGACCTTTCTCGCACACACATATGTCTGTTTACAGTCCCTTGAAAAGTCGTTTGACACAAAACTGTAAGCACCTGTTTTCTTCACACGGTCTTCTAATCTGTGTTGTTAATGTTAACCAAAACTATTAAAAATAATATTAGGTGAAGCTTAAATAAAATATGAATATTCGATGAAAATCCTACAATTTTAAAACAAACAACCTGTATAAATGGTATCAAAAAAATGACAAACTAAAATTAAAATGAAAACAAAATATAAACATAAATGACGATTCAAAATATGAATAAATACTGTAAATAATGCTAAAATAACACAGAGTGGGGACAAAGATCAAGATTTACAGCAGGGTTTTTCAAACTGCAGTATAAGACCCTTTGGGGGTCCATGGAGAGAGGAAATATGTGCCAATTATTTAATTTTGTAATAGTTTCTTAAAACAATATAAATAAACACCCTCATATAGAGGATGACATCAAAACGTTTAAAATCCCTCGTTTTAAACCATTTAAAAATGCATTAACCCTGGAAGGATCCTTACAGCGTAAAATAAAACTAATTGAGAAACAGGAAATCAGTAAAAAAATAAAAAAATTTAAAAAGCCTTCTTCGCAGAAGAAGAAACCGAAGGATCAGGAAAAGCGTCAGGACATGTGCAAGACGTTGCCAGACAGCAACGTGTTGGGAGCTCTGCAGTTAACGGCTCGCCATGAAAAGAGAAGGTGTCACTGACTCACTCACATTTCTGGGAGTTTGATATCTCACCCTCAGCCGAGCGGAGCAGAGACGATGCCTGGGGGAGTTTAGCGTGTGCGTGTGAATCAATTTCATTAGTGTGTGTTAAGCATAAGTGAGTTGAGAGTTACAGTGTAACTGACTGTATATGTGTCAGGGTGAGGTCAGTCTGTGTAGCAGATGTGACTGTATGACTGACAGACTCAAGGTCTGTTTTGGTACATCAAGTGTGCGGAGGGGGAGGGCGGAAGGAGGAATGCGGTTTGGGTGCTAGACGAGACACCAGACGGTATTTCCGGCACACTTGCATAAGCACACAGGAGAGACCGGGGCTGTTCTTCCTCTCTTAGACAGAACAATCATTTGCTCACATCGGTACTAAACTAAAAATAATTGTGTCTACTGGAACATTACCGCACTGTTAAACCATTAACCGCTGCCAGCTGCATTTGAAAAAAACTCTGACAGCACCCCAGGGGTCAATCTTTGTCTAACATGAGCACTAACAACAAAAAAAGCTCTGGCTTGCTGCCTTGGTCAAGGGGGTCATGAGACATGGCTGGTCAATGGGAGTGAAACAATCCAGACCTTTTTTCCCCAGCTGACTTTTCTATAGATTCTAGTGAACTAGTACACTTTGTTGAGTTTTGTTTCAAAGGTTGCATCATGAAAGTGGAAGAATCTCTAGTGTTCTGGCTTTAAATTATGCAATCATGCAATGCGGGCATTTCCCAATGCAACGACATCACTACAGTTTTTCCCCATTAAAAAGGGAAACTATTACAGATGTCACAAAATACAACTTTATCCACCTTATTTTTTTAAATGGAAGTAAGCTATTTCCTGATTAATTAGCCAAAATTACTAAATAATTAGAAGAATAAAAAAGTGCATTCAATGGTAAAACTCCTTGACCTACAAAACAATTGTTTTAAGTTACGATATTAATAAATTAAAATATTATGATAACAAATACCAGTTTGCAGTATTATAGTAGAATACAATGTAACACCGTACAGCTAAAATAACGAAGCAGATCACACCAGAAGCCTTGAAAATGCCTGTGCCTAACTAACATGACTGGAAAAAACTAAAACATTTTATTAAACACAATGCCACTAAACAGTAATAATACTAGACTTAAATGTAATAATACTTAAATGTAACATATAGCATTACTTTGACAGCACTAAAATACTAAAACTAAACTAACTTGAAAACAAAAAAATATGAAAAAATTAACTGTAAGAATATAAATATAATGGAATTAAAAACTTTCATTAATTTGTAACATTCGTTAATGCTGCATTTTTAATTGCATATTTATGTTATGTTGTGGAAAGGGTTAATGTGTGTGTGGGGAGTATTTTTGCAGATGCATTAAGGTTTTTTTTTAATGCTTTGACATTCTTTTTAGAATTAATTTGAAAAAAAAAATCTTAAACTGAGACAGGAAGCCTTGCACATTCAAGGTAAAATTGAAGGTTGTGCTATCCCAATCCACCCCCCAAAGATGACCCTCTTCTGACCTGGGAGGTAGATAATGTACTTCCCGTTCAGCCTGACCAACTGAAATTCCTTCCCTCGTGTCATACATCCCCACCGAGCGTCACCTGCCCCGTGTCGCCCCATAAAATTAGGTCAACACTAGATTATCAAAACAACTACAGCCTTGGCCAGACAATAGCAAAGAGTCTCCTCGGCAGACTATCACACATTACCATCTGGTCACACACGTGCAAATCCATTTGTGAACATGAAGCAAAACTTGACCTTAGTGAATCCGCAAACATGGCAGAAAAGACAAAAGACACTTACTTTATCCAGAGGCCTCTTTAGCTGGTAGTGAAACTTCTCCTTCATCTCATCCAGCAGCTGTTTGAGTTGGGGCTCCTCCGGCGTGCCCTCATGCTTGCGGCCAAGCTGTAGGTAGCAAGGCCACTTGGCCGAATCGAAGCCCCAGTGGCAGGTCCTCTTGTCGGGGGACTTGTGTGAGTGCATTACAAAGTTCTGTGGGGAAAACAGCAGCTGGCATTCCATGCACTGAATGCAAGGAGCGTCCGGCTGGACGTAGAACTGGGGCACAAACAGGCCTTGGCACTTGCCCAGACACTGGTGTTCCACATGGAAACTGGCTTCGCTCTCCTTCAGCAGGCCTTGGCCTGGCAGTTTGCTGTTGGGGTCGGCCGAGAGGGCGGCACCCGGGCGGAGCAGGGCATTACAGAGCCGTTGGGCATCAGTTAGGGTGATCAGGCCACAGGAAGGTGCATTGAAAGGCAGGATGCCCAGCACCTTGAGGATGTGAAGTTGCTCGGCATCGCATCGGGAACAGTAAACATAAAGTTCGTCGCAGACAGCGTTGATCTGTTGCAGAGAGAAGTCTCGCAGCACCGAATTGAGTACCTGGGGCAGACAAAGACGCTTTTCGCCACCTACAACAAAGCAGGAGATGGACTCTCCTTCGAGGAGAGAATGAGTGAGCTCAGTGGAGCTGTCAGATGGAACCAAGAGCGGGCCGCCTCCAAGGACTGGGGGAGACGGTAGGGGAGCCATGCCAGAAGGAGAGGCGCACTCCTGAGCCGATTTTGCTGAGAAGGCAGCAGGACCTCCCAGGGAGCTCTGGCTGCTCAGCGTGAACTGTGCCAGAGTGTGCTTGAGGCCAGCGCTAAGATCTAAGGCCTTGGAAGCCCCGGCGATTTGGAATTCTCTTTCCTCGATGCCCATGTCCGAGCTAGCATGTTCCTCACGCTCCTTCTTGACCTTCGGGGGTTTGGAGACACTCTCCAGGCTGCGCCGTTTCAAGTACATCTCTGCCATTACCCGCTTTTTAATGGGCGCATCCTCCAGTCGCTCCCTGTACAGCCGCTTCATGTTGCCTTTGAATGACGTCAGGTCTTTGAATGGGGTTTTCAGACTCATCTGAGGGCTGGCCATGTCCGTACACGGATTATTGGTCTTGCTTGGGTGGAAAATGTTCTGCAAAACTGACACCTTTGGGTTGGTTCTTCTTTTCTCACCGTGTTAAAGGTTGCAAATCCTTTTATGTCCAGCTACATGCATGATTGTGACAGACTTAATAATTTGATGTGCTTCCTGTGAATGAAACAAAAAGAAAAAGACTTGTGAATATCTAATTATAGCACAAAATAGCATAGCATATAGCACCGAATGGCTTAAAAAATCTAAACAATTATTAATCAGAGTGTGAAGCCACACAAATGCGCATGAAAGGAATATGCTCAGGGCAGAAAAAACTAAAAAACTAAAACCAGAACAGTATTAGTTTTTGGCACATTGCTAAACTAGAAGACAGAATTATTTTCACCTCATCAGGATAATCTAATTTGAGACTAATCGATCTAAGGCTAGTTTCTCAGTGTTTTAGTGCTCTGCTTTTCTCTACTGACAACATGCCGAATCCGTCAACGCGTTAAATGAGTCGATGCACTAATAACGTCGGTTTAACACAGAGATAACCAACAACAACCGTAACTAACAGTGAGCAGCCATTTAGTCCTGTCCAACCACAGCAGGCTCGAAATAAGATGTAATAACTGTACACCACCACATCTGTGAAAAGATCAAATCACACACGCCATCTATATAGAGGAAAAACTGACTAGAATATTTTGATCGCAGAAGCAAAAGCCTGACTGAAACTGACGGAAACGGAATTTCCGAGCATGAATATGAAGGCAAAATGAGAGATCACAACCAAAGAGCATGTCAGTGAGCTTTCAGCTAAAACCAGCACGCAAAACGAGTTAAATGCCTTATTCACAACATGCGTCGGTTTCACGAACGGCGAATGCGTATCGGCCGAATTTAACACGTCGCCAAAGCGCAAAAATACAAGTTCCTTAAAATAAAACGTCATTTTCGCCTGGTTATGCTTTACCAGATTTGTGTGATAGCTCGCCTCGGATACGCTGACCATGACCGCAGACGTTGTTTCGTTTCCTCGTAAAATAACCATTTTTCAGAAACGCTGATAAAATGCTGTCTATTTTTAAGCCTGAACGAAAGTGTCACTCTTTTTACCCCCGCAAGGACACCGCGGCTCTGTCCCCGACTCTATCCGTCTCTCGCCTCTCCTTCTCCCGGCACAGCTGCGCTGAACGCCCGCGGTGTGACATTCACCTACCCTGCGACCCTCAACGTGACTACAGAAAAACTGGCCACATATATCAAATGCCAAATGTGTCAAATCGAAAGCTCGGATTTTAAACTCATTATATGAATATAGGGCTGTGAATAATTTGCCAAGCCATTGAGACTGACACCTGACCTCCCCGAAAACGTTAAATTACTATCGCCCCAAATTTGTTTCAGTTTTTTTAAATAATAAACACGTTATACATAATGTTCACCCGGTTAAGGATTTAAATCAAAGACATTCAGCACGACGACTCGTCTTTTAAATATTAATATGAGCATGTTGAGAACGGAATACGTCCCTTTTAAACGGCACATAAAAACACATACCTCACAAATTCACACGCTACATATAAACAAATTACCATCGCTCAGTAATAGCATCTAAACCGGTTTTACATCTGGAGAAAAAAAACTGGCTCGTTCGTACAGACAGCGTTAGCAGTGCGGCTAGAACATTTAAACCCTTTAGCACGCGCTAACAGAGCTAACGCTACAAATCCCGCTGCGAGCCCGAAATAAACACCACTTAACCACAGAAAACCATCAAGAACGATTCAGAAACATGTAGAGAATCTGCTGGACCATTACAAACATCAACACAGTTTATAGGTGAGCCTGTTGTCGTTTTTTCAAGGGACTTGCCTCAGGATGATCGCTCCAGGTCCGCTGTCTCTGTCTCGCTCTCGCTGTCGCTCTCTCCCCTTCTACTAGTCTGTCTGACCGTCAACAACACGCGCACAGACTGAAACCCTTCAGACAGCTCGAGCGTCACAGCGAGAGCGCGCACTAGCAGAGCGGATGTCGCGCGGGCGTGTCTGTCTGTCTGCCGCCTCCCCCAATGTCTTGAGAAGTTCAGACCTGCAAGATTTAAGTATAAACACAGTGATAGTAAGTAACTGATTACATGCAATCTGGATTCCGTTATCAGAGTCCAAAAAATGATATTTTAAAATAGCCTACCCTACAGTTAGCCTACTTTTCTATTGATTACATGCTATTCTCACAATAGCAGTAACTACTCATGATTCATTGATCCTACTTGTTTGTTATATATTTTAAACGATATTTTCTATAAAGGTCTATGGCTTATACATGACAGAAGCCACATGAGCCTGTCACTGAAAACTGAGAGCCACGCATTTGATCACTGATTTACACAAATCATTTCACTTTTAACAAGTTTTCTCAGCATTGCATATGTAGCTAATCAATTCTTGAACACATTGATTATTATTTGAATTATCACTCAGTGAGTCATTGCATGTATTGCAGGGATTCCCCAACTTTTTTGTCAGCTAAACCTCTTTGCCCTAATATATGTAGGCTACTTGAAGTAAGCCCTTAGATTTTAAGTTAATATGGGTTAATAGTAAATAATAAAATTAAGTCTATAATAATAAATAATAATACAGTTGATGTTGGTTAATGGTCACATGACATACAGGTAAACAATTTTTTATTATTCTTTTTTAGTACAATAAATTGTAGTTTTAGTGATTAATTTGAGTTTTTAATGTTTATGATTGAATTACTTAATAACTTTTTATTACTATAAAAATACTTTTTATTAAACTCACACAAACCTCTGGGGTTCCATCACAAACCCCAGCCTGGGAAACCCTGACGTAATAAATAGTAATTTGTAGTTTGTGTTACATGTGATGAATTAATGGAAGTTTTTTTTTTTTTTTTTAACCAGGTTTTTCGAAATAAGGGAGTTTTATTGTCATCTGGATGTAGGGACATTCTAGCTATATTTAAATCAGTTTGGTGACAGGAAGAAAATGGAAATGAAAAGGTCATTACAGCCACTTCTCTATGATTTAGCATGATTTATGATGAATAGTGAAGGAGCAGATGTCTGTAAATGTTTCACAAATAATGACTCATCTGAAATGATCCCTTTGAATGAAACTCCTTCGATCACACTTTTTTGTATACGCCTGAGCAATGAATCGGCAAAGACATAAAACATGTAGTGTATAGCTAGTCTGTGGTCATTCACTTATAGTTATACATATAATTATCTTTATTATTAATTTAAATAGTTTTCACTTAAATTTTTGTTTATTTGTTGTATTTTATCTGCTTATCATTTTTTAAATAATTGTTTGTAATATTAATATTTTTTATGTTTTATTTATTAATTTTAGTTTCAAGTTCAGTTTTAGTTTTTATTTATTTCCTGTAAATAATTTTTAGTTAAAATTATTTTATTTAGTCGCCAAGAAGTCGTTTTTCATCTAATATTTAAATTTTATTAGATTTTATTTCAGCTTTTTCAATTTTTTTCTTTAGTTTTTAGTTTAGTTTTAGTTTTAGTTAACGGTAATAACCCTGGTCTGGGGCACTTAAAAATGAAAATATATCATGGAGGGAAGGTTTTCATCTAACAGCTTAAAAAGAACATTATCGGATATGATGTTTGAACTGACCTAATTATAAACCACCCAGACATTATTTTGAGTAACTGTTATATGCTAGTACAAATGTTGTGGCGGCTTTCGCCAAGGACATTAAGTAATAGCACTAGAACATTCTCTGTATGAGTAATGGCCTGGAGCCAATCCAGCAGTATGCTTGGTCCACGGGGCTTCCGCTATCCAGTGGGCGTCTTGTTTTTTTTTCAATGAACCCATGATGGGGTGCAGGGCTCACCTTTGCTTTGGCATCCATCTCTGTGTGAGCCATTTGTTAGGTGTCATTTAAATGTTAAATGAGATAGGCAGAGCTATGAGGGCCTGAATTCAGTAGCTCATTCACAAACACCAACTGCATTAACACTTTTAAAGGCTTCTCCACCACACTGACCCAGGTCATGTTCAGGCAAGATGGGTTTGAAGATTTGAATAGTTTTGATGTGCTTAGAGGTGTTGTGTTTTTGTTTAGACTGAATACTCAACACAAAAGAGCAAAGGGTTACATTGACACCTGCATTAGAAAATCTGACCTTTTTACATTTGCCAGAACATGCAAAACGGCAAACGTTTAGTAGTATTTTTCAGTGTAACCTTTTTAGATAATTATATTAATTTGGGTAATTGACATGAAATTTAAGCAATTACGACAATAACTCATCAATAATTAAACTATTTTATAATTATTATTTGTATATAATGCTCTTTAAAAACCATGTCACATTGGTGTTTAAATAATAACATTTTATGTATTACTTAAAATGTCTGCTGAATAAAAAGCAGCATGTTACTTGTCAACAACAACCCACTTTTATCCCTGCTAACTGTGATTTGAACATGACTGACATCATGCTGGTTGGGTATAAAATACAATTTTATGAGATCAATGTCACCAGCCTGTGTAAGGTTTGATGCACCAGTGATCAAGGCCCATTTCAGTGGCGTTTTCACCATTGGCTGCAGATAGCAAGGTCAGCAGATGCATTATGAAAGCAGGTGCGCCCACACACACAGTGTGCTGTGCCTGAACTCCGAACACTAGCGCATTGATTTTTTTCTTCTTCCAGAGGGTAATAACATCATCCCGGTATTGTGAGGAGTAATTTAAACTTAATATGGGTAATTACTCTCCAATAGCTGATAGTTCATTTAAAGCTTGACATAATGCTGTTTGCGAGCAGGAGAATGAAGGATAAAGAATGCCAGGAAAATGGATTAAGCGCTGACGGGCCACACAGTTAGTCAGGCAGCTGTCTTCATTACAGACTATGGGACTAAGCCCTAAGCACCCCCCTGAGGACGAAGCTTCAGAGAAAATCTATATAGAAATGCATCATCAGACAGCAAGACAAACAAACGCTTATCGCCAGCAGTACTGTTACAAGTGAGGCACGCTGGTGCTACCTGCTCTGAGAAGGAGTTCCGGCTTGTTGTTTAAACAGACCATCTAAAGGAAGCGCACCTGGCTCCCTCCCTAAAGACCGATTCACAGCGGCTCATGTATTTTGAGTTAATACAAAGAATTTTAAGGAGCAGAGGTGGTGCTTCATGCAATACAGTGCAAATCATGCAATAAAAGATACAAATGTCATCATTTTAAAACATAAGAGAACCTCTACACTGTAAAAGAGATTGTGTCTTTAAATACTGTGTACTAACTTAAATTAATCATTTGATAGACCCATTTTGGACCCACTTCATATTAGGTGGCCTTAATGTTCTAACATTTAAATTATTAATTTATTACAATGCACTTTTTGTGTTACATTTTAAAAATGATCTGCATGTAATTAATTTCTGTAGTTACATTCATAATTACACTGTTGACTCTTCCCGGTTTGCACTTTAAGGTGTCATTGTTACAGAGTAATTATATATTTTTAGTACTGAGTAATATTTAGTAACTACATGTACCTACTATAGGGTTAGGGTTTGGTTGAGGTTTAGTTGCATGTAATTATGCATATTTTACTGCTATTACTATGCTAAGTACATGTAACATATATAACAGACACTGTACAATTAAATGCTACCCACTTCTCTTACACCTAACCACCACACCTGTCCCTAACTTTACCCGTATCCCACCTCAATATCAGCAATAAAGTGTTTTACAATACAATATGAACACAATAAGTACATTGTACTTATTTTTTGATGTAAGTACATAGTAGTTAAGGCCACCTAATATAAAGTGGGACCTACACTTTTTTACATTGCACTTAAATAAAATAAAAAATACCTCCATGTGACTACAGCTGTGTAATTACCCAGTAATTACACTGTTAACCTGTCCATAACCTTTTCCGTAACCCACCTCAATAGCAGCAAAAGTGTATATTGTACCCAACAATTATTATTTTCTGATGTATGTACATAATAGTAAAATATGAAGTGTAACTGAACTTGTTTTTTAAAGGAAATCACGTTTGTGTGTGTGTGTGTGTGTGTTTATCACCACCAATCAAACAAGGTCACACATCTCTACTGTAGAGGGCAACTCAGCTCTTTCTTCCACAGGGAATTGTGTGCCCTGCTCTCCCGAGAAAGAGGACACTGAGACAATGTCACAGAGCACAGTCTGATGCAAAACATTCATCGGTCCTCAAGGATTTACAATAATGGCCAAAGTCATACAAGGTGAGCAGTTCCACGGGCACTGTCAAAGCCAGACATGTGAGGCGAGGTCCTCAACCATCTGGCCAACAAGGTGCAGCTCCGCACACAGGCATGTTATATATTTAAATCACACGAAGAGGATTTCATTTTTTAAAGTCAGATTATGTAGGCATGGAGGCCATATTGCTGTATTCAATTTTTAATGTCATGTTTACATATCAGAGAGAAAGATTATTTGATGCAGGTAGCTCAAGCCCAAAGGAATTTACAGCAATGAAATTGATTGATGTAGTAACTTGACATTTTTTGAGCTTCATTTGTTTATTCTACAAATGCGTATTATGTGACTTGAGAGATTGGTACTGACGTTAGCTATGAAACAATGACAAATTTTCACCTTTTTTACAGCTAGCAAGATAACTGTTCACAACGCTGAGGAAGAGATGTTTTACCAAATAATAAAATATGCATTATGTAGAACAATTATTAGTTTTATGCAATCCTTATGGACAGGAAATTCATTACAATTAACAAAAGTCAGGTGTGAATTCTTTCCAATCACAACAAAATAAATTGCTTTCACACTTGAGAGAGAGAGAGAGTTTCCTTAAATACTTTAATTATGTGTTAACAAAAAGTGGTACAGTTTATTCCAGTCAATTGATAGTTTTTCAATGTGCATAGTAATACACAAAACATACAAAGTAAAAAAAAAAAAAACAGGTCCACTTCAGCCCCTGTTGCTTCTTTAAAGCATATTAGCACATAGTTTACTTTTTTTCCGGAAATGCATAGAGGGCTTCAGCAATTCAATCATTTCTAACACCGGGTTGCTAATGAGTTCGTCGTAGCTCGAAACCAGTGTGAACATCTGTGGAAACATAAGCAAGTTGCATGCATGGCGAGGAATGAGAGGGCAATGGTGTTTACGAGTAGCCTGTGTTTAATGTCATCATTTGGTCATTATAGTCAAAGGTCCTTTCAATGTAACACACACAAACAAAAATGATTCCAGACATGATGTTTTCAAAATGCTCCACTTGAAGAGCTGGGCGATGGGGCTGTGAAGGGTAAGGAACCCTTAGTACATCATGTATCTGATCTGACTAGAAATCACCCAAAGGGACAAAACCAACCCAAAAAAGAAGAAGCTTCTTAGTGACTGTGCTGAGAAACATTGAACACTCGTCCATTGATGCTCAATTTGTTCAATATATAAAAAAATACATAAACGGAATATCATAACCAGAAAGGCAATCACATTTAACAAAAAAGCAAGAAGAAAAAAAAGATGAGAAATACTTTATACATGCAGCAGTTGAAGAGTAATATACTTTTACCATGTCCGTATGGAAACCACTGACAGGAACATATTAGTTTTAGTGTCTTATTTTGGTCCTGTGTTGAAGAAAGCTGTTGTATTTCATGTCTAATTTCTCCCTCCTTCCCTCTATACAGAAAACTTCTCCATTCACAGTTTGTTAGTATTTACAACAGTGTTCATTAGTGTTCCCTGCTCCGCTCAAACAAGCTTAATACCACTTCAATCAAAAGCCAGGCCACATGCCCAATCATCTTAAAACAACTTACGGAAAACTCTGATTCAATACATTGTGCACATTCTATATAGATGACAGTATTCTTAAATAATAATAATAATAATAATAATAATAATAAAAAAAACAATAAAAAGTATTTTTCTTCCTTACTCTACAGAGGCAGAACAGATAATCAGAATTTTTTTTCAAGAATATCCCATGTGGTATAGTGTTTAAAAATGGCTTACTATATATGCTCAATGGATTCTCTTTAATATATACAAATAAAAGGTGTATCGGACATCATTAGCATTAGGAGGTCCTGCGTACCATCACAGTCATTCTTTTCCTTTAGTTTGCAGAGTGTAACTTAAAACTGACATTCCAACTACGTTGGTCAACGCACAAAAGGCACTGATAAGTTTCATTTCATCAGTGCTGATTTACATGATACAAAAATAATCAAGAAAACAAACTGACTTAAGGACTAGTGGTTATAAATGGCAGAAAGTGAAAGAGGTTTGGCAAAGTTAATGTTTCATCTGGTCTCAACAAAATGAAGCCAGGTTGCTGTTTCCTTTCTTGTGATTGTTTCTGACCATGCAAATAAAGGCAGCAATGATATGCACGTAACAGAAAAAGACAGGCCGTTCACACGCACTCCTCCGCCGACATCAGCAGAGGGTTGATGTACTCAAAGCCTTCAAACTCAGACTGGTCGATCTTCTTTACAGCATCACTGGGAGGGAGACAAAGAGATAATCAATCAGTCTTAACTGCTAGAGCACATTTAACTCACTACGTCTTTCAAAAAGAGAGCAGGCTGTAAAATATCTTCCTGGAAAACAGCGGTGTATGTGCAAATAAGGGAATCCTGTTCACAGATCTATGTGTCATCAGACATCGTAAATTTGATATTACTTCCTGATGAAATCTGCATTGCTGTGGTAAAGATCTGAAGCAGATTAATGGTGCCCAAGGTCTGATTCAGAAAGCTTGAGGCATGACACAGACAGATACACATGAACAGACACTCACTCATCGTCAGGCGTGAGCTGAATGGGCTCATTGGTGAACTGGGCATCAAAGTTGTCCAGCCCAAACTCGCCAGAAATGTTGGGCTTGAAGGGTGGGACCACTTGCTTCTGCTCCATCTGAAATACAGTTAACATGAGTCAAATAACAACTGTGACTGTGTCATAAAGCAGTCTCACACTTAAGAACGATAAGTTGCGCGCACTGTGAGAAGATTTGTGTACTCATCCGAAGCGCGTGTACAGCTCACACATTTCTCTTTCAAGTCTTGTGCTTGAACAGGCAAATTCACACAAAAAAAATTTCAACATACCCATATTGGTGAATATCCCAGCTAACATGGTAGGTTATGTCTTAAGTGAACTATGTCTTAAAAGGTAAGAAGCCTGTTCCTGCTGTCTGTGTTTTTAATGTTAATCAAACGACAAAAGACGAGGAAATCACGCTGCTCTTTACTGAATAGCTTTTGTAACTCAATTAATAATGATTCATCTTTATTTGATTTATACAGTGAAGATTATATGCAATGTCGTTTTACATTTGATTAGCTACATTATTCAATTTCTGTACCTGAAAACTACTGTTAGACACCTAAATAACCCGAAAATCACTATTTATTTTATGTGTATCTTTGATTGTCAGTATTTGTGCTGTTGCTTCTATTTAGATTATTTGTTCTTTTTTTATACATTTTTACTTGACAGTAGTTCCTTTTTCCCTGAACATACCATATACCGAACCGTACCGAGACCCTAAAACCGTGATAAAAACCGAACTGTGAATAATTTAAACAGTTGCACTAATATATATATATATATATATATATATATATATATATATATATATATATATATATATATATATATATATATATATAAAAATATATATATATATATATATATATATATATATATACATATATACACACACACACACACACACACACACACACACACACACACACACACACACACACACACACACACAGTGTCATCAAGGGTTTTTGAAGAAAAAAAAAAAAAACAAAAATGAAAAATGGCAGAGAAATTAAGTTTTAATATCTAAATGTTATTAATAATAATAATTCATTACATTTAAATAGCGCTTTGCTCTGTACACAAAGTGATTCACATATAGAAGGGGGTATCTCCTTAACCACCACCAATGTGCAGCATCCACCTGGATGATGTGATGGTAGCCATATTGCGCAAGAATGCCCACCACCACTAGGGATGGGTACTGAGAACCAGTTCCAAATTTCCCATAACCGGTGAAAAGTTCCTAACCTGTTGATTTTTGTTCATGGTATTCAGCTACAATTAATATTTTGTGCAATAAGACTTATGTGAAATACATCTGTGAATTATATCTAAGGTTTTTACCCTATTGGAATTGAAATTAGGACTCGATAAGCGAAAAAAATTGAAACGTTAGGCGGAATCACCACACACACCAGTTATAATCTCAATATTAATTAAAACATGTATAATAATCATCATCATCCTTATAAAATATAGTATACAGTGCAGTGCAGTTTTTCTCACATATACTTTTTCCCTCTCTTTCTTAATCACTCTCAGAAAGGTTTTAACATTATATTTAGGTAAACTGACCCTTTCCTATGGCTTGTTCAGTACTGCTCTTAGTTTGGCTTTTCTTCATGCTATAAACCTGACAGTAGGCTCTGCTGCAAGGCCAAGATCTGCTCCCCCTGCAGGCAGCCTCAGGCACTGCAGCCTGTCTGAGAAGAAAGTGTAATCTGATCCCTTCAAACTGTCTGACCACCACTTCTCTCTCTCTCTGAGCCAGACCAAACAGGGACAAGAGGTCATTGTGTTCGTCTGGGTCTCGTCTGCTGGTTTGACATCATTTAAACCTGCCTCACACGATACAGTTCACTGCCACAACCCTCAGACCAGAAAAATCAATGACTTGACACCTTATCACCTTCATTATATACTGGCCTTACACGTGTTGGTTTAAGTCATGTTACAAACTTGAACCACCCGAAAATGTAATTGTATCAGTTTACCTAATCATTACCTATACTGTGGCGGCAGTCTAGGTAATATATATTTTTTATTGAAATTTTACAGACACTTTACAGTGCAGTTGTATTCCAATAGCAATATATTAATGTCTTATGCATAATATTAATAATATCAATAATGATAATAACAATGTAAAACAATTATTATTATTATTATTAAAATTTCTCTTCTGGGGGGACATGCACCCAGACCCTGCTATAGAGAATGAAATCCACCCCCATAGTCTCAAAATCCTCTGAAAAGCAGGTGTGGAAAAAATACCAGTAACTGAATCATTTTAAGTGAACTGTACCTTTAAAAGCTGACGTTCCTGAAATGCTATTTGAAGTGGTAATAGCGCTCACGTCAAATTACACGAATGAGTAATCAAATGGATAGTTTCTCAAGGTCATAAACAGTACTAAATAGTTGTTCAGGCTCCAGTAAGTCCTCTGTTTAGTTTCACTACCGTCAGGCTATAGCGAATGACTCATGCTTCCGCTGCGGTCTCGAGTCAAAACATCCAATAACTCAGATAAAGGAAACAGAGATAGCAGTGACTCACAAGATCCCAGTCTACATTTCGGAAAAAAGGATGGCCCATTATGTCTGCGAAGCCTGTCTGAGGATGACAACCGAGACGTTCCTTTGGCTCCTACAAAAAAAGTGAAAAAGAAATGCAATGAGAAAAAAAGATAAAGAGTAAAAGAAAAGAAAAAGGTAAAACAGGTGAGGAAATAAACAAGAGAAACAATGATTATGACAGCACTATAACAGGTCCATGTGACATAATGACATTAACATTGATCTGTCTGGTCTGCTTCACCTTGTTAAGGAATCCCTTTAGCACGCTAGCGGCTTTAACCGATAATGATCTGGGAATTCTGATCTGCTTCTCCAAAATTACTGCGAATGAGGAGCAGAAGAAAACATGAGATATACTGGGAGACATGTCTTTTTTTTTATAAACACTCAGACACTGTAATGTACCTTGGAAAAGATAATCTTCTGTGTTTTGGTCAGGGTTATCAGAGCTGCCAACTATGTCAAAGGGTGACCTCCCAGCCATCATCTCAAACATCAGAACACCCAGTGCCCACCAGTCCACACTAAAACCTGTAAAGAAACAGCACACACAGATTTGCACATACATCATCCTGGGGCTTTGAAACTGGCAGCTTAGGACTGACAAAAACTTAAATGGCAGAAAGTCATGAAGTAGACACTAATAGCAATAAATGGATTAAGCAGTGTGTGCTAGCGCACATAGTTGCAAACTGAAAGTCTTTGTGAAGAGGCTGCTTACCGTAGTCTTCCCCTCTCAGAATCTCAGGGGCAATGTAATTGGGGGTTCCACAGAAAGTGCTGGTTGTGTCTCCTGGTCTCAGTCCCTCCTGCATAAAAGATGAATATTGAAGCCAAGGAAACATTCAGGAATATAATACGACTAATGATGGATTTTTAAAGAGGAGGGTGGCCAATGTAAAGATCAATTCATTGATCTTATTCAGGACAGTACTAAATAAAAACATAACATGCATTTTGTATGATCCCTCTTATCTAGTTAAAGTCTGTGTGTGTGTGTGTGTGTGTGTGTGTGTGTGTGTGTGTATATACAGGTCCTTCTAAAAAAAATAGCATGTTGTGATAAAAGTTCATTATTTTCCATAATGTAATGAGAAAAATTAAACTTTCATATATTTCAGATTCATTGCACACCAACTGAAATATTTGCCCTTGATAAAACACAGTGGACCAACACCAGCAGCTGACATGGCACCCCAGACCATCACTGACTGTGGGTACTTGAAACTGGACTTCAGGCATTTTGGCATTTCCTTCTCCCCAGTCTTCCTCCAGACTCTGGCACCTTGATTTCCGAATGACATGCAAAATTTGAGCAACAGTCCAGTGCTGCTTCTCTGTAACCCAGGTCAGGCGCTTCTGCCGCTGTTTCTGGTTCAAAAGTGACTTGACCTGGGAATGGCACCTGTAGCCCATTTCCTGCACACGCCTGTGCACGGTGGCTCTGGATGTTTCTACTCCAGACTCAGTCCACAATCTTCCTCAGGGTCCGGTCACCTCTTCTTGTTGTGCAGCGTTTTTTGCCACACTTTTTCCTTCCCACAGACTTCCCACTGAGGCGCCTTGATACAGCACTCTGGGAACAGCCTATTCGTTCAGAAAATTTCTTTCTGTGTCTTACCCTCTCGCTTGAGGGTGTCAATGATGGCCTTCTGGACAGCAGTCAGGTCGGCAGTCTTACCCATGATTGTGGTTTTGAGTAATGAACCAGGCTGGGAGTTTTTAAAAGCCTCAGGAATCTTTTGCAGGTGTTTAGAGTTAATTAGTTGATTCAGATGATTAGGTTAATAGCTCGTTTAGAGAACCTTTTCATGATTTGCTAATTTTTTTTGATGAGCTGTATGAGCTGCATGAGCTGTATGCCAAAATCATCAGTATTAAAACAATAAAAGACCTGAAATATTTCAGTTGGTGTGCAATGAATCTAAAATATATGAAAGTTTAATTTTTATCATTACATTATGGAAAATACTGAACTTTTATCGCAATATGCACATTTCTGGAGAAGGACCTATATATATATATATATATATATATATACACATACACACACACACACACACACACACACACATAGATATATAAATATAGTGAGACTAAAAATCCCATAAGGAGATCTGACATTTAATCGAAATCTTTTTTATATTTCTAAAGAAAACCTCAGTATTGCTTCATGCAGGGCATCAGGGCGCTTTTTACTTTCTCATTCATCCATGTTTCTTTATTAATAACTTCAAATGTCCCCACCCACTGAAAGCTGTGTGCATTGTCATACAGACATTAATACAACACATTTATAAGACATAAGAGGTCTCCGGCTAAAGCGAAAGTACCCAGTGAAATGTTTGAAAATGTCTCTTGGCACAGCAGAGACCCAGTTTCAATAAAAGGATAAGTTTCAGTCCAGTCACTTTTTAAAATACTTTTGAATTTAAAGAAAAAAATCTTTCTCTCTCACCAATACCACAAACAAGCTAAGTAGCTGCTTGAATCTGAGCTCAGGAGCTCTAGGTTACCATAGAAACGCAACTGAATTGCCAGGGGTCATGAATAAAGAAACAGAATTTTCCTTGATCTTTTGACATGAGGTCATTGTACTATACAAATATCCTTTAAGTTTAAGAACTCAACTTCCTTGTTCGTCCACATGGTAAGAAGGGAACAGTTTTTTTAAACCAAGCTGCCAAAATGACTCGCCTACTTCTACATCAATGCCTCTTTAGCCCCGCCCACCGATTTGCGCATACCATGCAGAAGTAAATAAAAGACCAACACACGATTACTCCAGCAAAAAAACAATATGCCAAGATGCCACTTATAAAGCATTTGTAATATACGCATAAGTGTTTCACATTGTTGGCAAACGTTTCAACTATGTAACAAGATATTTTTTTAAACAATTTCACTCGTGTAATGGCGGGGACATTCATCAAGCCATTTATTTCTAAACACAATTAACTAAGGGTCCAAAAAACTCTCCAAATAAGAGTTTTTACTGAACATTAGAACTATTTGCATGTGTAAATGCCACAATAAAAGTACATAGAATAAACAACAAGTAATAATATCCTGGTTGATATATATATATATATATATATATATATATATATATATATATATATACACACACTGAAAAGCCAAACGAGTTGGACGAGGATTCGATTAGTAAAAAAACTACAAACATGACTGATGTCCGACGGTTAAGTATAGAGGTTTAGGTAAAGGGGCTTGAGTGATGGAACATGCCCCCTCTTCTGAGTGGCAAAAGAGCTGCTGGGTGACTGGAGTTAATATGGAAAAACGCGAGTGAAACAAATGGTCATCAGTTTAAACTAAAGGTTAGACTCAATATAGTGTTCCTTTTGTCTGGCTATCACCAGACCAAGCTCAATCTTTTAAGATCTGCTCTGTATATTCTACTGCACACGAGGCGTGATCAACAGGCATAGTTCAAATGACTCTGTATGAAATTGGATAGTCCTTCAACCAATCAGACCAACAATCCATCACTTCTCTATCCGCCAATGTGTTAAAGCCGCCAGGTGGATAAGCCGGTTTGTGATTGGTCCCCGCAAATTTGTAACAGAAGCAGGATAGAAATATGTACAGGTTTCCAGCCTGAGCTGCAGGGCGAAAATAAATCACCGGAGTTTACCCAGTTTAGTGTTCCTTACAACTTACCAAAGATCCAGTGATCCATGGAAATTGACATGCAGACAGAAATCGTGTTTTTCTGACATTTATACGAGTCTGATTTCGATACATAAATATTTATCACTGTCAGTCATCACAATTTCGAGAGTGAATCCCACATGTATATGCGGAACGGGCCAATGTTTTGAAGTGTGTATGTGGCCACTTGTCAAGAATGGTTCAAGAACAAGTTTTATTCAAATTCTGAATATATTGAGGCCTATTAATTTTTATTTTTATATAGCCTAGACAGCCATTAAAAGCTGTCACTCACACAGTTCCGTTATATTAATCAGTGAAGCTGACAACGACACAATGAATCTCTTATTTGCATAATGTCTACACTTGGAGAGGATTAGCGCATGTGCAGAACAAAAACTCGAGCGGTGAGTGCATTCTAACTTCAACAACATGTGATTGGCCAATTGCTTTGTAGAAATCAACAAACATGTCTGTGATTGGCTACATCACTTACCGAAGCAAAAACTGAAATTGAATAATTTGACGAGTGCAAATACAAATACGCACCGGATCTTTTGCCAACTCCTTTTCGATAATAATGTTATTATTACAATTTCTTACAAAGGATTAGGACCAGCTTGTCTGGCTATCACCAGACCAAGCTCAATTTAAAATTTAACATTGGTCTGGGGAGTCTGCTCTGTATTTTCTACTGCACAAGAGGAGTGATAAATGAGCATTATTCGAATGACTCTGAATGCAATTGAATAGTCCTTCAACAATCAGACCACAAGAGGCGTGATCAACAGGCAACGACCCACCGCTTTTCTATCTGTCATCTTGTTAAACCCACTAATAGTGTGCCAGGTGGATAAGCCAGTCTGTGATTGGTTCCCGCAAAAGTATAACAGAAGCAGTAGAAATGAATGTACATGTTTTCAGACTGAGTTGCTGGGCGAAATCAAATCGCCGGCATATCAGGCTGGGTTTACCCAGTCTAAGGACTGGCAGTTATGGGCAGCTTTTCCCTCTAAAATCAATCAGTAGCAGAAGCAGCAGATGGCAGTGGTTTGAGTGAGAAAATGACACACTATTATCAAGTCCGTCTCCCTCGGTCCGGAGGGGGGCACAGGGATGTCCATGGGGTCCGTGGCCAAGCCTCCCCTGACCCCCTCTCTGGCGCTGGTCCTGGTTTTGTGTTTTCGCTGCATTCACGCTGTAAACCAATGCTGCCTCTCATTGTTTTTGCCACTCAGTGGGGCGTAACTGCAGTCACTCCAGCTGACAGTGACGTCACGTGCATACCCTCTATTATCATTATTTTACCTGACAAAAAGCTATTTATTCAATGTTATCCACATTATATTTCACCTTCAATAGCATTTTGAACTTTTGTAATGGTACACTTGGCCATTAACATTTAAATGCATCATTATATTTAAACTGTAAACACATGAGGAGAGTCTCTGCATTAAAGACCTACAAATGGCAGATCAACGTGCTACTTACTACATTTCTCTCCTATTCGGTAGGAAATGAAATTGAATGTGGAGGATTTTAACTGTGACGATGATTGACAGGGCAGTTTAAACAGTGACGAAATGCAAGTAACTAGCAACAAAGTCTGTTAAATATGACGAAGAAGTATGTCACAAAGCTTGCATACTCTTCTGCTGCACACTCAAAAGTACTTTTTCTTCACAAAAAGAGTACATACTTTTAGGTCGTAGAATAAGTAGGCTAACTGGAACGCAGCAATAGGTTCCCGACCGCTGTGCTAGTGTGTTGTGGGTGGTTACCAGGGAAATATGATCCATGAGGTTTCTAGGGTGTTGCTAGGTGGCTATTTAGTGGTTCCAGTTTTTTTAAACACCCTCAACTTTCTATGATATTCTCAAAGAACATATTCAGACATACCTTACACATGCCGTAATCAGTGAGTTTGATGTGCCCCTCTGACTCCAGCAGAACATTGTCCAGTTTCAGGTCCCTATAAATGATGCCACGCTCATGGAGGTAGTTCAAGGCAAGACTGATCTCTGCTGAGTAAAACCTGCCAGTGGAAAAAACAAGAGAAACAGTGACCTCATTTGTGTTCCTGTTCCTGTGGTGTTTCATTCAGACTAATGTCAGTTTCAACCAAGACAGGCTGTTCATTAATTATGAACTGTGTTACACACTAGACAGCTCACATCCTCATACCTGGCATGCTCTTCCGGAAGTTTTCTCTGTCGCTGCATGTGGAACATGAGATCCCCTCCATTCACATACTCAATTACAAAGAATAGCCTGTGAAAGAAAAGCATTAAATAATCATCAGCCTTCACCAGATAAACAAAACAGTTCACACAAAACAGAAGGGCTAAACAATAAGAATGGCCAGAGGACCAATGGAACTTTCACCTCTTTTTTTCAGGACAGTTTTTTTCTGATTATTCAAAGTAATTCAAACAATTTTTGTAATGTTTTTGAAATAAGTCGTTTATGCTCAGAGAGGCTGCATTTATTGGATAAAAAATACAGTAAAAACGAATATGAAATTTAATTAAAAATGTATCTATAAAAAAAAAAAAACATAACTTACTGACCCCATACCCTTTAAAACACAGAGTATATGATGTCTTGTTTCCCCCCCAAAAAAATTTGGTTTTTTACTAAGTTTACTTTGTTTACTAAGAAAAGCAATCTTTTTCATCAAAGAAAAAACCCTTTTAAAGACAAAAATGGTGTAGCCAATGAATAATTGCCAGGAAAGTGGCAGAAAAAAATCCCTTACTGTTGAGCCCTAAACTGTTCTTAATCCATCTATTGACTGGGAAAAAAAGTTACAGCTTAAAATGTAGAAAGAAAATAAATTATGAGATAAGTAAGGGAAAATGTACAACCAGCCGGTTGTTATCGCAGATTATTACACGGCTCTGTGGAATACTTGATTCTGATTGGTCAATCGCGCATTCCAGCAGTATGTTATTCCCAGATAAAAACCGTCAAAATGAATAACACACCGCTCATCCGGGTACTACGAGTTATTTTGACCGGTATTACTATGCTTTACGCTGTCGTTGACTGTCTGGCGCCATCTTGTGGCTTAAACAATTACCCGCCATGGGTTACAATGGAAGACTTCAAGGGTTTACTTTATAAAGTTTTAAATATGGATATTTTTCTTACACAAACGCATCGGTTTGAATCAGAAGGCCTCTATTAACCCATCGGAGCCGTGTGGAGCACGTTATTTGAGATAGCTGCATTTTTTTATGGATTTCAAAAACACCTACAACTACTGCATGGATTAGGCAGGACTTTTTAAAAGATTAGTTCACTTTTAAATATACTTTTGCTGATAATTTACTTACCCCCATGTTATCCAAGATGTACATGTCTTTCTTTCTTCAGTCGAAAATAAATTAAGGTTTTTGATGAAAACATTCCAGGATTTTTCTCCTTATAATAGACTCAATGGACCCCAAACGGTTCAAGGTCCAAATGACAGTTTCAGTGCAGCTTCAAAGGGCTTTAAGCCATACCAGACGATGAATAAGGGGGTCTTATCTAACGAAAAGATCGGTCATTTAAAATTTTTTTTTTTAAGTTAACGTTTTATAATCACAAATGTTCGCCTTGCTCCGTTCTGTGATATGTGTACGTGACGTCACGTAATACGCAATTACGTTGAAAAGGTTACGCTTATCATAGGCGGAAGTACCGAGTCGTTGTTGAACGTGCAACAGACTGATCAGTACACCGACACAAAGCAATAATATCCTGCTTATTACATGGCTACTTCTAGTAAATTAGACACAAAATATTGTCTTGAGTTTAAATATTTTATTAGCTCTTACGCAAAGCTTTCGCAAAAAAAAAAAACTTCTTTGATCCTTTTGAAGTCAGACATTTAAGGCATAATCTACAGTCGTATCACTAATTATAATAAACAGTTGGACATGAAATACAAATATAAATCATTTGTAATTTATCACTCCTCTTGTAAGAAAGAAAAACAGCTCTTCAGGTGACTCAAATTTATTTAAAAAAAAAACACTGGGGAGTCAGTGGAATCATCTGATTTTATCCATTACTGAAAAGATTTGTGTTTACCATATATGTTAAAATTAATGCTGAAGTCTTCCATTGTTACCCGTGGTGGTTAAATGTTTTTCAGTAACAAGATGTCACCAGACAGTCAACGACAGCGGAGTGACACATGAAGCATAAGTAGTATCGGTCAAGATAACTCGTAGTACCCGGATGATAGGGCTGGGCGATATCCAAAAAATTATATATCTCGATATTGTCCAAATTTTTACGATATTCGATCTATATCTCGATATGTTTGCAATTGCTTTTAAATAAAAAATATATTTTCTTTTGCCCCCATTAAAAACAACAAAAACTATTTAGATAAAACCAAATTAAATACAAAATGTTTACGTTTACTGAACAGGTTGGGATGACCAAAATCTTAAATCATGATATGAGTAATTTAATATTTTTTTAAATGTACTTTTATAATTACAATATATATATATATTTTTATTTGATCTTTAAAAAAAATTATTAAAAAAATCAGCAAAACATGCAAATTACAAACAATATGTACAGTGGGTCTATTTAACAGTCAAGCAAGTCAAGAAATAAATAAAAATATATATATAAAAAAACTGCTCAGTCTTTACTCTAAATTAACTATAGGCTACACTGATTCTTAATAAATATATTAAAAGTTGTTTAGCCAAGCATGGCGTGGTTTTCTATTTTTCGTTGTTGTGTGATTAACATTAAATGAGGTCCGGCCCCTTAAGACCTGAACGGACCAAATTCATTGTAACAGGATTTCTCACTCAACTCTGTGTACGTTCACTAAAGACATGCACTACTGAGTTTACCTGAATACTCGCCAGGACGTGCATTTTTACATTTGTTTGACCATTGAAACCCAATAATGAAAGAACTGAATCCCGATCGTATGTTGTCTGAAAGGCGTGTGCGCACCTTTCAGGTCAGAGTACGGCAGCGCGAGCACGTCCCGCACCGCGCTCTCATGTGCGCATGTTTCCGTTGCTTTCTTTGTCATACACTGCGCGTATATATTTAACTCTTCTGCTTCCAATGTTTAGTGAATGGTGGAAGCAGACCTGTGCGTTATCTGGTAATGTTATTTGGGAAAGTATGCATGTTGAATTTGAAATATTCGATATTCACGATATTTTCAAATTTTACATCGTCGTCAAAATTATTACGATAGTATCGCTAATATTCGATATATTGCCCAGCCCTACCGGATGAGCAGTGTGTTATTTATTTTGGCTTTTGTTATCTGGAAGTAACCAATCAGAACCAAGTATTCAACAGAGCCGTGTAATAATCATTAATAATATGAAATAATATTTAATTTGTGAAGTTCTGATGATCTAAAAGCATGAGTGCAGACAGACCTGCTCTCCGTCTGGAAGCAGGAGTGAAGTCCCACTAAGAAGGGATGGTTGGAAGCCTGCTCAAACACATGCTTTTCTGTTTGAACCCAGTCAATATCCTGAAAAACAAGAAAGAGAAGAACAAACAAAACACACACACACAAATCAATCTCCCATTGAAAAGCAGAGCATTCTTTCTGTCAGTGGGGGAAACATTTGGAAGGACATTCAGGGCTGTATTGAGTAGAGGCTCCTCACAAGGCTGAAAACTGATAAAGATTTAAAGGACAGGGGCACCAGGTCTTTCCAAGGATCTGCTCTGGATGTGAGGAGATTCATAATAGACAGATACAGAGTGAAAAGCTAGAACCTTTCATTGACAGCCTGGTAAAAATACCTCTGACCCTGAGACATGCTTAAAGAAGCACTGCGGGGCCAGTAGAGCACAGCTGCCATTATTGACCATTAGCTGCTGCTGTCAATTCATCACACAAGGCTAAAGTGCATATAATCAACGTTAAATGCCCACTTCATCAACATCTAGTCATCAGTATGCATGTACATCAACACATCCTGAAAAGATTAGAGCCAGAGGCAGCTCTTTGCTTGTTTATTCTGCAAAGTCAAGACTCAAATAACTTAAATAATTTAGCGATTTAGTGTCAGGAGAAACACTTGAAGTTGTGAAGTGTCAAGAGCGATTTCAAACTGGAGTTTGTTTGTTGGGTGTGACAGTAGTTTCATGAGGTAGTTTGGGACGTGGTTTATTTTAACTTGGTATGGTTCACAACGGTTATAAATGTAATCTGACAAAATGTATATAATGACATATCAGTGGCATCTTTGCATGTTCCTGGTGTATGAAATGTGAAATGTCACCTCATCATCGTTCACCAGCTCCTTCTTCACCACCTTCATGGCGTAGATGCGGTCTGTCTTTTTGAGACGCACCAACAGCACCTTGGCGTAGCTGCCCCTGCCAATCACTCGGAGCAGGTCAAAGTCTGTAAGCCCCAAACTGGACACAGCCTTTCCTGAGTCTCGACTGCCCACAGCCTGAGGGATGGATGAGACGCACCTTAATTATTTATATTTATATATATATATATATATATATATATATATATATATATATATATATATATATATATATACACACACACACACACACACACACACACACAAACAAGATCACCCTCTTCTGTCTGGTTAACAACTCTGAATGCTCTTCTCTGTTCTTTCCCGTTGTTTGTCCCTTTACCCGTATGATTTCCTATGACTGCAACAAAGCTACAGGAACGCAAGCCCTTTATCAGATGCTAATGACCCTGAGAGAAGGTTACTTTATTAGCTCCACTAAAGGAAATCAATACATCCCGATTGGGCCTTGTGCACACCCCCATCTCCTTCTCTGGGTGACAAATCCAGCCTGATCATCGGTCAGAGAATGGACTACTGAAAGCTCATCAAATCAAACACACAGGTCATAACGGTCCCATTTACACCTGGTACTAATATTAATTTTGACCACTTAAATCAACAAGTGGAAAGTGTGGTCTGATTGTTCAAACCACATTTAATGACACATTTGTCTACATCACTATTTGTAGTGTAAATGCTTTTCCTCCCTGGAAGCATCTTCATGAACATCAAACATGCAAGGGAAAAAAGAGCCTTCCCCCCATTCAATGACTATAACAATAATTAGATATTTTGGAAGATGGTTGGTGTGTGACCCAAACTCACTCACAAAATCACTTGTAGAGATGAAGTTTGTGAGCAGCAGCATTTAATACTTGTAAACGGATCAAGAGATGGATGTTAGTACCAGGAGTAAACAAGGCCAAATAGTCTTACCTCATGCTCCTCTCCCTCGTGATTGATACTTTCCGTTGAGTTCTTTTTGTCTAGAACTGGAAAACAACAAAGAGAAACAGGGAAAGTCATTACTTCATCAATATACTTATACAAATCGGATTCACAAGCCTCTAAACCAAATCAGGCACTTTGATAAATAAAGCACTTTGAAAAAAACAGAGGGATTGAAATTTATCTGACCAGCACTGTAACTAAAGCCATGAGCCTGTTCACGTCATTAATTCCAACAAACAAGCTTAATCTTGTGAGAAGACTCACGCCTGTAGGCTGCTCAATGCATCAATCTGTTTCAGTGCAAGCACATGCCTAATTACTAAGGGGAAACATCAGCTTAGCCCATCCAGTCATTTAAAACCCCTCAAGATGAAAATCAGTGGCATCAATGAGCCATTATAGATCTTATTGAATCAATTTAATGACAAAATGAATGCAATAACTAAGATGAACATTGTTTAACACCTCTGCATTACAAGTTAGTTTTTAGTTGATTATGTTGCCTGCAACAAAACATAGGGCAAGTTTATTTATTTTTCTAAATGGATCTGTAGGAAGAATGTTTATTTTGTTATTCATGACCGGTAGTTATGGAAATCAGGGGAATTTTTCAGTTCAGTTTCAAAACAGTATTCCTTGAATATTTATGTTCTGAAAAAAAAGAAGATATTTAAAAAGCCTGGGCACAAGAGGTTGATTATTCTCCGACCTGGGGCAGAACAACTCAGATGGAACGCCTCAAAATAAAAGTATTTTTAGAAAACTGATTGTGAGTTGAGTTTAATTGAAATCTCAAAAGTGCATTCTTTCTTGAAAATGTATTTTATACTCTGCTATTCAAGTACAAAGAGGTAAGGAAAATGTATTAGACATGATGCATGTGTAGTGTATGACAAATATAGATGAGAGCCTACTGTACCTTGATCAGCGTGCTCTGATGGACTGGACCCTGGATCAATTCTTCCAATCATTGGGTCCTAGAAGAATAGCAAGAAGATTAAAGCTAGAGATAGATTGAGATTCATATTGTTATTAGCAGTAATAGCATGTCTAATATTTAGGTCTACACACATTCAGAAATTTGAACGACCTTCATTCACAAAGCTTCCCATCCCTTGCATGTTCATTTATTAAATATTTAGGCTTTATTTGGCAAATATTTTGGCTTATTTTAGCTACCAATAGGAATGTAGTACTCTCAGCTCCATTTTATATGAAATCCATTTTAGATTTAAATTTATTCCACAGAAAATAAGAAGGATGCAGAATACTGTCTCACCTGTATTACCTGTCGACCACACTCCACTGTGACCAATTTATGGCATTTCTTATGAACCAGCAGTTTACAGTTTATGCACTTGTATCCCTGCCTGCCCAGGCCCCAGATACGATCTGTGCAGATGGCACAATGAGCGCGCTGTACAGAACAGAAGGAATAGGAATATTAAAACCATACTGAACACAAAAAGGCACATGCATATAATTGAGACAAATTGTGCAATGTAATAGGTGGCAGAAATAAAGTGCATTTCTGTACCCTATTAAAGCGTTTGGCCTGAAACGCATGTCCGTTGGCATAGTAAAGTTTCCTCCAGCGTCGAGCTCCACGACGGTAGATGGACTCTGTGTGCAACATTTGAGTCATTAATTCTCTTATTAATTATCTGCTATTAACCAGTTTATACTCAATAATTATAACCCAAAATGCATGTTTTCCAGTGCTATAAAGAACAAATTAAGACCTAAATGACCCTATTATAAATATATCACAAGATGCACATACTGTCTTCTCCAGGACAGGGCATGCCAGGCTTCTCAGGGACACATGGAAACACTGTGGAGAGATAGAGACTGTGAAAAAAAAACACTGAATGACCTCACTGTGACCTCTCCTCATCTGACAACGGATAAGGACTTTGGGGTCAAAAAACAGAGTCTGCCCAGGCCTTTGTGGAGAGTGGGTATTGACGGACAGTCGGTTGGGGCCTTTTTCTGAAAGCCCTTGTGGCCAGACGTCTCCTCCTCAGCATGACTAATTAACTCACCCAGCAGGCAGAACAATCTATCTCTGTCAATCACTCCCTGAATCCTGTCTTTCCTGTCCACTAATGATCCAGTGACCTGTATGATGCCGTAGGGTGCGTTTCTGTGTTATAAATAAATAAATACATGTACCTGAGTCAGAACATCAAAATGTGGAGCTTCATCTGAGCTCATTAGCTCAGGGGCTTAAAAGGGGCTTATGACTATATGTGTCTGATGTGACAAGTTCCCAGTGACAAGCTGAATGCAAAAGCCACTGTGAGATGTGACAATCACAGCCAATCAGAAGATATTTGATGTTTAAATGTACAACATTTTGGCCCAACGGTTTCTCTGATTGGATCCCAATTCAGGATTATGGGTATTGTAGTTCTATGGGTATTATTAATAATAATACATTTTATTTGTAACGCATCTGTAATTAGTCAGCATCAGGTCAGTAGTAACTAGTTGGCATGTCTGTTCTTCCTATGTGGAATAGGATTTAATGAAAGTATAAATCCTTTAGTTTAAACATGCGCATGTGAATAACCTTTATACAGATCTGTTTGTCTTATGTTTGTTCTGAGAGTAGACATGACGACATTCTTCTCCCTCACATGGAATTCCCCCACAACTTGTAATATTCGAAAACAACATTCGGAAGCAATAAATAGGCCTATTAAGGCAGTTCTAATTATAGAGAAATTATAGCAAATATTTGTCTCATTGTCAGCCATTACCTCTGCGGATATTCCACTCTGTCCAGTTACAGCTTTATTTGGGGTTCTCCTACCTGGCCATTCTTTGCCTTCTCACTTCTCAGATTTTGTAGCCTTTCTGACTCTTTTAGCTAGGCGTTTAATTCTTTTGAACTGGAAAAGCCCTCATCCTCCATCTTACACTTGTTGGATAAGAGATGTTCTTTATTTTATGAAATTGGAAAAAATTAGGTACTCTCTCCACCGACTTAGCAGAATCTTTATTAAGCTTTGGCAGCCCCTTCGTGAGCATATCAAAACTCTCCAGCTTGACCCTGCTTTTTGTTTGTGATCCCCCTTTCCCCTCCCCACACTTATCAACAGTCTAGATGTTGATACTAATCCTATATTGCCCGGCCATTACACTGCTGTATTTACTGTATGCATGATTGTACTGTAGGGGTTTTTTTTTTGTTTGTTTGATTTTCTGTATGTTTTAGTTTTTTGCTTTTGTTTCTGTTTTGTCTTTGTTGTTGTAATGTTTAAAATGTATAAATAAATCATATATAAAAAATAATAATAAAAAAAAGAGAAATTATAGAGAAATTATAGAGAAACACAGAATCTAGAAAAATTAAAACAGACAAATAAAAGAATAATTCATAGGGCACTATTATTGTTAAAATTTTAATCAATTATTACAGTTTTATGAAATCAATTAATTAGACTTTGACTATTGAAATCGTATTAAACCATTTAAATGGAATCCAGAATAAAATAGAATAAAACAAATTTCATATGGCCCTATTTGTCTTTTTTTCATGTCACATTTGATTAAAACATGTTGTAAGACTTAATTCTTTTAAGAATCTGGAGTCTGGACAACTACACAGAGTACAAAAGCATATGCACTACTGCCCACTAGGGATGAGCATTTCAAGCAAAAATAATATTCGATGATTTCTGGGAATTAGTTGTATCGAAATTAATCGTTTTTACGATGATCGTGACAAGGACGATGTGTGCTGCATAGCGCTGTCATATCTGGCTATAACATGACTTATAACAAGCTCTCACTCTTTATTTTTTTGGCACCAGATGAATTGTTGCATTACTGAAAAATCGCAACTCCTCCCCTTGCATGCACGCATGTATAGGCTACACACACATAAACAGAGAGAGAGGGAGAGAGACCATTCACACTCTCAATCTGAATGATAACAAACTGTTTAATTCATTAGGGAATAGGCTATATTAACTTGCCATATAATTATTGTAACATGCTGAAACATATGACTGTTATTTGACATAGCCCCAAGTTACCATAACTGTTATATGCCACGCAAGTCAACAGTGTGCATGTGAGACAATGTGTTCTTCTGTTGTCTCGGGGCGTTTTTACACTGGCAGTTAAGTTCGATATGAGGCATGGTTCGCATGAAAAATTGCTAATGTGAAAGCTGTCATACGGAGCTGGGTGTGCACTGAGGTACCGAACCCAAGAACCCACAACCTGAGTTTGGTTGCACTCGAACTGTGCCGTGATTCACGTGAATGTGAAAGCAACACTCAGGTGTGAAGAAAAGTAACAAGCGCATGCGTTTTAGCCGATTACAATGTCATTAGTTCAATAACAGACATGTAAGGGATGACAGTGTTGATGATTTACCTTAGATAGGAGCGAGAGCGAGCCTAGCAAGTGCAATCAGGGAAGCAAATTAATGGCAATTCACTGTCTCCTCAAAAAATCAGCATAAGCCGCCTTCAGGGTCACACATATGGTAAACCCGTGTTGTATACATCAAATTAATAAAAATAATTTTATATATATATATATATATATATATATATATATATATATATATATATATATATATATATATATATATATACACATACATATATATTGACCCGTTTTCTATCATGCCTGTGCATGTTCGTGATGATGTAAGATGAACGCAGATAAATGCAAATGCACCAGGGTTGTAAAACCAGTTGAGTGTAAAACCAGACCCCAGTAGCAGTGCCCAATATAAAACACAGTGAGAGTTGATTGACAGCTTTTAGGTGCGTTATTGGCAGCTCCACCCTCAGCACCCGAAAACATGGGGATTTTTTTTAAGACGATAAATCGCACAGCCTATTCGATATTCTATAATTAAGTCAACTAATCAAATATTCGAAAATCGTGATTCATCCCTACTGCCCACCCACATCAAAAGCCAAATCCCAGCATACCGTGAATAATGAGCTCTGAGTCTTTGTTGAGTTCATAAAGACGTAAGGCCTCCTCCAGCTCCAGCTGAGAAGAAACGGTGCATGGATCCCCTGCAATGACAAGCACAGTGAACACTCACTGGAAAACTCTTTACCAAAGACATCAGCATAAGCAGCATACCTGACACAGCAAAGAGAAACAGAGTGAGGGAAAATTGAAGCAGGACTTAGAAAGAGACAAGAAACGAGTCCCTGTTAGCATGCTATGATTATAACGATGTTTGCAGAGCATAAAGCAAAAATATATTCGTTTTTTTAGTAACATGGCCTGTGGCGTTGTCCGAAGGTGACGTCAATCCTGTTTGTCATCTAAAAAGCAGCCTGTGGCACCGACTGTCTCGGCTTGCGTAGACATACGGCCCTCAATCAGACATCACAGCAGAGGCAATGAGTGAGGCCAGGCATCGGTGCCAAGGCTTGTGTAGACAGAAGGGATTAACTCTTCGTCATGACGGCCCTCTCAGATCAGCTATGCTAATGAACAGCGTGACTCTGGGCCCAGCGTGGAATGGTGAAGATTTTGGTATTTAAATGAACGTTCTTCCATCTCCATTTCCCATCCCGTATGACTAATGCAGCAGTTAATCATCACACACAGTCAATCTTTCCAGTATAAAACCTGCTCCTTGCTGTGCGCTGCATTCAGATTCACTTTATTCCTCATGTAAAATCCATCCATTTTATTTCTGCCAGTGGAGTCCAGGGGTAATTTTGAGACTCTAATGCAATCTGCCAAAAGTGGGTTCATTTGTAATATATAAAGTGCTGGTGCAAATGAGGCAGACGTTTCAGCAGAATGGCAGGGGAAAGCTTGTTGCTACGGTGACAGTTAGAGGAAAAGAATGAGATTTACACTGGTATTAACATCTGACTCAGGGGATTTGATCACAAGTGGACATCACTAAACACAGGTTTAGTCCCAAACATTTTGTGATTACTAAAACCACCTATGGAGGTAGTTAGACACGCATGTGACCACACATTTATAATGTAAACTGATGTGCCAGGACAATTACAAAAAGTCGCCTTCATATAATTTACATACATTTCACTTATAATTATTTTCATTTACAATATATTTACAAAGAACTCTCTTATGCTCACCAACGCTGAATTAATTTGATCAAAAATACTGTAAAAAAGTGATTTATTGTGAAATATTATTTATTTTATTACAATAAAAAAAACTTGAAAATATTTAAAAAATAAAATATTTATTTTTGAACGCATCACCTTATTATTTCCATGGCGACACATCATGCTTGTCACGTGACACAACGCAAATCACAATAGTGCTGTATGACAGATGTGTTGCTTTTATTTCATTTTTCCTTGATTCTAAATATTTACAAACTTGTTACTTGTTATATCATAACTATCTAACATTCCGATTGTCAAATATGTGTATGCAAATGTGTTTTGTCATTTAAAAAACTTTAAGATGTTCATTTTAGTCCGCGGTGCAATTAAGACAAATCAGATCTGTCAGATTTACATCATGTAAATTCATCCACTTCTTCTGTCAATTTAAGTAAGTGGCCAGTGAAGTGGGAGAAGAATAGAGTAAACTATATAGTTACCTATACAATGTGTATCTGAATTACATATTACACATGCATATCAAATTATAATACAAAGGATTATTATTGCCGCTCCCGTAGACATCAGTGCATATTTAGCAAACTAAAAATGTATTGTTTTGCTAGTACTTATGTGTATTTAAATGTCAGTTGTGATACGTGACAAGCGTTGAGTATGTCCGCCTCTGCCTCAGCAGCAGACAACGCACAAAAGCACATTTGAGTTTAGCAGTTGATCCTGTGATGCGCTGAACGTTCTAATCACACCGGTGTGATCGTACTCATCAAAGGGCTAAAACTGCATTTAAATGTACGGATTTAGCAAGTCTTGTGTTTAGTCATGAAATCAGAGAGCCTCTCAATGGAATCTAATCACAAGAGGTTACAGGAGACGCATGTTAATACCTGGTGTAAATTTGAGAAAAATCTAAATCGAACGGATATCAAATATCAAGCAATGTATTCAAATATATTCAAATATCTACTACTACCCCCACCCACGTTTAGAGCGCCCTCTATTGAATGATATGGCAAACAATAAAATAAAAACAAACAGTCTAATCATAGACTGTAAAAAATGTGCTACATGGCACTTTAAAAACCGGACAGTTTATTTATAGTTCGATTACGGGTATTTCACGTCATTTTTGAATGCATATTCGAATATCGAATAAAAAGTGACAGCCCTACTGAAAATGGCAATCTGTCTCAGCTGACTGCTTGTGATCGGGTCAACTAGGACAGATGTTAATAGCAACTGTTAACAAGGCCAGAGAGACAAACGCAACTGAAATGACAAACCTTCTTCATCAATCCATTTCATGGTGAAGAGCTGGTCATTGTCCATGGAGCACATGTCCCGCACCTCATTACACAGCCCCTCATAGGAGATGGAGGGCTCGAAATGTGTGATCATGATGTCCCTAAAACAGAAAAAGGTGACATTAAGTATTGGTTTATCCATTAACAGATTATTCCTAGAATATTCTTTATTTTATTAAAGGTTGTGCATTTTTACACAATGTAATAGAGCTGCAAAATTCTGGATATACTGAGAATCACAAGTTTTGATTAAAATAGAGATCACGTTTCTGAATAGACAACTAAACAAAGAAAGATGTAATTTACTACAGGTCCTGATAAAATGTTAATTGCTGCAGTCTATTGAATTCTTTTTTTATTTATTTTCTTTTTTTTCCAAAATGCATGGTTTCAATGGTTTGAATGAATGATTCAAGACTTCACTTGTTTTATACTGGA
The DNA here is from genome assembly GCA_023029165.1 of Gobiocypris rarus. Lineage (NCBI taxonomy): Eukaryota > Metazoa > Chordata > Actinopteri > Cypriniformes > Gobionidae > Gobiocypris > Gobiocypris rarus. The sequence continues at coordinate 12,503,006 of CM040915.1, read as the reverse complement.
GGAATCAGCTTTCTGGTCAAATCTCTTGAATGAATGATTCAATAAATACAGTAATTCTGCTACAGAAATACACTAAAAAGTTGTAGCTAGAAGGGGAGGGGAACAGCAATGGTCGGAAGTGAGCTAAAAATAATAAATACATTTGTTTCCAAAAAAACAAACAGTTTCAGGCTACAAAAATGCTGGTTCCGTCTGGACGAAGCAATAATACAACATTTTTACGTATACAGCTAAACATGGCTCCGTGTTGATGTGGCCTTACTCTATGTTAAATGCTACCATAGTCATCAGTGTTTATAACCATACTATAAACTTTTACTTCTGTGATCATATGAATTATTTTAACCAAAACAATGATACTATGTGGTTAAATGACTCCTAAAGTTTTTGCTATTCTTCAATCTTCATATTTTGTACGGTAAATTCACAGCAGTGACCGAAATTAAAATTTCCAATACATTTACATCGATTTGTATCTTTTATCTGCGTTTTTACTTTTATAAGGGCAATTTTTTCTTAACTAATTAAATGTAGCCTATGCATCATTTAGGATATCAAATTATTATTACTTTTAATCAGTCAATTCAATTAGAAATAAGATGACACTTTAGTGCCGTTCCCAATCAAATTGTTTAATGCAGCTCAGAGGGGAGATAAATGCATTAAACCTGCAATTACAAATGCATAAATGTTTTGATGTTTAACAAAAAAAACATTGATATGTGATACATCAGGATATATGATGATGCTGCGTTTTCAGTTCATTCCTATGGAAGCTGCTATAGGAATTCATTGAAAACACTGCTGCGCTCTGTTATGAATGCCTGAGCGGCCGTGCGCATTTTACTTTCGAATTAGCAATTTAAAAGCCCCCGTCGGTGATACCGGTATTACAGGTGTTGCACACGTCGATTAACCGGTGGGAAAATTTCCTAGCTGCTACTGAAAATACTATTAAAGAGTTCAGACCAACATGTATCAACTAGGGTCTGGCACTGAAGAAAGAGAGACTTCGGCAGAAGTAATAACTTTTTGAGCTTCTTAGTAACAATGGATGAGCAACACACACTAAATACTTTAATGATGTTTGCTATGCACTATAAAGAGACAACAATACATATAATGCATGAAGATGGAACAGAAATAATTTTGCTTTATTACAAAGCTTGATGTAAAATGGTTAACACAAACATTCACACGTTTCCTGAAAAAACCCCACTGCATCTTCAGTGGCTTAGATGCTGGGAGTAAATTGACACCTTTGTGTTCATTCTTACAGCCAACAGCAGAACTTTTAGATTGTGAACGACGTAGCATTCTTGTGTTACCACTAGCTGTTTTAGTGAGGAGATTACCATGGCGGACTGAGTACAGCTAACTCAAAAAAGGAAGTGGTTGAATTTTACTATTATAAAATCCTTTGTTTTTCATCATAGGTCCCCTTTTTAAGAGGATCATACATTTATGTATTCTTGTGTAAGTTAATTATGGAGATCTAAATGCATTTGAAATGCTATCAGCCTTTTTTTTTTAAAGACCAAAAGATGAATACAGTGCTGCTGGAGTATCATACGATGGGTTTCTGGGAAGCTGTGTGTTGTATTACTAGCACATTCCTATAGTAGGAGGGACCCAGCAGCTTCTTTCCCTTTGTTTTCTACTGTGTTCACACTGTTTTGGTTAATTATTGACAGCAGGGGAGTACTTCCTGTCTATGAGCCAGCACTCTGACCCACACATGCCACTTGGACTATGAAAAAGAAAATCACAAGGCTGATTTTATCTGATACAGGATCATTATGATGAAGCTACAGTATGAAACGTAACATTTTTGGCAAAATTACATTTCCTTAAAGGGTTACTTCAGTGATTTAGCATTAAGCTTTGTACTTAAACTGGGTCATTTATGATAAATATGAAATTATTTTTTTAATTTTGTGCCTTCTAGACTGAGAAAAGACAGAAATTGTATTTTTGTCTCATGTGGATGAAAGACAACAACTCCCAGGGTGCACTTGCTTCGGTGCCCAACGAGGCCACTCCCAAAGCCACAGCTACTGGGTTATCAATTGCCCACAATGACACCACTTCCACCGTCATTTAGTTCAGTTAGAGAATAGACACTACAATTAAAAATTGATCAATAAGGTGTGAGTGAGCCGAACGGAAGTCACGGCACAAACGCAGCAGGAGTGAGATTACATTCATCACGAGAGCACTGAGCAGAGCTGAGGTAAGGCATACATTCACGGCGCGTGTTCAGTCTGGCGAGTTTTCAGATCATGCCTATGGAAGCTTTACTTTCATAGGAATTAATTTGAAAAGTTGAAACACTCACTTTGCTCTCCACCACTCCGTTATGAATGCCCGAGCAGCCGTGCGCATACACATTCTGAGTGAGGTGAGATCCCTTCCCTTTGTGCGGGTTGAAAACATGCGGATATAGCTCCCTCTACTGGCTGTAGTCTTTAGGCTCTGGCCAAAAAGTCCTCTGTCGTAAAATGACAATATTTGCGTCATCTGAGGATTTTTTCCAGAAATAAAATGCATAATTCTCTTGTCTCAGGGAGATATGAGGGGGGAAAGCACCATAATTTGAATATAAATCACTGAATCACTGAAGTAACCCTTTACTAACACAATCTTAAATGGTCACTGTTTCCGTCACTGCAGCTTCCAGAACACACAAACACACAACACTAACCGCGCATCACGATTCACTAATGCGCCCGCACACATACATACCCACAAGCCAGCCGTACACGTTAGCAGTGCATAAGCAGCGCATATTTTTTCCGCCGCCCATGTCAAAAGATTAGAACATTTACATCACACACAGGCGTTTAAATTATTAAAAATAGACTGAGGCATATATTAAAGGGTTACTTCAGCGATTAGCATTAAGCTTTGTATCAGTAGAAACCCAGGAGTATATTCAAATTATCGTACTTTCCCCCCTCATATGACCCTGAGACAAGAGAGAATTATGTATTTTATTTCTGGAGTTTTTGGCCAGAGGTTGAAGACTACAGCCAGCAGGAGGCGCTGTTTCCGCATGTTTTCAACATCACACTCACATCACTCGGCTCGGGAGCTGCGGAGATTCATGTAAACGGAGAGGTGGAGACCAAAGTGAGTGTTTCAGCTTTTCAAATGAATTCGTATGAAAGTTAAGCTTCCAAAGACATGATCTGAAAATGCGCCAGACTGATCTCGCACTGTGAATGCGGCCGCAGCCGTGAATCCCGCGATTACCTCAGCTCATGTGATGAATGTAATCCGAATCTGCTGCGTTTGTGCCGTGACACTCAATCGACTCACTTATATTGAACAGACACGTACAGTTTTTAACTGTAGCATCTCTAACTGAACTGATTTTATGAAAATGAATGCGGTGGGCAAGTAAACCAGTAAGCCGTGCCTAGAGCAGCCTCGGGAAGCGAAGTGCATTCTGGGAATTGTTGCCTTTCATCCCCATGAGACAAAAATACATTTTCTGTGTTTTCTCAGTCTAGAAGGCACCAAATTCAAAAATAATTTCATATTTCTACTACATTAATGAATTTTTAAATACAGTTTAAATACAGATTCATCTTCCCAGCGCTGAAGTACCCCTTTAACTTTAAGGTTACTTTTATCATGTAAACTACCTATATACAGCATGTTATATGCATATGTGTTTGGGATAGAGGGGAACACGATCGCATTCTCAGCAGATATTTGCTGCCCATTATAAATCAAAGCACAAGACAGACAGGGGTCGGAGGAGAACGCCGGAAGTGACAGATTGGTCGATATTCATCTGTATTTGCAGTAGGCCTACACAAGCTGCGCGCGACAAACGCTGCCTGTACAACGGGCGCGTGCTGGTCCTGCTCGCCATTCACACAGTTTCTGCGCCTGTGGTGTGAAACTGATCAGCAAAACTTCTGTGATCATATTTTTTCTTCAAATAAGAAGTCAAGAGTGTGAACAACACACATGATATCAAGAAAGGAATTATTTCACAATTTAAGATAGCCCATCGGGCAGGGCGGTGATACATTTTGGTAGCCCAAATGAAAACATATTAGCCCTGAAGACGTCAGGCAGGCGATTTTGCAAGCCCTGCAGCGGTCTAATCCAAATCTTCTGAAGAGACATGATGGCTTTATATGATGAACAGATTTACAATGCGCACACTGAAATAAACAGACATTTTACAGAGCAACCATTGACTACCATAGTAGGGAAAAAAATATCTGCTTTGTTACAAACATTCTACAAAATATTTTCTTTTGTGTTCAGCAGAACAAAGAAACTCATACAGCTTGAGGGTGAGACAATTTTCATTTTTGGGTGAACTATTAAAGAACTATTTGAATATTGAAGAATTAAAAAAAAAAAACTATAATAAATATGTAATATGGTGCAAATATTTAGCAAAATGCCCCTCTCTAGAGTTAATTTTTCTAGCTGACTAATGAGTTTATGGACACTGGATATGGTTTTGGTAAATGTGACGTTACCTGACATTGTTTACAAGCTGTTTTATTGATGTCGTTCCATGGTTGAAACACTGATTGAGCGATTCCATGCGACATGATAGAGATTTCGGTAAGTTGTAGTCTCTTTAAACACACTTTCAGATGTTGATTTATGTCAGTTTAATCTTCACACTGTAACTGGTATTAAGGTAGAAGACAAGATCGGTTCATGTGCGCTTTGTGCTGCCGCTTCTCTTGAGCTGAGCTGCTTCAGAGCCACCTCACACCACAGCACCAAAATGGTATTTGTGTTTTTAAATTTAGTAATTTAAAAAAAATAGAAAACTTTGTTTCATATCAATAGTAACAAAGCACAACAAAGATTATTGTGATTTATTGTATGGGAGGAGCGCTATTATTCATTCATCAACTGAAGGATAACTAATCGATTCTTGGAATTTAAGAATTGACATCGGTTTGTAAAAATTAGAATCGATTAAAATCGAGAAATCTGTATTTTTTTTACCCAGCCCTATAGTCAGAACCATTGGCCAGCTCCTGCGCCAGCATCACACGCATGAGTATTGGTGCTCACATGAATAGCGTCAGCCAATGTTAAGCCGGTGTTCTAACATAGAACTCGGAAGTGCTGCACTATATTTACAATGTAAACTGCGTTAAGGAGAATGACAGACAAGAAGAAATTGTTGAATAAAGTATATTTGTCGCTTCATAAAATTATGGTTGAACCACTGAAGTCAACTGTTGCAAAAGTTGCAATCCTCCACCTCAAGTCCATACCAAATTTTACCATATGGCTTAAAAACCCTCTTCTTTATTTTGGCCTAAAATATCATGATAGTATTGTATTTTGAGTTCAATATCGTGATTTGTATTATTGATACGTGACATGAGTGTATCATTAGCCCACTAATTTACAGAGAGATACATTTATTTTTACTGTTGCCTCTTGCAAATTATATAAAATTATTTTGGCACATAACTGACGATGTGAGGAAGTTGGATCTGTGTCCCACGCTATTAGTATGAACAGATGCACCCTGCGAGAGCTCAGCATCATTGAAAGGCGGCAGTGAAGCCAGATTCCTCCATAGAGCATACATGGATCAGCTCACACTCCCTTTACAACAACATACTGAACATGCTCATTCCTGCTGTCAAATAAGACTTACAAGAACCTCAAAGACAATTTTCAAAGACAACAAGCTCACAGACACTAAAAATCAAACTGAAAAATACACATGGAAATAAGACCAAACAGCAGTTGTATTAAAGCAAACTGACCAAAAATTAAATATCCACAATCTTTAAATGGCAGATGTCAAGAGTTTAAATCCCCCAATCAGAGCTTTTCTCTTAAATGGGTATATTTTTTGCCAAGTGTTTTACTTAATCTACTAAACCTTGCAACCATGCACACGCATTCTCTCTGCACTGCAAAAAGCAGCACTGATCAGAAAACATAGACAAGTTATGCTGGAATTCAGCAATCTCTGCAACAGTCCACTCAAAAGATAGCCTGTGACCACATGCTATTTGTTGCAACTGTATCTGTGAACAAACCTTCTGAAGAACTGTGATCAATTAAAATAAGAATCTCAACTATATTGGTTGACGGTTATAAAGAGGAAGCCCAAACCCTAACCATGCATATGAGTTGATGTTCTGTTGATTTGTGCTTTAAATAAAAGTGCAACATTTCTGATGAAATGTAACGATACATTTAGCAAATTAGTTATAATTTTTTAACAAAATAGTTATCAGTTTAACCATCATTGTGCTCCCATGCTGCAGAAGAAAGGCATACAGGAACAACCGGAGGACGATCAAATAATTAATTTGAGTAAAGCATTCTTGCATGAGTTAAGCACTATAAAGCATAAAGCATGAGTTAAAGTCAGATAACCACGACAAGCAGGCAGGGCACTGACCACAAGCTAAGTCTTATATGATGACCAAATGCACAAGGTAACATATACTGTATTCAACAGCTATAAAAAATAAAATAAATATTTGTTTAGTTGCAATATAGGTCAAATCCTCTAAAAGACTTGTTTATTACAGTCAAACAATACATCACAGAAAAAACATGGATGAGTGCCAGAAAGAGAGTTTTAAGTGGATTAAAGATAGAAGAGAGGGCAAAGAAAGAGGAGAAGGAGGATAAAGGCTGTGAATTTCATCTTTGCCAGGCTTCAGGGGGTTTCAAACAGAACATAAAAGGTGCAGAGAGTAACATGTCCTTGACTCTATTCAAGACTGTGCTGCATTCAGGCAGAAACCTGCCATTAAGGCCTCCACACACCAAAAGAAACAACCTCTGATTGGGTCCATTGTAGCCACAATAGAAGTTTATATAGAATTAAGGAGGTAGAAACTGGTTCAAACATAGCTAAAAATGACCTGCTGAAAAAGAACAGAAACCAGAGGGAACATGCATACAGGGATAAACACCCAGTCATTCAACTACTATTTTTATACAGAATATGCCATCAATTCATGCTCCCTCCATAGAGCTTTTCTTAAAAAACAGAATTCTTCAGGCCAGTTCATAGAGACTAATGATGGCAGACATGTCAGTTCCCTAGCCTACCACGATGATAATAACTATTATCAACAAATTCAGCTGGAACAGAAACTGATTTAATCATCTTGACAGCTGCACACACACAATAGCTCTCTTGGGGAGTGTGAATAGGAATCAGTCTCCAACAGGTTTGGCAAAAGATACTTGCTGTACAAGTTTTTCAAGTGCATTACAACAGCAAGCGTCATCATGGATGGAACACAGCTCTGACTGAACTCATTTAGACATCAATGTGCTTATTTATTTACATAAAAGTACAATATTTCAATAGAAACCCAATCATTTGTTCCCTAAACAGTATGAGGAATAACAAACATTAACAGATTTTTACTTGCCATTTTGGCATAATTCACTGATGTTCTCATTTATAAATTAGCTTAAAGTGAATATAAAATAATTGACATGATAACTTTTATTGTATTACAATTAACTTTATATTGTATTACAGGTATCTGTGACTTCACCTTTCCCTTATACACTATCGTCACATAGAATCATCTTAATGTGACAGATAACGAATATTGTAATAGACAGGCAGGCACATCCAGCTCCATGACAGGCCTCAGATGAAAACAACACTTCATAAACCATTATTATAATAACGGACAAACATATAATCACTTTGTTTTTGTATACTATTATGTGAACTACAATGAGAAGAAGAAGAAAACAGCTGTAGATAAAGAAATTACTAAACAGCTGTTTTATTGGAGTTGGTTTCACTTGACAACTTCATCAAGAGTTGTTTTGGGCTTAGCTAATACTGCCAGCTAGCTGGCCAATCATTTTTTGTGTATATCCCGAGACTGCACTATAAAGAGTTCTAGACAAGATAAGAGTCTATCGAAACATCTAAAAAGACAACACAGAGTCCCTCTTACCCTCTGTAGTAGGCTTTTACCCGGACCTGGTGCGGGTTTTCTCCAGGGTGGGACATTGTGCTGTCCCGCAGCGTAGGCATTATGAACTCTCCGTACTCCGGCTAGCGAGCTAACTTAGCTAACGAGGCTAGCCCGCTGTCGTCTGACGAGAAAAAAAAACAACAACAAAAAATAACCTGAGTTAGAAAACTGGACTTATTACTTGGACCAAAATAGTGTTGATCCCAGTGGTACAATCGGCCTGTCTAAAATATAACTACTAAAGCTCTGACAAAAATTAGTTTGACTACTAGAACTTCTCTGTCTGATGGGAAAACACTCCCTTCTCTCGCGCAGGCCTCGAGACGGAATGATCCAAACAGCGGAATGTGGAGGGGGGATGAGGGGGATTTCCAACACATTACACATTATTAGTGACTGAAGGTATCAGAATTATTGTTTATTTAGATCGTTTATAGAAGGTCCAAATATTCAACATCTTCGATATGATTAAGTTTGAATATTGTTTTAATATGTTCAAATGGGATCGGTTGGATGGGAGCGTCTAGCATTCCGATTATACCACACAAAATTCAGAGAGGGTGGAAAAGAGCAGCCAAGGAAGTAGTTCGCAGCATCCTTTTGCATGTCTAGAAACGAGTAGGGATGGGGAATGAAGAATTTCAAGATTATGTCTGATTCCTCTACTACTTTTAAGACAGATATATTCGGAAAACAAGAAATTATATTTTTATTTCAGATTCCAATAAAATGGATAGGCTATCACAAATAAGAAAAAAATAGCCTAATACTAATTATTTCAACAATAATATGTTAATAATAATCATTTTATAATGACAACTGCATTCTTTTTAGATGCGAGATGAGTAATTCCCATGTATTTGTAGCCTACGTCATTAACCGTAACAGTTCTTGGTTAATGATATTAAGTATTATAAAGTGCATTAAGTACTAAAACGTACAGTTGTTAGGTAAGAATAAGTCACCAACTCTTCCGACTGATTTACTGATAGAAGCTGATGATAAAGTAGGGCCTACTACTTTTATCATATTTGTAGTATATATAGTATATGCTAGTATACGGTTCCCAATTCAGCAAGTATTTTTTTCAGGATTCATACGGTCGCGTGGTATGTTTGATTCAAGAACCAGCTCATAAGAGTCATTCTTTCGTTAATCGAGTCTTTGTGAGTGCTACAAGGACCGTTTTGTGATAGGCCGTTACAATTCATAGTTTAATACGCCTCCTAGTGGCAAAAAGACTGCCGTTACACTGCCACCAGGCTTCACACCCTGGTACCATAGCCTACATTATTTTGACAATATTATCAGATGAAAGCTTATAAACTGAGGGTTTAAAACAGTTTAGTCCTTTGCAAGTAATTTTTAATTTTTATATTATGCAGATGGCACTGACGTGCAGATGAGATGGATACACCTCCTAATTAATGTACCATTCCACTAAGTAAACAGAGTTTAAAACATGTAAAACTCACCATTAAACATAAAGGGCCATGCATGGTGCGATCAATGTTAGTTATTTGGGTATGAAAATATATATATTTTTTACCTGGTACTTTCTTTCCCGAATCTCTTATAAAAAAGATGTAAAATAAACTTCAGGCTAGACAGCAGTGGCTCATTTATAACAGGCTGTAACTGGTGAAATTAAAGTAAAAATGACTAACACAATGTATAGAAATACAAATGCAAACTTTGTAGAATTCACATCAAGAACATTCATTAATTAGCTACTTTAGGCTGCATGAAGTAACTCAATAACCAAAATAATTGCAACGCATGACTCTCAAAAACAGTTAGGCCAGACAGACGGGTTAAAACACTGCATTGAGAAGTCAGACTATTTCAGGCCTATGCAAAAGTAGTCAACTTTAAATCTATTGCATTAAGAAAAATACTAACAGTATTTTTTTTTTTACGGTAGGCTATTTTCTTTTGTTAACATTAGTTAACTACATTAGTTAACATCAACTAACCACAAACAATACTTGTAGCCTACATCATTTTAATTAATATGTTTTTATTAATGTTAGTTACAATAGTATAGGCTATTTAAGATCAAAAGTTGTATCTGTTAACATTAGCTATAATGAAAATTGTTGTTAACATGTAATAAATGCTGTAAAATACATTGCTAATTGTTTTTTTATATAATGCATTAGGCCTAACGCTAACAAATGAGACCTTATGATAAAGTGTAAAGTATGGCAAGCCTTTTTGACTTTTAATCATTTGCAGGCTATGAATTTGCAGTGTCAACAATTCAATTTTCAATAGTTAAAATGTTAATTCATGATATTAGGAACTGGATTTTCACTATATTAACTTTTTGATAACAGGAATTACATTTCCACCAGTAAAATGTGAATTATTGATATCAACAATGACGTTGTCACTCGCAGAAATACGAATTCTTGATATCAAGAATAAAATTTAAACTAAAACTATAATCTTGATATCTGTAATTGTACAAAAATTAGCAGAAATTTAAACAAAAGTACCATTTTAACTAGTGAAAGTTTTATTGTTGACATCCAGTATTCATATGCTGAATGAATAAAAATCAATACGGCTTGCCATACCAAAATGTTAATAATAAAGTATAGCTATACCATTATTAAACAAAAATGATGAGAAACTCATGGTGATAGCGCTGCACGAAGTCCTCCTACACAGCAAGTGGTGCTGCTGGCTCAGAAAAGTCTCAGCTTCTGAAGCGTTTTGTTTTTCTCTCCATCTCAGAGCGCGCTGTCGCATTAGAACATGACTGAGGCCGTGACAGAGCACAGCAGCGCGCGCTCACGTCTCATATCCATCTCTGGCAGGTAACACTCATCGACTCATGCGCTTTCAATATTGCATGGGAGAACGCGTCATGATCGCATGATTCCCCAAAGATGGTGACGTAAAGTCTTAATAAAAACATTTTCTGAAAATAATTCCAGTCAAATCGTTTGTTAAAACAAATCTCAGTGTCCCACAAGAAGAATGTCATGGTGGGCTCGACTGGAAAGGGGGCGTTTCTCCATGTCACTGGGTTGTTCTAAGCAGTTGGGACTTGATGTAGCCTAAAACATTCGGCCTGTCGAAATATTCTACAACGCATTTTGTAAGCGACACGACACCAGTCTGTTTCATAAGTATTTCTGATGATTGTGATAAACAGGTGATTCCTTAAAGTTAAAATGCCGTTTACTGTAACATTGTTTTGCCTAGATTTAATAACGCATATAACGCGGACTCGTGAGGTAAATTAAGTCAAATCCTTTGCACGTCAGCTTATGGAAGAAGTGACGCAAGAATAAAACTAGCAGATGTTGTTTCATTTTACTGCAAAATTATTCCGACGCTTCTCCTTATTAAATTGTTTCACGCGCGTCTTATTGCCTATTTAATTTTAGTCTATCCTATAACGTAATCAAAATATTATCAACAACTTTATAGCATAGCCTACCTTTGCATTTAAACGGTTTGTTTAATGAGAGATAATAAATTATAGGTCTATGGTTTAGTATTTTATTTTAGGATTTGTATTCTAGTTAGGCTATTTAAAACTCGCCGTTAATCTATGTATAAATTAGTATTGTAGTCTAGGAGATTTAAACACTTTATTGACAGACCTTTTGGGATAAATCATGACATATTCTGTTGTTTGTCTGGATACCAAATAGTCCTACTGGGTAAAATAAACTGTTAATATTAATGATAAACACTAGACAAAACTAAATTGAAAGAATCGAATGATGTTTACAGCAAAAAGTGAGAGAGCGCGTGCACAAAGCTAACACATCTAATACTGATTTTCCAGAAAAACAGTCTGACAGAGACTACTGTTCAGATGCTCTGATCGGACAGAGAAAATAAATGAAAAAGTTTACATTTTAAAAACTCCTTTTTAACTTTAATAATTTTTAAACTCCGTATGTCGAAAAGAAGTTTGCGCAAAGAAATCGACCAATCAACATCCGATTTTAAACAAAATATACATTCCTATTTTGTTTAATAAAAAAAGTGTTTTATTCATTGTATTTTATTATTTTATTTTATTTGACAAACATTCGTTCATTAAACTCACATTTGTTTAAATGCAGATGTAAGCTAAACTTGTAAATAATTTATGCTACTTTTCATAATAATAATTGTATTATGTAAACTGATAAAATGTGAATGTATCAAATAATAAATCCAATATAAAGTTTCCAATATTACTATAAAATAAAAATGAATGTATGAAGTTGTATGAATTACTATTACAGCTAAATTGTAAATGTTATTTATACATTTTAATGAATTGTTTACTTTAATTATTGCTACTTTTTAATGATGTTTTATAAATTTGGTAAACTTGTGTATTTAAGTATAGCCTACTCATATACAGTCCATTCGGAAAGTATTCACAGCGCTTTACTTTTTCCACATTTTGTTACAGCCATATTCCAAAATGGATTAATTTAATTATTTTCCCCCTCAATTCTACAAACAATACCCCATAATGACAAAGTGAAAGAAGTTTGTTTGAAATCTTTGCAAATTAATAATTAAAATAAATACAAAAAATCACATGTACATAAGTATTCACAGCCTTTGCCATGCCATTCAAAAATGAGGTCAGGTGCACCCTGTTAGCACTGATCATCTTTGAGATGTTTCTATAACTTGATTAAAGTGCACCTGTGATAAATTCAGTTGATTGGAAATGATTTGGAAAAGCACACACCTGTCTATATAAGGTCCCACAGTTAACAGTGCATGTCAGAGCACAAACCAAGTCATGAAGTTCAAGGAATTGTCTGTAGATCTGGGGAAGGGAAACATTTCTGCAGCATTGAAGGTCCCAACGAGCACAGTGGCCTCCATCATCCGTAAATGGAAGAAGTGTGGAACCTTCCTGAGGACTCTTCCTAGAGCTGGCTGCCTGGCCAAACTGAACGATCGGGGGAGAAGGACCTTAGTCAGGGAGGTGACCAAGAACCTGATGGTCACTCTGACAGAGCTCAGGAGAACCTTCCAGAAGAACAACCATCTCTGCAGCACTCCACCAATCAGGCCTGTATGATAGAGTGCCCAGACGGCACATGACAGCCTGCCTGGTGCCAAAAGGCACCTGCAGGACTCTCAGACCATGAGAAACAAAATTATCTCTTCTGATGAATCAAAGATTGAACTCTTTGGCCTGAATGGTAAGCGTCATGTCTGGAGGAAACCAGGCACTGCTCATCACCTGGCCAAGACCATCTCTACAGTGAAGCATGGTGGTGGCAGCATCACGCTGTGGTGATGTTTTTCAGTGGCAGGAACTGGGAGACTTGTCAGGATTGAGGGAAATTTGAATGCAGCAATGTACAAACACATCCTTGATGAAAACCTGCTCCCGAGTGCTCTGGACCTCAGACTGGGGCGGAAGTTCCTCTTCCAAACAGGACAACGACCCTAAGCACACAGCCAAGACGACAAATCATCTTTCATCTGAGTGGCTACGAGACAACTCTGTGATTGTCCTTGAGTGGCCCAGCCAGAGCCCAGAATTGAACCCGACTGAAAATCTCTGGAGAGATCTGAAAATGGCTGTCCCCATCCAACCTGATGGAGCTTGAAAGGTCCTGCAAAGAAGAATGGGAGAAACTGCCCAAAAATAGGTGTGCCAAGCTTGTAGAATCATACTCAAAAAGACTTGAAGCAGTAACTGGTGCCAAAGGTGCTTCAACAAAGTATTGAGCAAAGGCTGTGAATACTAATGTACCTGTGATTTTTTTCCATTTTTAATAAGTTTGCAAAGATTTCAAACAAACTTCTTTCATGTTTTCATTATGGGGTATTGTTTGTAGAATTGAGGGAATTTTTTTAATCAATTTTGGAATAAGGCTGTAACATAACAAATTGTGGAAAAGTGAAGAACTGTAAAAAAAATAATAATAATTTCCGGGTGCACTGTATTTACCTTTAGTAATATACTAAAAAAAAATGTGACAGGATAAATTTGTTCTTTTTCTCATATTTGCTAATATATTGTAATAACATTTTTATTTTAAGTTAAATAAACCTCAATCAATTAAATCAGCCAGCAAACCATGCTGTTAACGAACAGAAGTGGATTACAGATTAGATTTCTAGATTTGTTTTTAAATATTATTTTGTGTGGCTTATGCATATGTTTTTATCATTTTTCAGTTGGCTAACAAACCACTCTGATGGGTGACACAGAAAAACAGAGTCAGGAGGAGCTGGAGGGGGGTGGCTGTGTAACAGTAGCCCCCAGCAGTGCCGCACCAGTGAGCTCTACACCCAGATCCAACACTCCCACAGGCACCCAGCCCAACTCCATTCCTCTGGGAAATGTCTCTTCAGACAGGCAAGCGGTCCAGGTAAGTCCCCACCGGTATCAACCAGTAACATATTGAACAAATGATATTACACAATGCTAAAGAATAGCAACAGCCTTTAATTGTAGTCAAATTCTAAACATTGCTTTGAGGCTGACCTAATCTTCAGCTGCTATCTCTTTGTTGTGGTTGTGAGTCAAAAACAAGCAATAGATGATTCCCTCCAGTGCTGTGTGAAGCTTATGATGTGGTGGTTTGGTAGGTAATCCAGCAGACATTACACAGACCACAGAGCATGACAGCTCAGTACCTGCAACAGATGTATGCTGCCCAACAACAACATATCCTACTACAGACAGCTGCACTACAACAGCAGCATCAACAAAACCTCACGGCTACACAAATCCTGACCACTACAGAGCAGGTATGAGAATACATATAATATAATATAATATAATATAATATAATATAATATAATATAATATAATATAATATAATATAATATAATATAATAAATATAATTTAGGAGATTAAGCATTTGTTCCTGCTACTTCTTATCAGGCTGCACAGACTAATGGCAGACAGCCCAACACCTCCCCTACATCATCCAATGGGAATGTAACTCAGCTTGCTAGTGTGTCTCAAACATCAGTAAGTGCTTTCGTTGTTTAGCTTCTAATCCCACTTTTGTTTTATATGGAATATAAACCATGTGCTCTGATTTAGACATTATGCCAGAATAAGTGGCCTATTAATTTGATTTCGAGAAAATATAAAACTATCCAAACATTAATGCTTTTCATCAAAGATGAATTATACAGGAACACAACTCTATCCCTCTAGATCACCATGCCAACCTCTCTTGTAACTCAGCCAATAGGTCGCATCCAGGTCACTAGCTCCAATAGCACAGGGGGAGCCATATCCCAGCAGGCCATGCTTCTAGGAAACAGCTCTCCCACAGGTAGCCAGGCCCAAATGTATCTGCGCACTCAGATGGTAAGAAGTATTTACTAAAAGCATTGTGTTCTTCGAGTTCATTGGTGTTCTCAAGCTTCCACTGACTTGACTTGATTCTGTTTCTTCTTCTTTCTTCCCATTGCTGTCAATGTCTCTAAATCTGTAGCTGATTCTTACTCCTGCTGCCACTGTAGCTGCCGTTCAACCTGATCTGACTGTTGTGAGTTCAATGTCCTCTCATTCAGCATCATCACAGGTAAGACAGAGTTTTCTTTAAATCAGGGCTGTATAATGAAAAGGATTAAATTATAATTTATCCACAGAGTTCTTTCATATAGATGGTTGTTGCCATTTGAATGAATTAATTATATATATTGTAAATGTCATGTGATGATGAATGGGGGCATGCAAATTTCCAGATTTGTTTTATTAATAATTCAACTGAACAGAGTTAAAGCTATAAAAATCTATATCAGTAACACGTCATGGATGCAAAGAATGACCCACTATGTTGCAATAAAATGATGCACCATATTCATTCAATATGTGTTGTCTTCTGCAAGGTTCAAAGCTTGGCTCTCCGCACGCATCTCCCTGGAGCTCTTGCTACTCCCCAAAACATCCAGATCAAGCCTTTTTTTCAAGGCCAGACGCTGTTGTCACCCCCACCCAAGATGTCCATTTGCCCACTGAAGTCCACACAGCTATCCCAGAACCTGGTAGAAACTTCTAGAAGTGAGTCTCTGTTGACCGATGTCACTCAGCCACCATCAGCCCAACCACACAATCCTCCTTGTAAGTCACAAGATCACATTTCCATCTCCATTCCTTTCATTGTTTTTTTAAAATGCAGAACAATGTAAATATTGCAAATATTTGCTTCTGAAGAAAAACTAATTATTTTAATTGCAAAAGATCTAAAATAATTTAAATGTTGTTCAAGCTTTATGCCATAGCAAAGTGGTTCTCAACCTAAGGGGCCTCGACACACTTCCAAGGGGGGCACAGTATGATTTAAAATTATTTAAATTAAGATGAAACAAGCTTTAAAATATTTTAAAAATTCCATTATTATTTATGAAACAGCAGTCCCCCTGTCTAGAAAAAGCTAGACATTTCTAGACCTGCAAAAAAAGTGATGGAAAATTAATAAAAACTTATTAATATTATTTCTAGTTATGCCAAGATTGGTTTATTGGTTGGAAATAATGAGAAATTGCTATTTGTGAGTAAAATAGAATTTAAAAACCCTTAAGAGCATTCAGTTATTGAAACTTCTTGAATTATGGGATTTGAATTAATTATTTATAGTTATTTTATTGAATTAGTTTAACATTCCCATTACTTGTAATTTCTGTGAATGAAAAATGGTCAAAAAGGTTGAGATGCACTGCTATAACACCTATTTTTCTTTTCAAACATCTTAGAACTGTTCAAACTGAATACTTTGTGTTTGCTCCTAATGACTGTCTCTACCACAGCAACATTCACACCAGTCCAATCTCATACGCTGGTCAGACACCAGCTGCACTGCCCTTCTGGCCAGAGGGTGACGCCACATCAGCTCATCATCCAGCAGAGCTCCGCCGCTCACAGACAGGTCCAGCCCATTGCACTGCGTGTCACACCGCAAGACAGCTCTCCTCCACCTCTTGTCCTGCAGACCCGTACCACTCCTACTACAGCCACCGTCCAATCACAGCACACAGAGTTCCTCTCAGTGCCCTCCTCTGCAAATCAACCATCCAATCAGTCGGCAGTTGTGTCTGTGTCCACAGTTCCTCCTGCAGCACTCCCTGACCCTCCACCCCTTCATCTGGGCCCAGTGCTAGAGCCGGTCTCCCAGCATTCACCTCTGGCCTGCCCCCCTCCTCTCACTATGGGTCTTCCTAGGCTGGTCCAGCCGCAGAGACACTCTCTACGCTCGGTTCAGACAGTAGCTGTCCAGTCTGACCACATGCTGTTGTCTGAAGAGGAGCACCCAGTCGATGAAGCAGTTGTTCAGTTGCCTTTTCAGCATTTACCGCCACCACAGACAGTGGCAGTGGACTTAAAGATGCAACCGGCTACACAAACAGAAGCTCCCTTGGTTAGTCTTGTTTGATTTATAATGTGGCTAAACTGGAAACCCAGCATATGGAATAGTTTGCCCAGAAATGAAAATTCTGTCATAATTTATTCACAATCATTCCATTTCATAAGGATTGGCCAGGCTGCTCTTTTCCATAAAACAAAAGTTGAATGGGTTTTGTCTTTTTTTTAAATGCCCTTTACATTTTATAAATATATTTCGTCATGTCATACTAATTTTAGTTAGTCAGATTTTATTGTTTTTATTGAAAATATCCTTTGAATTTAGTCAATATTTTGTCAGGTCATATTCATTCATTTTAGAACATTTTACTCTGTAACTGTGCATACATATAATTTTAATTGCTTATTATGAAATTTGGCAGACAACGCCATTGTTGAAGGAGAGTGGAAGCACAAATTTGTTGAAGGATGTAGAACACGTGTGTCCTCAGTATATCAGAGCGCCCACCCCGTCACCACTGTCCTCACCGGACGAGTCACAGAGAAGCTCTGATGATGTAACAGCTCAACCAGAAAACTGTACAGGTACTTTAAACCTATATCAAAGATTATGTGGTCTTCCCACCCTTCTGCAGAACTCTAAACTCACCTCTCATTTATCAATAGCTGATCCGGACCAACCGTGCATTCCATCGAGCAGATCTGTGATCCGGTCACCGGAGGACCCCACATATGTCAACAGTCCCCCCCCTCCCCTCCTCCCTCTGTGGTAAGAAGCACCAGCAGGCTTCCCCCAGCCAGCCTTCCAGGGAACCCTGAGGGCCAGCCCTCACAGGCCATCGTTAGACCTCACATCCTCACACACCTCATTGAGGGCTTCGTCATCCGAGAGGGCCTGGAGCCGTTCCCGGTATGTCCACTGGTTGACAAAGTAGCAATTCTCAGCTGCCATGAGGCCCTAATGATGCCCATGGTTCTTTAATGATTCTCAAATGGAGCCGTGAAGATCAAAGGTCTCTCGCGCCCTGAGAGCAGAGAGTAAAATGGCTGGTGAGGGTCTGCGGCCAAACGTAGAGATCAACCAGTTATTAAAGTCCCCTTTGGGAACCTTCGCAAAGTGCTCCACACTTTCAGAAATCTAAACCACAAAAAGCATCTAAAAATGTTTGGTGTGTCCAGTACTGATGTGCTAGTCTTTTTCATCAGGTGAGACGTGCTTCCTTAGAGATGAACCTGCAGGCCACACTGCCAGAAGATAGAGAGGATGGAGAATCAACCCGGGATGACTGCCTTATGGATGCCGACCATCCGGAAAACTCCACTGATTCCGACATTGATAACCCACCCGCTGAGGATGGTGGGCTCATAAGCATATTTCTTATTTATATAGTCATTAAGTCAATATGAGTGTTTCTGGCAGCATCTTTTCTGCTTTCAGAACAGACAGTTGAAAACCTGCCTGACGTTCTCGAATGCGAGTTCTGTGGGAAGAGAGGCTTCGCACGTACCTTCCTCAGATCTAAACGCTTCTGCTCCATGACATGTGTCAGAAGGTAAAGAGCCTTATGAATAGCCACTTTTTGTGTCTCTTTCATTTTGAAGTATGTAGTGTCAGTGGAATTATTATTATTATTATTCTGGGGATTATTATTGCTCATACTTTAGATTTGAGGATTGTTCTAAATCGAAACCTAAAAAATTTAATAATAAGCCCATAAATAATCCTGTACCATTTCTTCAACAGACATGAATGATTGTTGAGGAGAGGTGTTCTATTACATTCCTAAATAAAAAAATATGACATTTTTACCTCCCGGATGATAAAATAGACAAAATATTGCTTAGAATAGGGTTCCTCAAATCCAGTACTGGAGTGTCACTGCCTTGCACTTGGCCTGCGTCTAAAAACTTAGCCAGCTGACTTGTTGCCTCACTGCCCTATCAGGCAATGACTTTGTCATAAAGACAGTGCAGATAGCGTTTGCGCACAAAGGTACCTCACGAAACAGACTTTGAAGGCAATGGGTAATGGTTTAATGATCTAAAGCAAAATAGAGAGAGCTTTGGTGAAATAATTTAAGCAAATATTTAATTACTACAATAGTAATTTCTCAGTAGAAATGACAAGAAGTGGAAAACTTTGGTTAAAAATGTACATTTACACACAAACTTATTGTTTAGCTCAACTGTCACAGAATGGAAAACACAGGATAGTGGGATGTCAAAGGCAGCAAAGGATACACATGCAAACATACATGTACACATACAAAAATCAATCTGACTAAAATATCTCAGAAAACAGGTAGTGACACTAACTTTAGATTTAGATGTGACTTGATGCATTCCTACCTTGGAATGTGTCCTCTGAAGGAAGCATTTTTCAGTTTTCGGATGCAGCCTTGAACAAGCTAATCAAAGTCTTCAGAGTTACTAGAACAGGGGTATCCAATCCTACTCCTAGAGGGCCACTGTCAGCTCCAATCCCAATTAAACACATCTGAACCATACTAAAAACTTGTGTTGAGACAAGTTAGAGCTAAACTCGGCCCTCCAGGACCTAGTTTGGACAACGCTATACTAGAGGATTACAGGTAGCTGTATTTGATCAGGGTTTGAGCTAAAGAACAATGGGACAGATTTGAGGAACCTTGGCTTAGATTTACAACGAAGAGGGACATGAGACCAGAATATTATAGGCCAGGTTTCCATTCTCATATTTTTATGCAAATTTTGCGGAAACAGAGATCAATTTAATTTACAAAATGCATATAATGAATATACACTACCGTTCAAAATTTGAGTTCAATTTATTTGATTTAAAAAAAGTTTAAAAACAGTAATATTGTGAAATATGATTTAAATATATATTAAAATATAATGTATTCATGAGATTGTAAAGCTGAATTTTCATCATCATTACTTCAGTCTTCAGTGTCACATGATCCTTCAGAAATCATTCTAATATGCTGATTTGATGCCCAAGAACCATTTTGGTATGGATGCAGTAATATGCATCAATTAATGCTTAACTAATGCACAGATAATCATGAGTTAATGTATGACTTATGAAGAACTAACCCATTTATTAATGATTAGTGCATCATCAACTAATGAAGAGTCTATATGATTAATAGATTAAATAATATATGAATTGCTATTAATTCAATTTGTCATAATGTATTATTTCATTAATTTTAATCACTAATAACATCATATTAACTAATAATGTAAATTAATGTGTTAATTACCACAATGGTCAATGCCATGCATTTAAACATCCAGTTGTCTGCTTTAATGAATCATTAGCTGATAATTTACAAAGGCATCATTATGTTATGACTTTACTTGTTGGGGCACATTAACTAATTGTTAACTAATTGTTAAGAAATATGTCATTGTGATTATTGCTTTTGAATTAATTTTGAATTGGTTAATAGTCATGTGCCTCAACAAGTAGAGTCATAACATAATGATACCTTTGCAAATCATTAGCTAATGATTAATTAAAGCAGACAACTGGAAGTTGAAATGCATGGCTTCAACCATTGTAGTGATTAACATGTTCATTTACATGATTAGTTATTAGGGAATTAATACATTATGACACATTTAACTAATAACAATTTATTGATTACTTGACATTTTAATCATATATATAATGTTCATTAGTTGCTGATGCAGTAATCATTAATAAATGGTTTAGTTCTTCATGAGTCATACATTAACTCATGATTATCTGTGCATTAGTTAAGCATGAATTAATGCATATTAGTGCACCCATATTGTAAAGTCTTACCATAAATGTATTCATGCAACGGTAGTGTATACATGCTCACTTCAAATGGTTGCATTTTTTTGTAAGAATGCATGCATATAAACTATGATGAAAACACATTTAGAATATTTGCCTTTTATAAAGAGAAATACAACAAGTTCATGTGTTCATAAATTTGTATACTGGACTACAAGCAGCCTTGGTCATCTTACAGATACAATGTAAGCTGTAAAAAACACCTAAACCTGTTGAGGCCAGAAAAAATTGGCCGCTGGCCCCACAAACCACTGGGCAGGCGGGGGAGACCACCTAGTCGAGTAAATGGTGGGTCTAGGGAACACTACTTCAGGCAGGTCAGTGAAAACTAACAAACAACAGTAACCGAACTATGCAACCCAGTGCTAAACCATTTTAATAAGTGGGACTGACCTACTACAACAATACTACATGATTTTCTCAGCAGCTGCAAGATTCCCATCGCTCCAACAACAACCAGAGGGTCTCCAATTCAATGTGGATTGAGAGAGAGGAGGAGCCACCAGGCTCGATGACGACAAGGCTGCGTTTACAGGCCGAAAGAGAGAAGGAGCAAGACAGAGAAAGAGAACAGAGCAGACTGGAGAGCTGCAGCAGCTCTGACGGTGCTCTTGACTCGACTCCATCACGGTGGAGTGTGGAGCAAGTTTGCTCCTTCATCAGCTCTTTACCAGGTAGCTGCACAGGTTTCAGAAACACAGTACATCTTCTGTTCCACTGGCTGTTGTTTAATGGATAAATCCAATACTTTTGAATGTAGTGTAAAGTGAAAAACTTTCTATATACTGTGGGTGCATCTCAATCATCTCCCTAGTTCAGTAGTCAGGGCACTGATCAGGGAGTCTGCCCATTGACTTATGTCCTGTTCAGTGCTCTGACTACTGAACTAGGGAGCTGATTGAGACGCACCCCATGAATGTAATCTGGGAGTACTACATTCGGCATGTTGTCATTATCATGTGACCTACCAGCGTCAGTGCTTTACTGCCATTCACAAATCCTCTTCAATAGTAAAGTGTCCATCATATGCACATATTAGAATCTCGCCTGAAGAAGAAGGTGAGAACTCTTTAATAAGTAGCGTAAATTAGGACATACATGTTCTTTTGTCCCATCCTGTTCTTCGCCTACTGTATAGTAGGGTAGAATGCAATTTTGGTCGCAGCAATGTTTTCAATTTCAGCTTCTTCTGCTGTTTCCATTCAAGCTTTAAAACTTTGACTGGGTACCAAAGTTGGCCCCTGCCCTTGTCGGGGCACAGACTCCACTAGACCCCTAAAGGTGCGCTGTGGTATCTGGCACCAAGATGATAGCAGCAGATCCTTTAAGTTGCGAGGTGGGGTCTCCATGGATCGGTCTTGTTTGTTCAGAACATCCCGCAGATGCTCGACTGTATTGAGATCTGGGGAATTTGGAGGCCAACACTTTAAACTCTTTGTTGTGCTCCTCAAACCATTCCTGAACCATTTATGCTTTGTGGCAGGGCGCATTATCCTGCTGAAAGATGCCACAGACTCTTATATGGTCTGCAACAATGCCTAGGGAGGTGGTATGTGTCAAAGTAACATCCACATGGATGGCAGGACCCAAGATTTCCCAGCAGAACATTGCCCAAAGCATCACACTGCCTCCACCGGCTTGTCTTCTTCCCATAGTGCATCCTGGTGCCATGTGTTCCCCAGGTAAGCGACGTATACGCACTCGGCCATCTACGTGATGTAAAAGAAAACGTGATTCATCAGACCAGGCCTCCTTCTTCCATTGCTCCGTGGTCCAGTTCTGATGCTCACATTCTTACTGTTGGCACTTTCAACGGTGGACAGGGGTCAGCATGGGCACCCTGACCGGTCTGCAGCTATGCAGCTCCATACGTATTCTGACATATTTCTATCTACGGGCCAGCCTTCACTCCCCATGTGCATCAATGAGCCTTGGCCATGATCCTGTCGCCGGTTCACCACTGTTCCTTTCTTGGACCACTTTTGATAGATACTGACCACTGCAGACTGCAGACCACTGCAGAACACCCCACAAGAGCTGCAGTTTTGGAGATGCTCTGACCCAGTCGTCTAGCCATAAAAATGTTGCCCTTGTCAAATTCTCTACACTTGCCAATTTTTTCCTGCTTCTAACACATCAACTTTGAGGACAAAATGTTCACTTGCTGCCTAATATATTCAACTAATGTTATTCACTTGACCTGTCATAATGTTATGCCTGATCTGTATATACAGGTCCTTCTCAAAAAATTAGCATATTGTGATAAAAGTTCATTATTTTCCATAATGTAATGATAAAAATGTAACTTTCATATATTTTAGATTCATTGCACACCAACTGAAATATTTCAGATCTTTTATTGTTTTAATACTGATGATTTTGGCATACAGTTCATGAAAACCCAAAATTCCTATCTCAAACAATTAGCATATCATGAAAAGGTTCTCTAAACAGGCTATTAACCTAATCATCTGAATCAACTAATTAACTCTAAACACCTGCAAAAGATTCCTGAGGCTTTCAAAAACTCCCAGCCTGGTTCATTGCTCAAAACCGCAATCATGGGTAAGACTGCCGACCTGACTGCTGTCCAGAAGGCCATCATTGACACCCTCAAGCGAGAGGGTAAGACACAGAAAGAAATTTCTGAATGAATAGGCTGTTCCCAGAGTGCTGTATCAAGGCACCTCAGTGGGAAGTCTGTGGGAAGGAAAAAGTGTGGCAAAAAACGCCGCACAACGAGAAGAGGTGACCGGACCCTGAGGAAGATTGTGGAGAAGGACCGATTCCAGACCTTGGGGGACCTGCGGAAGCAGTGGACTGAGTCTGGAGTAGAAACATCCAGAGCCACCGTCCACAGGCGTGTGCAGGAAATGGGCTACAGGTGCCGCATTCCCCAGGTCAAGCCACTTTTGAACCAGAAACAGCGGCAGAAGCGCCTGACCTGGGTTACAGAGAAGCAGCACTGGACTGTCGCTCAAATTTAGCATTTCATTTGGAAATCAAGGTGCCAGAGTCTGGAGGAAGACTGGGGAGAAGGAAATGCCAAAATGCCTGAAGTCCAGTGTCAAGTACCCACAGTCAGTGATGGTCTGGGGTGCCATGTCAGCTGCTGGTCTTGGTCCACTGTGTTTTATCAAGGGCAGGGTCAATGCAGCTAGCTATCAGGAGATTTTGGAGCACTTCATGCTTCCATCTGCTGAAAAGCTTTTTGGAGATGAAGATTTCGTTTTTAAGCACGACCTGGCACCTGCTCACAGTGCCAAAACCACTGGTAAATGGTTTACTGACCATGGTATTACTGTGCTCAATTGGCCTGCCAACTCTCCTGACCTGAACCCCATAGAGAATCTGTGGGATATTGTGAAGAGAAAGTTGAGAGACGCAAGACCCAACACTCTGGATGAGCTTAAGGCCGCTATCGAAGCATCCTGGGCCTCCATAACACCTCAGCAGTGCCACAGGCTGATTGCCTCCATGCCGCATTGAAGCAGTCATTTCTGCAAAAGGATTCCCAACCAAGTATTGAGTGCATAACTGAACATAATTATTTGAAGGTTGATTTTTGTGTATTAAAAACACTCTTCTTTTATTGGTCGGATTAAATATGCTAATTTTTTGAGATAGGAATTTTGGGTTTTCATGAGCTGTATTCCTAAATCATCAGTATTAAAACAATAAAAGACCTGAAATATTTCAGTTGGTGTGCAATGAATCTAAAATATATGAAAGTTTAATTTTTATCATTTCATTATGGAAAATAATGAACTTTTATCACAATATGCAAATTTTTTAGAAGGACCTGTGTATATATATATATATATATATATATATATATATATATATATATATATATATATATATATATACTAGTTGCTAAATATTTACACTTTAAACTGTGACTTACTAGTAATACCATTATCATATGTTTTCCGCTACATTGAGCATCTAATATAATAGATCTTTAGAATCTTATGCTCATATTTGCATCTTCTCCACTTGTTCTAAGGGTGCCATAATATTGCAGCAGAGTTCCGGTCACAGGAGATTGACGGACAGGCCCTGTTATTGCTTACAGAGGACCACCTCATGAATGCTATGAACTTAAAACTTGGCCCTGCGCTCAAAATCTGTGCACATATCAACGCTCTCAAAGGACCATAGGCTCGTCTTTCCACAACAAGTACGGCGGTCATATTCTGTCACACAATATCTGAAAATCACCTTCCTCCAAAGTGCCGTGATTTCAGTGTGTGGCCATTCTACAAATATTGTAGACACATACGGGACCTTCTTCTTATACCTCAAAGTTTCATGGTGGATTTATCTTGGATTTCATTCCATTTAATCTGATTGTAAGGTAATGTTTTGTATAATATCTAAAACTAAATTCTAATCTTGTATATTGGATTCATAATAAACAGACCAACTGGAAAGACGAAGAATGAGGTATGATGTTGCTGTGCAGCCACAATTTCTAGAAGTTGGCACAATGTACAAAGTATTTTAAAAAATGACAGTTTAAATATAAAGAAACTCTTTAAATGACCTAAATGTTTACATAAATACAGAGTATATAATGTGTTGAAAAATAAAGGTTTATTGATACACAACAATTCCTGTATAAAATCTTTATATACATTAGACCAGAACTCATTTTCAGAAAAATTGAACTTCTTTGGCATCTTTTCGCACAAAGATGTTGAAAAAGCCACTATGCGCTGCAAAGTTATTGTGAATTGTCAGATGGCTAAAAGGCAAAATTTTAGAGACCTCAATTGTCCAGTTACAAACATTCCTTGCACACATTTAAGCAATTTAAAAACAAGTAGCCACAACATCAGTTTTAGCTCAACTGAAGAATACAATAACCATATTGGTATTAAAACATGTATGCACAACGTATTATTTTATTACACACTGCACAAATTAAAAGCACCAGGATACTTGTTTTTATTATTATCAGAGTTTCAGAGATCTGACTATGAAAATTAATAATATCAGGTTAAGTTTTTAGTTAAAGCAGTAATTGTATACCATGAAAATCTTTATTTCAACCATCATTCAACTAATTTCCCATATACTATGATTAAGTGCTGTCAAAAAATAAATGGTAT
This sequence comes from Gobiocypris rarus, assembly GCA_023029165.1. Classification (NCBI taxonomy): domain Eukaryota; kingdom Metazoa; phylum Chordata; class Actinopteri; order Cypriniformes; family Gobionidae; genus Gobiocypris; species Gobiocypris rarus. The sequence continues at coordinate 12,476,788 of CM040915.1, read as the reverse complement.
GAATAGAACTCATAAAAGTTAATGTTTCTTTAAAACAGAGATGATGTCACTGTCTATGATGCTGTGTGATTTCCTTGAGCTTCATCTGCTGTTCAATCATCATGTCAAACTCCTGTCTTTCTCTACAACAGAGTAAAAAAAACAACAACTTTTAAACAGATGCTAGATGGAGTTTTTCAGGTCAAGGCTGTTCACAAATACTCTACCTGTTACTAAAGCACGGCCCTCTGCGATACTTCTCCTCTGCCTTCTCCAGGGAAAGCTTGTGGACTCCAGCAATGGCATGGATAATGGCCTAAAAAGCAAAACAGTCGCTAAAACATGGCTATGCATGATGCTGGAACATTGGGCATTAGAAAATATTACAAACTATCATTCAAAAGTTTGGAGGCAGTAAGATTTTTAATGTTTTCTAAGAAATCAGCACATTTATTCAGCAAGGATGCATTTAATAAATCAAAAGTGAAAGTAAAAAAATGTGTTACAAAAGATTTCGAATTCAAATAAATGCTTTTCTTTTGAACGTAAATCTTACCAACCCCCAAACATTTAAAAGGTACCATATATTGAAGAGAAAAGCTCACCCAGAAAATGAAAATTCTGTCATTTACTCACATGACAAGTTGTTCCAAACTTGTATGAATTTGTTTCTTGTGCTGAACAGAAAAAGACAACAATGTCAGAAAACCAAACAGTTGATGGTCCCAATTGTATTTTTGTCCCCATACTATGGAAGGCAATGGGGTCCATCAACTGTTTGGTTAACCATATTCTTCAAACTATGTTTTGTGTTCAGCAGAAGAAACAAATTCATACAGGTTTGGAACAACTTGAGAGTGAGTAAATGATGAACAGAATTTACAATTTCATCTCATTGAGGCAATTACCTCAGGCAGGAGCACATCAAGAATAAGCCGGATCCGGTCCACCTGGTTATTTTCTAGACAGGTGTTTGTTTGAGGGAAGCTATCACAGACTTTGTTCAGGTAACGGTACACCCTATCAACCTGCTCCTCATCTTCCAGATAGACATCAACCACTGGGCGAGAAGGCTTGTGGAGTGCTTGCATCCATTTAGATGACTCGCGACCGCTGATGACTGCCTGTGCGCACCAGACAGAAGGGTTAGTTGTGTGCTCAAGTGCATACGTGAACCTGTTTAAATTCTTATAAATATATTTATATCATCAGAAATCATACCAGTAAGCGGTTTTCAACTTTTCGTCTGATGATAAAGTCAATCAACTGCTCGTTGGCGCGGTTCCGTGCGGCCTTAGATCGGTCAGGCAGCACTTTCTTAGAGAGGAGCTCATCCTGCTCTTCCACAATGATGTCCTCTGTGTTATTATCGGAGTGGTCACACTCTTCGCCCAGAATCTCCTGACTGGGGAAGGTCAGCACAGATTTCTTTTCGGAGTACTTCCTCCACACAGGACAACCTGGGATCATCAGATCAAAGGACCATTTCTGTTAAACCAGCACTGGTAAAAGAGGCTGACCTGATTCATAATGAGGATTTAACCTGGTTTACACTGATTGGCTGTCTTTTTTCATGGTCAATTATCATTAAAATTATTATCTAAAATATGGAAGTATTGGTATTTTCCATTTAAACTGTAACATTCATATTTAATATGAATTTAGCATTCATTTATTACTGTTAATAATGACATTTATTATTTTATTCATTAAAATATGTATCTACCTCGCCGTGCATTATACATGTCATCTCTTATTTGTGCAATTTATTGTTTTACTTACTAAATTTCACTGAATTGCATTTAATGACAAAGTGTCTTAAATCTTAAATTAATAACTAATCATCAACCCAACACACATTTTAGAGGAATATGAAAATCCATGATAAAAGGAAACCTACTGATGTCAGCAGCACAATATTCGATGAAGGAGCCAGAGAAGGATCCACATCCTGCCAGAAAACATCTCAATTCAATATTTAAATTTCACATTCTTTATATCTCTAAACCTCAGCACATGTGTGAAAAGCGGCTCAAATATATAATTTCATATTCCTCCTGTGCATACAGTTATATATACAAGCCTCAGTTGCTAGGGATGTAACCATTACCGGTGTCACGATAAACTACGATAAAATGTACTGACGGTTAGTAATATCGTTTAAAATTTAATTATCATTAAAACCCTGTGTGATAATCACGATTTTGAAAACTCGCGGTAAATCCTGTCCAGTCAGCATCCGTCAACACAGGCACAGAGCGCAACGCTGTTTTCTGAATGAGAAGAAATGACAGAGAAAGTGACAGGCAGATTTTCCAGCATTCTAAAAGGACCAAAAGGTGTGATATTTTGGCTTTTACAAATATCCTGAGGGAACATGATTCAAAGCTGCTCTGGTCACCCTGTCTGCAGTGGTTGAATGTTTTTGTTTTATTTCAGGAGCGAAAATAACTTCAAACAAACACAGCAGAACCATAGCGCATCTGATATGACTGGCATAAAGTTGGCTTGACGTTCGAGAGTCGTGAATTTAGGGACCGTCTCTAAAGTTACATACAACATTGGTATGCGCATTTCTAACTTCAATAACATTTGAAGAGAATGATGCACATCTTTTGGATTTTTACATTTAATAAAATATACTGTCAAATCATATAAAAATATGGATATGCATTATTTCACTAGGATACTGTTTGGGCTCGTACACAAAATATGCTAGATTTAAATGCGTCATAGATGATAGAACACCGATGAGAATATTGCTTGAGAACATATTTACAGAGATAATATTAGAGATTATATTTACAACAAATAATTATTTATGCATTATGTGGTGCTATTGAAGACAGCCAATATAAGGAAGGAAATTCCACAGAAAAGAATCTTGCTTAAAGTGCATAGAGCTGCTTGATTTATTTGATTTTCAAATATAAAACTTGTTCAACCTTTTTTGTGCATCTGTTCTTTTTGAACACTTTCATCTCATTTGAACAAAACCGTGATAATATTGATAATGATAACCGTGATCATTTGGGTCACTATAATCGTGATGTGAAATTCCCATACCGTTTCATCCCTAGTTGCTTACATTCACTGCATGCTATTACCATGACATTATTTAAACTATGTATTATTAGAAAGATTTAGGACAATATGTGACCACTATTTGATTTAAAAAAAGGTTACAGTAACAGTAATTTCTTCATTTCTGTCAGGAGTGCAAAATCAATCATTAATTGATATTTCATATACAATAAGGCACATACATGCTCAGGTTTATTTGTGTTCAATACACAACATTAGTAGCCTGGTCCTATCAGACTCTCGTACATTTCATTTTTACAGAGAGTCTGGCCACTCTCCATTGACAAGCATTGATTTTCTTGAAGGTGGGTACTCTGTTGAAGTTTAAAACTATTAGATCTGCCCAGAGCCACTCTGGTTCTGTCATAACCAATCGCTAACATTTGATCAACGTCATCAAACTAGCGCACGACATCAACGACATCGTTCTCAGCCACTCCCTCTGTTCGCTGATTTGACCGGTTAAAATTTGACCAAAGAATTTACCGCAATCCCAGACGGAGTACTGAAGGAAAATTTAAATTGAGTGGAAGTATGTAGGAGGGCAGAGTCAGGCTACAACATTAGGGCATTTAGTCCGAAGATCTGCACATTTGGAGAAATACTGATATATTCACACATTATTTCTTTAAATGTTTAAATGTACTTGCGTACCTAAGATCTAAAAGGAAAACAAATTGAGAAAAATACCAATGCGGATCCTATAATCCGATATCAGCTCCACAGACCAGCTAATAGCACTGCCATACTTCTCTTTTGCTATGTCCTAAAAGAGATATTAAAAAGAAAAGGTCAATCAAAATGTCAATACAAATGTTGTGTTGCATATACCAAGTATGCTTAGTGTAACAATGTATTTTAATGGCAGAAATATGAAAAAAAGATAAAATCAAAAAGATGTTACTTTACCACCAATGTTTCATACTCTTCACAGTCAAAACGTTTTAGGTTTCGCAGGGGTACAGAAAACCTACAGTTAAAAAAAAAAAAAAGATTAATTTACTATAAATACACCAAAAATAAGTGAAATTGAGCTACTGATGTATTCTTACCCTTTTCTAATTCTCTTTTGGTCGATTAGGCAAGAGTCAATAAATACAATGCTGGCTTTTTTGCTCTTGTGATTCACACTTTTAACCTGTGGCACAGATGAGCACACTAGTCATCAACTACAATCTAAATTCAAGAGTTACAAAGTAAACAAAACAAAAAAAGTTGTATGCTAAGCTATACTTACCACGGCTGGCCAGTAAGGATATTTCCTCAGTTTGCACCAGACGCAAAGTCCCTCTGAGATTGACAAAGGCTCTGGAAATTAAAAATCGTTTGCCAAATATATCAAAGCATTGGCCAAAACAAAAACATACACACACATACATAAATACATATATATACATAAATAAATATTATTTATTTATATATATATATATATATATATATATATATATATATATATATATATATATATATATATATATATATATATATATATATATATATATATATATATACACAAGGGAATGTTCATTTTAATGCTACTCACTTTTATTGTCCTGCTGCAAAAAGCTGGGCAGCTCCTCTTCATCATCGTCCAGGTCCTCTTCCTCCTCCTGCATGAAGACAGAGTGGTTAAGAGGATGAGGCTCCTCCTGCAGGCTCAGCTCGATGGAGAGGTCAGAGGACATGTTTTGATCTGCTAGGTACATAACATGACATTATATCATTTCAGAAGACAATGACAACACAATTATATATCCAAGGCTCCAAGTGTGTACTTGGTCTAAATACATAGAATACATCGATTTTTATGAGGAATCAAAAATGATGGATACCCAATTTTTGTGGCTCTGGCTGCTTGGTTTCAATGCAAGGTCTACTTCGAGGTTGCGTCTCAAAGGATGGCTCTTCTTGAGATTTTACAGGAGACATTGCACTTTTCCTGCAGCGTTTCACTGGTGGAGAGGCACTCAGTTGTTTCTGCACATTCTTTTTCTTGCTACCTCTTGGCCGTCCTCTGCCGCGTCTTATTGGTGTAGCCTCTGAAGGAAGTGACTAATAAGAATACCACATGAGAAATAGTTAAGGCAGGAATGTAATTCAACAGTTCAATAATGCTATAATGGCTTTCATACAAACCTTTATTAGACTGGACTCTTCGACTTTCTGATGATTATGTGGTGTGTAACTATTCTCAGCTCTTTTTGGAGACAGGGGATGGAGGTCTGAGTTCGGTGTGGAGCTTAAGAGAGGGCTGGACTGGAGCTGGTCCCGTTTTGGAGTGTGTGGTCTGGAGCTGCAATTACCATTAGTGTGGCAGGAGGACATCTCCTTGTGACGACAAGGAGATAATGTAGTACATGTGTGAAGCCCTGTAGACACATCAGAAGGGGTCTGATGGATTTGAGTTTTTTTAGAGTGCCAATAACGTGTCCCTTTTGTTTTTGAAGAGCTTAAGTGTTTTTCTGAGCATGAATTGTATACAGAATTGTCCAGTCCATCTGCACAAGCTTTGCTAGCAGCTACTTCTTTCTCACTCGGTTGAACATATTTCTTTTTCCTTCCCTTGTAAGATCTTTTTGAAGTCTTTGATGGGCATTTGGGGGTCGTCATTTTTTGAGGCACCATCGGCTCAAGTTTATGTGACTTTGAAGATACCAGTCCATTTATACCCATTACTTCGTGTGTTGATTTTTGTAAACTGGCTGATGCATCAGGAAGAGCACTTTGGTTTACTATTTGAGGTTTCTCCTTTTCCTTCTTGACCTTTCTTTGTCTGCATGATTCTGCAGTATTCCGATTTTGAGACACTGTGGCTTCTTTACTATGCAAAATGGAAGCTTTGATGCTTGAAACGGGTTTGTTAAGTTCTGAAAGAAGTTCAGAAATGCGACATGTCCTAGGAGGATTCCTTCGGTGGTGTGCAGATAAGTTATCTGCCGAACTCATTCCTGCAACCATTGATGTCTCAGCACATCGGCACAACCAAGGTTGCTCTCATTATGCTGGGCTGCAAAGAAACCCGAAGTGAGGTCTGTTACTCAAGTTAGTTGTCAAAAGTGTCATGTGCATATATATTCAATTTGCCATATGTTTAGCAACAAACCCATAGCAACTAAGAGTAAGCTGGTACAAAGACCATTTCACGTAATTATAATATTCATTACATTATAAGCAGGCTAACATTATATTATAACTACTAAACTTAACGATAATCATATTAAACTACTAAACTTAACGATAATCATATTGAGAAATTAAGCATTTAAAGGCGCTATTAGTTCCTGTAAACATCTGGCTTCTTGAGATGAAGTGGCATAACCCAAGTAACGTTACTTTAGCAAAAGAAAAAAATCAAACGTATACGAATCGTAAGATTGCAGATACCACGATATACGCATAACATGCAGCATAAAAGAAAGTATCTAAAGCACACCAGACGTGTTGATTAGGGGCGTTGTGTATTAGCATTAGCAGCTCCATGGAAAACCAATGTAAACACGGTCAGACATGTTATAGTATCCTAAAAATCTGCAAAAGCAGATTCTACTACTGTTTCAAAAGAGTAAAATTATGAAATTGTAATATAAAAATGTACGCGCACACATGAGCTATTAGTACCAGAGCACTTACTTCTGATTTTCAGCTATTTACGAAACGCTCGGTCGAGATCACGTGATCAGGGATATCGTTTCAATCAGGAAGTATTTTTCAAAACACGCAAAAGCGCACTGTTTTTCCCCCTTTCTGATAATTCTGATGTTTTTCTAGTTGAAAATATATGTATTATTTAAACAATATTGGAACAAGTGTATTAATTATTCAATTCACTTTATTTGAATAATAATCATTTTAATATAATGTAGAATGATAATTACTTAGTAAAGTAAATAATCACAATACAATAATAATTCTAAAAAATAATACATTTAATCGAATTTAGAATTAAATATATAATATTCCATTATATAAACCCACCTATTTTCAAAACATACATTCAACTTGAAACAGAAAGATATATATATGTGTATATATATATATATATATATATATATATATATATATATATATATATATATATATATATATATATATATATATATATATATATATATATATATATATATATATTCAGTCAAATATTTTCCTCTTTATTCCCACAATAACAACAACAATATTATTATTATTATTATTACATTATTTATTTCACTTCACCATAAAACTGTCAGAATGTCTCGCTATGAAGGAGATTGCGTCAGTATACTTTAGCAGTTTCCATTTCATAATAGGCTAAGCTATATTCAGTCCAAAGAGGTTTGTGGTCGTTGTCTGTGGCAGTTTTCTTCAGTTGTTTTGGAAGTCTTCGGTTCCTCGCCCATTAACCTTACATTTCTCCCTGCAATATGGATAAAGAAATAAATGAAACAGTGCACTATAAAATAAACATTTTGTATCATATAGAGTTGGATTATAATCACTCACACTTGCTTGACAAGGTAATTTGTTTGGGTTTCACAGGCTTTCCTCTGACTCTCTGCCGCCACCTGCTGGCTGTCTGCGGCATCCCGTAAGGCTGCACACGAGTCCAAATGATGCGATTCACTGGTCAGATTCACCCACAGATTCTCAATAAGAGCTGCATGAAGCAAAATAATCAACACGTATTAATACATTTATTACCCGTTTTATTACCTTCTGAAGTGAAACATAGCAATTTAAGCTTATAAAATAATAAAATGAATGTAACTCCTCATGATCAACATTAGGCCAATAAGGAAACTTTAATTCATGAAAATTGCTGCATATAAAAAACACTATATTTATTTATCAATGTGTCTGGAAGGGGTATGTAGAATAGCCCATTCCCTTTACATTATACTCCTTGTCTCAAATCGGATCATTATGCTCTCATGTAAAAACATGCAGATGACGTCTTGGTCTGCACCAAATTTATCATTTTGAAGAATATTCCCATATTAGGCTCTCCTACCCTCTTGTTGAGACAGCTCAGAAAAAAGTATTGCATGTTCACTGTGGTGAATGAGTCTTTCATTTTCCAAAGCTGTTACATTTTCCTTTAGGATCATCTAAAATAGAAACAGAAATCCAGTAAAATCAGCATTACCATCTTTAAAAGAACACAATTAAATCAATTAATCTGACACTTTATCAGTTCCTTTCTTTATTATCCTTCCACAATACTACTGTAGCGATGATGGTACAGAGGGTAACACTATCTTCTTTTGTTCTCATCTGTTCTTCTACACTGAAATACAGGCCTACTGCACCAAGCATACTCACAAAACACATTAATCACTTTTTGATACTCACTTGCAGTTGCAGACTGTCGGTTAGAGATGCGTTGGTTTCCCTCTGGCTCTCTAAAATGCTTTCCAGCTCTTCTTTCATTCTGGTCTGGTTTTCCGAGCTTAGCTGCAGGGCAGATTTCAAGACATCTTGCTCTTTTTCCTTTATCACTTTAGCTCCCACCATCTTTTCAATTAAGGCCTGATGTGCTGCTCTGCATTGTGTAAGGCTAGCCAAGGGAGGCCAGGTGGCCCAAACCACAATGACGATCAGAGAGACCATGGACCACAATGTGAGGAGAGCCGTTATCCAGTTACAGGTGTTCTGGGCCAAGCTGGATCTGGCCATCTTGAAAAAGATGATGTTTGACGCAGGACCTTCTGTTGTCTTGTGGCAGCGAGGGAAGTTTAAGGAATCAGGATTGAACCAGCTGTGTTTTGTTCACTGAGGCTGGGCTGCGACTCTGGAGCTCTGGATGTGAGTGGAAGCTACGTCAGCATATCTACATTGTTATTTTAAGGACCTTATCATTGCTCTGAGGAATAATTACACATTACTGTTTTAGAAAACATCCAGTATTTCCCTGGAGACATTCCCCATAATGCCTTACGCGGTATGAATATGGTGGGACCGACCAAAATGCAGTAGATAGTTCACCCAAAAATAAATATTCAGTCAGCATTTCCTTACTCACTGTCATGTCATTTCAAACCTATATGAGTTTCTTTTTTTCTGTCAAATAAAAAATATCTTTTGAAAAAAAAAGAAAATGTTTCCATACAATGAAAGCCGTGGGATTCAAGCCGTGGGGTTTTCTGGACCCAGTTTTTGTTTCATGTTTCAAAGCCTTCAAAACCCTTTAAAAAAAGTCCACATTTCACCTGTTTACAATATAGGAAAGACATTCATGTTTGAAATGAAATGACAGTGAGCAAAAAAATGCAAATAATCATATTTCAATTTTGGGTTGAATTATCCCCTTTAAATGAACTGGCTGAATGTGACAGAATAAAGGAATAAAAAACTTAAACGCATGTTGATGCCAGAGCCAAAGAAAAACATGCACTGTTCATTTATGTCAACACATCTCATGGGAAGCTAACAGTTCTCAGAATATTCATAGATGCCCTGTGGTTTGAAATGTCAAAGTAAACAGTGGCATCTACAAGACCCCAAAAATCCAAATGTTTATCTGAGTAACAAAACACAATTATGTTACAATGGACATGGAAAAATCTTGTTTAGTTAAAACTCTGGGACTTTCAACATCTTTAGACATGTTGAAAATGAAGATAAAGAGTATGACAAATGCTCATATGACCTCCCAGTACGCTCCTCAGCCCACCCCCCACACACACACGCACACACACACACACACACACACACACACACACACACACACACACACACACACACACACACACCTAAAAAAGACACTATACCTGTATTCTTCTTAAATTCTTTTATTTGAATGGACTTTTCTGATATATATATAAATTTGTCGTAAATAAAACAACATATCAATGGGTACAGAACTGTAAGCAAACATGAATATTGCTATGACTTAACTATAAATGACCACATCCATTTCCTGTAAGAGATAATGATGCTCATTTGCCAATGGAATGTCATATAAAAAAAGAGGAATGTTTGAAGTGTGTTTTAAGCAAAAAATAAAAGCATTAATGGTATAGTTCACCCAAAAATACAATTCTGTCATCGATTACTCACCCTCATATTGTTCTTCTGTGGAAGGGGAGTAAATGATTTTCCCTTTTTGAGTGAACTGTCCTATTAAATCATATTTATAGATACAGAAGCAGCTTACAGAGTAGATATATGTACACATCATTAAAGACAGCATTTAGGACTTTTATATGTTTAGAAGTAATTCCATTACTCATATCATAAAATTAGAATTTGATTTGCATAGGAAAAGCAGACATGCAGCACAACAAACGCAACTGGCATCTTGAGATTCTTCAAGTCCTCATAGAGGATTGTGTAGTGCATTACTCACAATGTACATTAATATGCTTTGCTTTGAGTGCTGTAATTGATATTCAAGTGGTAAATAAACTTTTTATCTACTGATCCAGCATCTATATTAGTGAGGCGGCGAGTGAAAATGCTAAATGTTTCCTTTAGCTCCAACAGACCGGCATCACATAAGAATAGTGCAATGCACAGGCGAAACAGACATTCTTACAGCATGCACACCCTCACCTAGCCTTTATGTAAAATACAATTTTGCTCTAAGAGTAACATGAACCCTACAGGCTTACACGAAGCTTATTGCAAAGTTTAATGCTCTATATCTGCCCTGCACATACCAAGCAAAGACATTAGATAGTTGTTGCGTTCTGAAAGCAAACAGAGCAGCTCAAGCCATGCTGTTGCTGTGAGTGTCATTTTCAGCTGATATTGAGCGCACTAACTCTTCCACCCAGCGCACCTCAGAGACCATCTGCTCAGCGAGCACTTCATAGCGGTTCTCCAACCGCCCAAACCTGCGTTTGAGGGCATTGGCCGACAGCATGGTGGCTCGGGTCTCCTCCTGGCTCTGTCTGCGCAGGGCTTGCGCTTTTTGCAGTTCCTGTTTGATCTGATTGAGATCTGCAGCGATGCTTTCGTTCTCCTCCTTGTACCAGCTTTCCTTCTCCTCATAGATGGAGCGTAGAGCGGCCACGTCCTCCCCGCAGGAGCGCTGGTTCTTCTCCAGCTCTCGCAGGCCATCCTCAGCCGCGGTTATCTCCTCCATGACCAGTGAGAAGCGCTCAAAATTGATGTAGGTGTTGTTAGGAGGCATGCTTGAGTGGGATTTGATAGTGTACTCCTTCAGACGGGTTGTCTTCAGACGCCTGCGCTCCGGCTTGCGCTCGCTCTCTTCAGGTCGAACGTTACGCCTCTTAATCACCTGTAGGGGACGATGGGATGAGAATTAGTCAAGCACAGAACAAATGGTGACAACTCCAAAGTGAGGGAAAGAGAAACATTCGAACCTTGATCCAGGGGTGCTGGAGACTGTCCTCGATTGTCATTCTCTTCCTGAATGTTAAAAGCAAATACTGAATTATATATCAATAAACAGGAATGACATTATGTATAATTCAATGAATTTGCTAATATTTTGAATGAGATTTTAAATTTTTTTATTTAAAGGGTTAGTTCACCCAAAAATGATTTATAAGACTTTCTTCTTTTAGCCAAACACAAATCGGAGTAATATAAAAAATATAGGGGCTATTCCAAGCTTTCTAATAGGAGTGTATGGTAAAAAAAAATTAAAACCAAAAAAGTTCATCCATCCATCATAAAAATAATCCACTTGGCTCCAGGGGGTTAATAAAGGCCTTCTGAAGCAAAATGATGTGTTTTTATAAGAAAAATATCTATAAAAATATCATATTTATAACCTATATTCACTGGTTTCCGGTAAAGGCTGTGTGTGAGTCTAGTTCCGTCTACTCTCACCTAAGCTACGTCCTATGTCATTCGCTGAAACTCGACTCTCTCATGAACGCGCAGATGGCTGTTAACCGCAAGCTAGTGATTGCGGTTTATCAAATTATAATTATGGATATTTTTCTTACAAAAATGCATCGCTTGAACTTCAAAAGGCCTTTATTAACCCCCTGGATGGATGGATGCGCTTTTGTAGGCTTCAAAATCTAAGGTAACATTCACTCCTATCATAAAGCTTAGAAGAGCCAGGACATTTTTAATATAAATCTGATCATGTTTGGCTGAAAGAAAAGTCATAGGATGGCCTAATATTTTATTATATAATTTATAATAGTTTCAGCACACTGGATTATACGAACTTAGGATCCTTGACCAGCAGTCGGCGAATGAAGTCCTTGGCGAGCTCACTCGTGTTGCTGAAGTACTCTTCATCAAAGTCATAATTGACAGCTGAAATGTTGGTAAGTGTTTCTTGTTTGGTCTCGCCAAGAAACGGAGAAGCACCACTCAAGCTAAAGAGCATTAATAATGCATTAATATTAGTCAAGCAAAGTACAACGGCATCATCTGAGTGGGAAAAAAGCATGTTATCAATGCAGCCAAACAAGCCATTTATGTGATAATTACTTACAGTATATATGTGATAACTCCAATACTCCTGCAGGAAATAAAATAATAAAAAAATAATTTCAGAGCAAAAATAGCAATATTAGGCATTCACACTCTAAATAATATTTTATAATAATCATCAGCTACGTTTCCATCCACAGTTGTAATGAATCCACGAATTTAACAAAATTGTAATATTACATAAAATACTTGCAAATAAAGCACTGTTTACATCTCAATGTGTTCAAAATTGCCACAAAATATCTGCAATAAAAGTGGAATGTGCTGCAATCAGGGAAACCACAGTGTTTCTTTATCCTACATCATAAATGGGCGACGGAATGCAATAAACGCTGTTCTCTTGCATTCGGATGTCTGGTGTTTGGGAATGCAGTTACTTCTGAGAGGTCATTAAGGCAAATCATTTTGATGACAGAATTTGAAATTTCATTTCAGAATAAATAAATAACTTTGAGATGCTGTGCAATAAATCTGATCCATTGGTTAAGCCCAGTTATCCAATCACATTCTCTGTTGTGATGAAGTCATTTAGTCTTTTTGTTGCACATTGAGGAATTTATTCAGTAAACAGGTTTCTATCGTAGTTTATGCGCCTGCCTTCTTAACAGATAAAAAAAAAATTTTTTATGCACATTTTTTTAATTTATGCACAGTTTCCATCCAGTGTTTTTTAATGCAATAACATGGCTATTGATAGTTATGACTCACCACATGTCTGCCTCCAGGCCAAGGGGCTCATAATTCACAATTTCCGGTGCTACAAATGACAAAAGATATGGCAAATTAAACTGGAACTTCTATAATGAATTTATAATGAATAAATATATAATTCAATATTATAATAAAAACTCAGGTTCCCACCAACAAACTCAGGAGTTCCGAAGATGTTTTTAAATTCGTTTCCATCCTTAATCTGATGCGCAATTCCAAAATCTATCAGTTTGATTCTGGGGTTCGGCACATTTTTATCCAGCAGCATTATGTTTTCCGGCTGAAAACAAAGTGCATTCAAGACTTTTGTAGTACACATTTCACAGTTCACAATTTTGAATGATCTACACTAATCAATAGCAAATCTTAAAAAACAAAACATACCTTCAAGTCAAAGTGTGCTATGCGTTTAGAGTGGAGGTAGTGCACTCCATCCAGGATCTGCTTGAGGAACTGCGTGGCCTCCTCCTCAGTCAGCGACTCCTTCTCAGCCAGGAAGTCAAACAGCTCCCCTCCAGACACCAGCTCCAGGATCAGGATCACGTCGGTCTTGTTCTCAAAGATGTCGTGGAGAGTGATAATGTTGCTGTGCTGAATCTCTCGAAGGATGTTAACCTCTCGCTCGATCTCCTCACGGCTCACACCCCGTCGACTGGATGACAGCCTTCTCTTCTTGATAAACTTGGCGGCATATTCTGTTCCGGAGCTCCTTTCTTTACATTTTCGCACAATGGCAAACTGTCCACTGTGTTACAATGATACACAGAGAAGAAAAAGAGGAAACAGATTTATATTATTAACAGTGATATATTATAACAGTGATTTATCAAGGACATATCATTGCATATAGATGATATGGAATGTGTGCAAAAAAGCACAACAAAAGTTCATACATTCCACACAACCAAACTCTAGTACATTTCTAAAGGAGTAAAAGAGTAACTCATATGAATAAATAGTACAAATGCTGCGTAATGCAACCAATGATAATTATAAAAGTCTGATAAAATGTTGTTCTCCTCTAACGGCTCTTCTCTGGCCCATCTGTAGTCTGCACTACAGCTGTGCTCAGGCTCAGAGAGCCAGCATATGCATTGTAAAGCAGTGATGTCATTCTGCAGCAGCACAAAGCAGAAACCTCCACATCCATATATAGGAAGAAAGGCAAGACTCAGTGTTTGCAGATGATTGAGTCACTGTTCTGGGTTTTTTTAAATTGTAGAACTCACATAATGTTTGTTTTTACACTGCACTGATAAGCACAAACACTACGTTGCGTAGGCAACTCAAGCCCAAACATTATGATGTATTCATTTACCTTATATCTCATCAAAACGCTTTCATAGTTATTATAGTGCTTAATCAAATATTAGGATCTAAAGGCTAATTTTAACCACAATATTTGTTTTATTTACTATGTGTGAAACCAGGTTAAACTTGTTTTACAGAGTTTTAAGGAGTGAAATGGCACCTCTTACCTTCCTAACTCCTCTCCCATTTCATAGTGCAGCTCCACATCCTCTTGCCTGAAGCCAGCCATGATTTGCTGACTTCAAATTAATCAATCTGTTAGAAAATGACCAGAAATAGTGCTTTTTAGGGACTCATTTAGTTTCATGGTTTTGACTTCATCAGAGCACTTTACTGTCAATGACTATACATGGATTTGTAACCGTTCTGAAGAGTGCACATGCTTCGGTATTTACTCTTGACCTCACAGGAAGTTGGATTTTAAACTGACATGGGAATGAGAAGTTCCATGTGCAGAGGGTGGACATTCTATTCCTACATACGTCACCATTACCTAGAGTCATAAACTAGGTTTGCCAGTTTTTTTCATCTTCCTTTCTTTTTTTAGTTTGGACCTTTAACAGCGAATATCTGCAGTACAAACTCACACTAACATTACATCTCAATGAATTCTCTCTCATCTATGCTACAAGACACATTTCAAGGCTTAATGCCTTAATGGGTAAAGACAACTAACGTTACAACAACAACCATATATTATAGCTCGGAGGTTACAGTTTCAATGTGTTCAAAGTTTTAATGTGGTTATTGAGTTCGTAAAACAAATACAAAATAAGTATATTACGATAATCCACAAAATATCTAATAAAGCACTGACTAATTCCAGTAGCCATCTGGCTAACTTGTAAAACGATCAGCCAACACCGGCAAGCTTCGTTTGTTGACACACAAAACACATTTCGGAATAAATGAATATGGTTTCTGTATAATATTAATAATACGACATAGAACAAGGTTACAGAATAAGTAAACGCTGAGAGTTTGTTACTTACCTTAACGTCGCCGCATTCCTCAGCCAATGGGTATTTTCCGGTTGCTGCGCTGTGGAGAGGCGTGGCTTGTTCAGTGACATCATCGAGACTCCACCGCAGGATGATGTCAACTTGTACCTGCTATGAAGAGTCTGCCAGGTGTTAGCACACTGTTAAAAACTACTTGTTTTGGCTTGTTTTGGACTGTTCCATTGTCAGTGTTACTACAACAGACTCATAACACACATAAAAATGTGTAAATGAATGAAAGAATGAATATATAATAATAATAATAATAATAATAATCAATTTTATTTATATTGCACTTTACATTTAGAACAATCTCAAAGTGCTACAGGGTCAAGAATTAAAATTAAAGTTTAAGAAATTAAAAAGTAAATTGTACATGTCAGTTGTATGCTTTTTTAAAAATATGTGTTTTTAAGTAAAAAAAAAAACATCTTTAGTCTGTAGGGCCCTCAGGTGGTCAGGGAGGGTGTTCCATAGCCTGGGGGCAGCAGAAGCAAAAGCCCTATCACCCATGCTGCAAAGCTTGGTTCTGGGGGTTTGGAGGGTGTGTGAGGTTGCAGATCGGGTGTGTGAGGAGGTCTGGGGGGTGAGGAGTTCCTGTAGGTGAAGGGGGGCATGTCCATGAATGCACTGGTGAGTGAGGAGGGAGACCTTGTACTCAATTCTGAGTGGGACAGGGAGCCAGTGTAGGGATTTCAGAATGGGGGGGATGTGGTCATGCTTGCGCACCCTCATCAGGATCCTGGCAGCGCTGTTCTGTATGTACTGGAGTCTCTGGATGCTCCTGCCAGAGATCCCGATGAGGAGTGCATTACAGTAGTCCAGCCTGGAGGAGACAAAGGCATGGACGAGCTTCTCTGCATCTGGTAGGGTGAGTGTTTGACGGAGTTTGGCGATGTTCTTGAGGTGGTAAAATGATGTCTTACAGAGGTGTTTGATGTGGGTGTCAAAGGTGAGTTGTTGGTCCATTTTAACACCCAAGTTGGTGAGAGATGTGGAGAGGGAGATGGTTTGGCCAGAGAAAGTGATATTGGTGATGGTGGAAGAGCAGAGCTGATGTGGTGTGCCAACCAGGATGGCCTCCGTTTTGGAACTGTTGAGCTGAAGAAAGTTGAGCTTCATCCACACCTCTATCTCCTCCAGGCAGTTAGTCAGTGTAGAAGTTGGCAGAGGAGCAGAAGAAGTGGGGGTTGTCTTGAGGTAGAGCTGTGTGTCATCAGCATAGCATTGTAATTCTATGCCATGTCTGCTAATGATATTGCCAAGGGGGAGCATGTAGAGGGAAAAGAGGGTGGTGCCCAGCACAGAGCCCTGAGGAACACCGCAGGTGACGTTGTGGGTGTGTGACTTGGCTTTGCCCAGGGCGACATGCGCAGTTCTGTCGGTCAGGTAGGAGGTGAACCAGTTGTGAGCGTTTTCTGAGTGTCCAATGGTGTATTGCAGACGGTGGAGAAGGATGTTGTGGTCTACCGTATCAAAAGCAGCTGTAAGGTCCAGGAGGATGAGAAGTGATGGGGAACCAGTATCTGCTGCCATCAGGAGGTCGTTGGTGACTCTGACCAAGGTTGTTTCTGTGTTATGACCAGGGCGGAAACTAGACTGAAACTTTTCATTCAGTTTATTGTGTTTGAGGTGATCATGGAGTTGTGCTATATATATATATATATATACATTCAGTCTTTAATTCATTTATATTCATGTCATGTAATTGATCATTAATCAATTACATGACATGCATATTTTTGTGTCCAAGAGCATTTCCTTTTAAAACAATTAGATAAATTCATGACATATATCACTTTATTCTATAAAACCTACTTTGTTTGAATACACTTTTTAGTACATTTAAATAATACATATTATTTTATGTTTTGTTATCTAAAACCAACTGTCCGAACAAATGAACAGACTAAGAATTTTAAAATGATGTCTTAATAATAACAAATTAAAGCCTAAATACAATGGCATCTTTTTAGGGTTGAAACCTAAAAGCAAAATGAAAAATTCCAGTAGTTTTAAAGCTGTTGAGCTAATTGAAAACCTTTTGTCCAGCAATTTGTATATTCTCAAATGTCACAACTGGAAACATAGCTATTTTATTACGAATTGACAAGGTAATAACATCATGATAATGCATCATCCAGAGAACCCCAACTGATTCTTGTGGCAGAGTGAAAGGGTCTGTATTAATTTACAATTTTTTTCATTAAGCTACTTTTTGGATCTTTAAAAAAAAAAAAATTGTATGAATTAATTCTTCCTTTCACAAAAACATTATATCAAATATGATACAATTATCAAAGCAAAGGGCGATGTATATTATATACAATGTCCTTACTTTTGGCAGTGGCAGCACATACTTTTTCAAGCTGTCAAATAAAAAATAACGAATTTGTTACTGGAAAATGTCCACATCATGTATCTTGCAGCCTAGGTCAGTATTTTTGTTAGGTTTTTTTGTATTGATGCTCAAAACAATACACAAGAAATAACAAATAATAACAGAATACAAAAAACCTGCCTACGTACATTAACATTAACCGTAGACAATGACGTTACCAAGGAATTACATATTTGGACGTTATGAAGTGAAGTCGGGACCGCATTTGGATTGATTAAAGTGAAAGCCAATAGGCCAAGAGTGGATGTTCGGAAGTAGACAAAGTTAGCCTATCGGCAACGTACTGCAAAATGTAGGCGGGGTATGCTTAAACAGCTGATAGTTGACTCTGAGGAGGAGGAGGGCAGTGCCAGTGCGGATGGGGGAGACGACAACAATATACAGGCATCATGAGATTTTTGTCAAGTCTCCTTTGGGCAGCTCTTTGGTCAAACAGGTAATGTTAAGACACAACATGACACAAATAACCTGTTTGCTTTTTGGTGGGGTTCTCAACAGGACTGTACCCAGTTTGTTTTATTGTTTAAATGATTACTAGCTACATGCTATGCACGATTAGCTTTCGGCGGACTTCAGTAGGGATGTGCTCGTGCATGTTTGGGGCCCGCGCGGCCGAGTCCTCTCGCAGTCCTGTTGACATGACACTGCTACTGCGAAACACTTCCACAACATTGATCAAACAAGCGCCAAACTGCCATTTTTGCTGGATCATCATTAATGGCAAACCTTTATTTTAATGTGATTATTTATGTAGCAAGCAATGAGACTGTACACTGGAAATGTCAGTAATTTTACCCGAAGACGAACGTAAACATGCTAAATCAAAACCGATTCAGTTGGTAAACCGTAAGTTACTTTACTACATATCTTACCAAAACTATATTAAGTATATATTTATATTATAGTAAAAAATATAATGTATAATATAAATTGTATAATAAAAATATAAATGTAATGTATTCATTTTTTTCTTACTAGTTATGCACATTTGAGGATTATGTTAAATTATTTTAGTGTCATGTGTTAACCTGATGGTGTATTTGTGTGGGTCACAATGAGCTCTGTCTTTATGCAATTATTGTCCAGTTGCTGGAAAGGCCAATTATGATGATCTGTAACTTATCATATGGCCTTTCATATCATACCACCTGTGTTATTATCAGTCCATTTTACACATCTATCTATCAAGGCTGGGAGGGAATATTAAAAGAATCGAAATTTCAAAAATAAAACAATGCAAATATTACACAATGTGACATTATGAAGGGCAAAAGTCCTTTGTTTTTATACTATCCAACAGTGACACTCGCTGGTAAAGCTACAGCAGGAGGCTTGCCTCCCCTGAGCCCATTGACTTTTAACTTTGTAATTGAGAGTGAATGGGGAAAGTCAGGTGAGAGGAGGCAATGCCTTCATCACACTGATTGGATATGATTGGTTTGTGCAATAAATCCCGCCTCTTGTTTCTGTGCGTTCTTAAATCAGCCTGAATGAAGACAATGATGGCGTTAATGGGGAGGTTAATTAAAAAGTAAGCGAACATCTCAGCCGTTTAGATCTCACTGCTGTGTCACGTCAAAATCAAACTTGAAATGGCCTGAAAATATGACTTTGTTTTTTTTTTTGTGAGCAATCAGCTTGGTGAAATTAAAGGTCTTCGTGTCTGTGTGAAAAAATGTGTAAAAACACTAACTTGATGAAATTTATACTGTTGGTTTTAATAAATTACATAGTTAGTGTAACAATACAGAATATAATTGTATTTGGTTTCTTGTATTTATGTAATGTTTATTTAATCAGGAAAAATAAGTGTAACAGGGACATAAATTTACATTTGGGAAATTCACGTTTCTCTATATGGATGGTTTTATAAGTTTTAAAAAGCTTTATGCAAGTTCGTGCCACTTCTCATGTCTCCTTCAGACTTTCAAACATTTCTTTCCTTTTGTCAGTTTTTCCCTCTTTGCACAGCAAGGAGGAAATGCACAAACCTTTTAACCAATAACCGGAGCTGTATCCATTCTGATTCACAGGTTTTAGGTGAATATGGCATGGCACATTTCAGTGATTGGGGGAAGAGTAAAGGCAAAGATTACTGCATATTCTTCAACTCTCAGTGGGCTCGACTACCTCAGGACCTCAGTAAAGCAGTTAGTAGCAATTTACATTACACTACACAAACATACACACAAATAGATTCAGATTGTAATGATAAAAGGCCTAATTTCCAACAGAACCCCTGCTGTATACAATTTATTATCACATTGCTGGCAAACATTCACCCTTTGTTTTTTCAGGCACGGCTGCAGACTTATGATCTCACCACCTCTGTACTGTGCTCCCCTTCTGATGTACCCGAGGGTGGCTTCCCAAACAGCATCCCAATGGTGATGAGAGGAAATTGCACTTTCTATGAAAAAGTCAGATTGGCCCAGCTTAATGGTGCCAGGGGACTACTGATCGTCAGCAAAGATAGACTGGTAAGACTATAACACTATTAATGTCATTAAAACATTTCACATGAATCACAAATAAGCTTATTTGACATGCTTCACAGACTCCACCCTCAGGCAACAAGTCCCAGTATGAGGAGATAGGCATCCCGGTGGCATTGCTAAGCTATAAAGACATGCTAGACATCAGTAAGGTAATTTTTCATAAGAGCAGTTTTTCTTTGGACTGAAATTGCCCAATCAAAATCACTTCGACACACATCACATTGAAATTACAATTTCTTTCTCTGCTATTTCTGTCTCTAGATGTTTGGGGAGAAACGACAAGTGGCCATGTATGCGCCCAATGAGCCGGTGGTGGACTACAACATGGTGCTCATCTTTCTGATGGCAGTGGGCACAGTGGCTGTCGGAGGATATTGGGCTGGCAGCAGGGACATTAAAAAGTAAGAATTAAGCACATGTAACTAGGCCTGTCACGATAACTACTTTTTGTTTTGCGATATATTGTCCCAGAAATGATCGCTAAAAACGATATTATTGTCATTTTAAGACTATTTTATGCCACTGAATATATAATCCTAATATAACTGCAAGTAGACCTACACACTTTCAAATGACAACCTTTTAATTCTTTAGATCATGGTAATTAAGGGTAAAAAATATATTATCCTAAAAAAAATGGAATAAATAGTTTCAGGCTTCAACACTCGTCATTCTGAGTTGACATTTATATGTGCACTGGAACAGGGGATTGCGGCTTTGAAATCGAGTCCATTTGGGCTTATTCTTCCAAACTGTCAGTAGTTGTCAGGAAAACACTATAACGCCTCAAATGGCGCCTTTTCTTCACCTGTCGATAACCGTTCTGTGTATGAAGGAACTGCCCGAGAACCACTTTCGTAAAACATACAAGATGACAGGGCAATCGAGAAAAATGTTGGTGACATTCATTATCATGTAAACATAATGGCCGATATATTTCATCACAAAATTATTGAGGTCATGTACATATATTGTGCAATATATTGATTATTGACACAGGCCTACATTTAACATTGTGAGCCCTGAGGCACAGGTTGCAAGATAAATAAGTAAGAAAGCAGACAGGCTGCAGAATTTATTCAACTAAACCCACATCTGTGTGCCGACAGACGTTACATGAAGCACAAAAGGGATGACGGTGCAGAGAAACAAGACGAGGAGACCGTTGACGTCACCCCTATCATGATTTGTGTGTTTGTGGTCATGTGCTGCTCTATGCTGGTGCTCTTATATTTCTTCTATGATCAATTGGGTAAATATATATATTTTTTTAAAGTATTTCCGTTTTTACACAAACTGTGTACTTCGGTTGAACTTGATGATTTGATTTATTCCTCACCATTTCTCTCACAGTGTATATGACTATAGCAACGTTTTGTCTGGCATCTGCCGTCGGTCTATATAGCTGTCTTTGGCCTTTTGTCCGAAGAATACCATTTGGGAAATGCAGGTCAGTGATGAGAACTAATGAGAACGACAAGATAAGGTTCTTTCCTTTTGGCTTTCTTTTGAAGGAGATATTTTGTTTGTTGACAGGATACCTGAGAATAACTTGCCATACTGCCACAAGCGGCCACAGGTGCGCATGCTGATCCTTTCAGCCTTCTGCATAGGAGTCAGCGTCACTTGGGGAGTTTTCCGCAATGAAGACCAGTAAGAATAATGAAAAACACTTTCTTTTTATCAGCACTATTACGGTATCTGATGAAAAATCATGTTCCCTAGGTGGGCGTGGATACTTCAGGATACATTAGGCATCGCTTTCTGTCTCTACATGCTGAAAACAATCAGGCTGCCTACTTTCAAGGTGAGTTTGAAATGCTGATCATTACCTTAGCATGTGGAGATGATATATTTCATACTACTTTTTCTTCTCATTGTAGGCCTGCACTCTGCTGCTGGTCGTGCTGTTCGTGTATGATGTGTTTTTTGTGTTCGTAACACCACTCATAACTGAGGTACAAGGCTCTTCTTAGTTTTATTTTTAACACTTAAAACTGATGCAAAATATTATTTTATATTCCTATGCATATTTGTATATTGTTCCATGCAGAGTGGGGAAAGTATCATGGTTGAGGTGGCGGCTGGTCCCTCTGATTCCTCTACTCATGAAAAGGTAGGTGTTTTTTTTTTTTTAAATTTGGATATATTTAAATACATTTTCGTAATATTTTGTGGTGTCAATTTTGGCATCTTTGTCTTCATTAGCTTCCCATGGTGCTTAAAGTGCCCAGGCTAAATTCATCTCCTCTGGTCCTGTGTGACCGGCCCTTCTCTCTCTTGGGCTTTGGGGATATCTTGGTACCAGGTAACGTCACTACTGTTGTTGCATCAGCTGCATGATGAACAGATTTCCAGGGTGCATGGAAAGAAAGTGCTGATGCAACCAAATACATTTTTTACTACAACTGAAAGTTTTCATTTAGCTGAAAATGAAAAATGAAGTGTAGGTCAGTGAACTTGTTATGCTGATCATTGTGTCGTGTTAGGTGATAAATGAAACTAGTTTTGGGAAAGTTCTTCACAGTGAATTGCCTTTCTATGTTTACCCGAACTAAATTGACATAATTCTACTTTAGCATCCTTTTTTGGTCACGGTAAAGTGTGTCCACACTGCTGACATGTTCTCCTGTTTAAATGTTACTGTGGTTAATAGTTTTGCCCAACACATCTAATTATATATATTTTTTTGTCATTTTGGATCTATATTTTTGGTTGTTGGAATTTCTGTGCATCACTAAAAGAGAGAGAAAATATTAGGGAAACATGCATCTGCCTCTGGTTATCCATCCTGATAAAAAGATGTAATTTAGGATGTGACAAATCTTCAAATATACAATGCTTGTATCTGATTTCTTTTGTTTTCAGGAAAAGTGATTGAAATCAAACTCTGCCTCCACATCCTTCTGTTTTTTAAAATAATGACAACAACATCTTCCTTTTCATTTTGTTTCCTCAGGTCTGCTTGTAGCATATTGTCACAGATTTGACATTCTCATGCAGACTTCTCGAATATACTTTCTGGCCTGCACTATTGGTAAGACATTGACCTTTTAAATTCAGATATGTATGTGGTAATGCACTGACGGACACCGTGGAGCAGTATTTCTACTTTCATGCATATATTTAGATGTTTAGTATCTTTTAAAGCATGTACAGTACACTGTGCTTATCATTTAAAGATTGTGAATGTGATCTCTGTTTTTTAGGCTACGGAATTGGTCTTCTCATCACATTTGTGGCTCTGGCTCTGATGCAGATGGGTCAGCCTGCCCTCTTATACCTGGTGCCTTGCACGCTCCTCACCAGCCTTGCGGTGGCACTGTGGCGCAAGGAGCTGCCTTTGTTCTGGACTGGAAGTGGATTTGTGGTGAATACCAGTTTGATATGAGTGCCTTCTTCGATCGGCAAAGTTCTAGGGTTATGTACAGTTACTAGAATACAGTTGAGTAAAACCACCCACGTGTTTTTGTTCCGCTCTTATTTCGCCCTCATTTTTACTGTGGGTGTCTTCTTTTTATTAAAGGAGGGGTTCGGTGTCAACCTGTACCTTAGGAATAAAACTGTAAATTTATATATATAGCTGAAGACTTCAGTTGCAAAAACCTAAGACCGTCTTATGTTTTTCTTTTAAATGAGAATTTTGTTTTAATTTTAATGTATCAGTGAATTTTTGTTTTTATAAGGCATGTCAATAACTGACTAATAACCTTTTCATTGCCATTAAAGTGAAATTACTGAATCTAAACATAGGAACCTGATAAAAATAAATCAAAAAATAATAATAATATTTTGCATCTGAAGTCTTTAATTGTTCTTAAAGGGTTAGTTCACCCTCATCCCAAAATAAAATTTTCATCAATTACTCATTCATGTCATTCCAAACCCATAAGACTTTCCCTCCTTAGAGTGCATTAGTTCCCGCCCCCCTTTTCAGCAGCGCTGGTTCCTGAAGTGTCCCCCACTCCCATAAAAAAATTTCTTGGTTAAATAGTTATAAGCCATGAACCAAGCCAACCTTCTTCAAGGTGAATCATATTACAAACTTTGTTTTGAAGCAAAAAGTTTTTGAAATTCAGACAAAATGAGGTACAAGACTGTACACGGAAAGAACTACAATCCCATGAAGCATTGCGAACAGCATAATTAAATAAGAAATTATGGTAAATTATGTACAAATGTTTATATATATATATATATATATATATATATATATATATAATATATACACAGTGAGGAAAATAAGTATTTGAACAAACCTGCTATTTTGCAAGTTCTCCTACTTAGAAATCATGGAGGGGTCTGAAATTGTCATCGTAGGTGCATGTCCACTGTGAGAGACATAATCTCTCGTGGCCTAAATACCATGGATTAACATCCTCATAGCTCGCAGTATGTCTGCCTTTAAAGGTTTAGAAGTTGTTATAAATCAGTTTCCCTATGGAAATGAATGGCGTTTTTACTATTGAAAGTCTCATCACCCAAAAATTTGATGCTTCAAAACATTCAGAAAAAGGTTGTAAACAAGAAATCAATATGAATCGAGCAGTTTAATCTTTAGCCTTCTGAAGAGACACGATTGCTTTATATGATGAATAGATTGATTTAGGCTTTTATTTTCACTTATAAACATTGATCAGCGAACATGCATCGAGTTGCTGCATGAAGAACAAACCTCATTGGTTCTCACATGTCAAGCAAGCATGCTTGAGCTTCTGTTTACCAAATTTGAGTGCTCTATGATTAATGTTTAAATGTGAATAAATGAAATCTATTCATCATATAAAGTGACTGTGTCTCGATTAAACTGCTCGATTCATATCGATTTCTTTTATAATCTTTTTATGAATATTTTGAAGCGTCTAATTTTTTGGGGCGAAGAGACTTTCGATGGCACAGAAATGGACAAAGATGAACGAAAGTCTCTCAGGTTTGGAATGAAATGAGAGTGAGTAATTGATGACAGAATTTTCATTTTTTGGGTGAACTATCCCATTATCACACAATCAGCCATTTACGTTCTTTGATTTTATGGGCATTTGTTTAAAGCAGTTTAGAAACTTCTGCGGTATAGATCCCAGAGATCCTGAATGGAAACTATACCATCTGTAATAAAAGATTTTACAGGGATTTTGAAGACTTTAAACAAATGCCTGTTTGAATGAATTGATTAAATCCAGTTTTTCTCTCTCTAAACCACAGTAACAGGAAATGCTGTGCTACAGACTGATATACATGAGTTAAAACCACTCACTATGGGTTGATAAACACCACATCTCTCCTTTAGGTCTGGTAAGAGATCTGTGTAACAGAAGAGGGCTTATGTTTCCTTTCCTCAGCTCTTTAGCTAACAGTGCTTATGCTTTTAATCTAATAATTGGCCTGGAGATTTGTTGGTCTTGAGTTGATCTATGATGATTTTCTGTATGATGTAAAAGAATCAAATCTGTCATCTCCTCTGAGTGTTTGCTCCTGATCACCAAGTCATAGATCAGAAACCCTTCTCTCATTCGCACTTCTCAGTGAAGTGATTCTAAAAAAACATTTCTTCTGCTTTAAATTGCAATTCCATTGGCATTACTGTATATTTATATATACACTACCAAAAGGGGCCAGTAAGTGTCTTAAGCTCACCAAGGCAGCATTTATCTGATAAAAAAACACAGGAAACCTTAACATTTTTCTATTTTAATATATTTTAACATGTAATTTATTTCTGTGATGGCAAAGCTGAATTTTCAGCATCATTACTCCAGTCTTTAGTGTCACATGATCCTTCAGAAATCATTCTGATATGCTGATTGGCTGCTCAAGAAACAATTCTTATTTTTTATGTTAAAAATAGTTGTGCTGCTTCATATATTTGTGGAAACAGTAATGTGTTTCCAGGATTCTTTGATAAATAGAAAGTTAATAATTTATTTGAAATATAAATCACTTGTATAACGTTACATGTCTCAATCACTTCTGATCAATTTAATGTGTCCTTGCTGAATCTCTTACTGACCCCAAACATTTATGAAGAGTGCATATAAAAATGATTTATAATTCAATTTAATCAGAATTAAATTAAAATGTTCTGTCTCTCATTTCTTCCTCAGCCTCCTCCGATAGTCATGGAACAAATCAACTGTACTCAAACACCAGGACCGTCCACAGATGAACCCCAGTCCAATCAGGAGCCGCCAGACTCTGAAACGACCAATCAGAGCGAGGACCCTCCTCCACCAGCCCAAGTGGAAGTTCCGCATCTTACAGATGCACCTACTTCATAAAAACAAAAGACTGGAAGGATGCTAATTTCTTTAATTTTTTTGTTGAAGTCAGTCATATATCTGACCATATATGTAATAGACTTGAGCAGTATGAACATCTCCGCGCACTTGTTTTAAGCCTTTGAAATTGTACAGTCTGTTCGAAGCGAAAAACACAAGGAGACGTAACACCTGCTGTGCTTCATCCAACTTGTTTCAAGTTTACGTTTGATGGTATTAGGAGGGCGTCGAAGGGACAGCTTCTATCTTCTTCACAAGGATTTCAACTCTGTGTTCATTTTGTTCTCTCTCTCATCCTCTTTTTCTCTGAGTCTCTCAGTAAACGAAACCAAGTGCAGCTAGACATTTTAAAACAAATGTCAAGAAAATTCAAGACAGCTCACTGAAAATATTATATTTGGCTTCCAGTCGTTAATTCATTACTGATGGGTTCTGTACCTTTTCACAACAGCACTGAAGTATAACATCCTTTAAAATATGGTGCTAATAAGGACCGAAAGAACCAAAGGCGTCGGGAATAACGATTTATTAGTTTCATCCCTATTTCTGAGATGCGAATGCTGTGGATTGATAAGATTAATCATTTATATTACGCTATGCTGCATAGTTAAGAGCAGTGCTGTTATACAAAGCCACATCATTTAACAAAAACTTATTGGTTTGGAATGTGACTTCAACTTGCATTGAAATAAGTCAAATTCATTATTTAAAAGTATTGTATTTAGAATTAGCTGTTTGCTTGATGGAAAAGACATTTGAGACCTTAATAAAAACTTAAGTGCATTTTTAAAACAAGTGCAGATTTTAAGGATCATTTCCTGGCCATCTGTTGAGTGACAGTCCTTCTGTTTTATAGTAGGAATTTTGTATTCATGGTACTTTTTAAACTTTGTTTTTCCAGTGTAAAGCACTGATATGACTTTGTGTATGATTTAACAATTTGAAGTTTCATCGAGTTTATTTATGATGTTTTTGTCACGTTGTTGTCTCATTGAAATCTTTTTGATTTGGGTACACCGTGATCGTGTGGAATAACTTGGAGAAGTTTCCATCAAGATCTGTCCATTTATTACTACTCCTGCAGCCTGGAGGCCGTGTCAGATCTTAAGTCGTGTATGCTGAAAAAGTTGTTGAGTGCATATAATTAAAGGAATAATGCATTATGCTACATACAGTGTATTGTGGTGTTTTAATGTGAGATCAATTGCGGATCTACTTGATCACTGGTAAAAATGTGTTTTAAAATACTATTCATGAGTTCTTAACATTTTCCTCCCACATTGAAAAGTAATGGACAAAGTGTAGTAGTATGGATGGACTAACTATAAGTTCTAACTCCAGGCGAATGTTGAACTGTATAATCAAGCTAAAAAAAGAGCAGAATTTTGAGAATGATTAGAGAACGTTCTCCTGCCATTAGAGAACGATCTTCCAAGAATGGCCATGCTGCTCTTTTTCAAAATATACAAGTGCACAGGGTTCTTTTCAAGCCACAATTTTCTTTTCTTTTTTGTATACTGCCAAAAAAAGAAAGATTAATCCACAAGAAAGATTTATATTTGAAAATTTGTTATGCTTAAAATTATCAAAAGAACTGGATCTAGTAGAGTAATAAATTATTTTAGAAATAACTGGCTGCATTCAAGCCATGTCATATTCGAGATGACCCCGTGACATTGGATTGGTTCACTTCAAAATGAAAATTGAATGCCTTCCAAGATGTTAATGTTTTTCTTTCTTTGGTAGAAAAGAAATTAAGTGTTTGAGGAAAACATTTCAGACATTTCATTTTTCTCCACACAACGGACTTCATGGCAACCAAAATTTTGGAACAAATCATTCGAATGGTTTTAGAGGGCCCTGCACGATCCCAGCTGAGGAATAGTGTCTTATCTAACATCGGCCATTTTCTAAAAAAAAATTAAAATGTATATACTTTTAACCTAAATAGCTAATTTTTCGAGTAGCATCTGCCTGCACAGCTGGAGGCTGCATTTTCAGGACCGCAGTATTAGGAACGCATTTCTAGGACCCTAGGTTTTTATTGACAACGCCACTTAACGAATAGCAAAGATGGATGACGATCATCACATGTGATCATCAGTGTGAGTATCACATGTGAATCAGTTTTATTTTAACATTTAAAACAATCGTGATGCATTGGAAAGTTAACATAGCCGAGGTGATCATGATTTGCTAAATAGTCTGGAATGCATCAGCTATCATACGTATAGATAGTGTAAATTAATTGTCAGTACATTAATTTAACTAAAGTGCATGAAAGCTTGTGTTGACTTAGTGACAGCACAGCTGCACAAGACAACTGTATTACGTTCTTTGTGAAAGCTTGTTAATTACTCGTTGTCTTTTTCTTCATTTTAAGTAAGTTAAAATAATCTTAATGTTTTAGCTGTCACGTGCTCACAGTCAGCCTGTTTAACGTTACCACACAATACATGTTATAAGTAGGTCCAGGGCGATTCTAGGGTCAGAGCTTTAGGGGTGCTGAGCACCCAATGAGCCCCACTGCCACCACCCACCCTCTTTCACACAAAAACAAAAAATATGTCTATTGAAAAATAACTTTATCATTTTAACATTGATTCGACTAACTCCAAAATCCAGATTTTTTTTCTTTCTTTTTTTGAGACCTTTTCAGAACACCAGCTTAATTTTGATAGTTCACACAGACAGAAAAATAATGTAATATAGGCTACTTAATGCCAATAAGTTTGTATAGGAGTACACACACATAAACAGGAGTAGTTACTGTTTTGCTTGCCACTATTCACTATATGTCAATTTATTGTTGTTGTTTCCTCACCTGATTCTTCCTGCATGCTCTCCTTTCCCTTTCCCTTTCTCCTTCACCATCTTCCTCACTTTCCCTTGGCACTGACAATCATACACAAATATATTGTAGGCAGGAGAGTTGAGGTCAGTTTGTCATGTCACAAAAATGAGACCATGAGACTAATTACAGATTCTAAGGATATGATCAAAAGGCACACAGAGGCGTGTCATTTTAAATGTCTTTATTATTAATATTATTTGGCTTAGAAACTTTTTAAATGACAAATTCATTTCACAAGAGAAGCTTGTGAGTTTGAAATAAATATAAATAAAATAAAAGCAGGGGACCATTGCCTAGATAAGTAATTTGATACAACTACAGCTGGTTTGCATTATCTGTTACTCTAGCTTAACACTTTTCAGAAGAACAAATAAACAAAACAAAAAACCAAGACAGAGGTCATTATGGACTGTCCCTAGTCTCTCACCTGAATCTGTCTTTTTTCTTTTAAAGAATTGTCGTATGTCCATTGCTCACTGCCAGGCCACAGACACACACACACACACACACACACACACACACACACACACACACACACACACACACACACACACACACACAGAGAGTTATGCTAAGAGTTCTGGAGTTAAGCCTGGTTCAGGTTAAATCCTGTGTGATGAATGAATAAATACAGCAAAATAATTAATAACAATTAATTTAAAAAGCCACAGTGAGTGTTTTCAGTGATACGTCGTTTGTTTTCAAACGCCAGGGCTTCATGTTTCCATGACGACTGACCAGAAAAGACGCACGTGACGTCATGTTTACATGACTCGATTGTTAAAATGAGTATCAAATAAACGATAAACTACTTAGTTACTTCTCTCCGTTTATGACTATGGACGAGTCACCCAGGTCCTGTTCTACTCCACAGCGGCGGCGACCCGCCGGACTAAAAAGTCCGCGAATAAACACTTATTATAGGTGTACCACCATGGTGATTCAGGATACTGACTCCAGTACTCACCGATATGGTTTCGAAATCGGAACAACTCTAGATAAAAGGAAAGAAGGGTCAGACACCGCTTTCAACCGATCTCAACACTACATCACGGGTTCTCACTCTGCGTGTGTTTCGTGCTGGATGACGGTCGTGCTGAGCGGTGCAGGTACAGAGGAGAAGTAGAAGAGGAGAAGCGGATGACACCATTTGCTATGCGGGGATGTTTTCATTTTCCTCCTTAACAAATACATTTTAAACCACAAACTACGGAGTATGTTTTGGACACTATTTAACCGTGTAAAAGACTAACAAAAATTTTAAATAACACAATTTCTTACTCCAAGTTTTAGGGTGTTGAGCTCCTTTTAGGGGTGCTGAAGCACCCCTAAAAGGGGCTAGCCTCGCCCATGAGTAGGTCTCTTCATTTTGACATGGTTTATAATGTTGGTTGAGACATATGACGTTTTTATAGTCAGGCATAACTGTTAAAATACCACGTGTTAGATTGTCATCTACTGTATATGAAATGCTTACAAGAACACCGCTCAGGGCAGGCAGAAAGTATGACAAAAGATTAATTAATTGCTCAAGTCCTAGACTTAGCCCTAATTTATGTCTATTTTTTTTTTAACACATCATCATCACAGGTAAGAGTAGAAAATTGAATTGTTTTACACAATGTCCAATGTTTTTTTTTTACAGCATTTCTGTTAACCCAGCAGTGATTATGTTCTTTATTTACTATTTCAGTGAAGTGGAGGAATTTAATAGAATGATAGAGAACCAATTGAGAAAATAGGGGAGAGCATCCAGTTGGTCCAGAAAAAGTCATGTTATTGTAGAAATAACGTTATTTTTTATTCAGATTTCTTGCATCGCTCTCTATTATTTTTTATTTCTCGGTTCAGATGTGCATTATTGACATGAATGTTTCAAGAACCTGTTCACCCAAATCTTTGAACAGTATGCAGTAACAGTAATATGAATATTATTTGGAATGAAGATTGATTATTTAGTATTGTATATAATGTGTGTGATGATTATAACCGACAACTAAGGAAAATCCCAAATTCAGTATCTCAGAAAATTAGAATATTGTAAAGAGGTTTAATATTGAAGACACCTGGTGCAACACTCTAATAAGCTAATAAACAAACAAAAAAACCTGCAAAGGCCTTTAAATGGTCTCTCAGTCTAGTTCTGTAGGCTACACAATCATGGGGAAGACTGCTGACTAGATAGTTGTCCAAAAGACGACAATTGACACCTTGCACAAGGAGGGCAAGACACAAAAGGTCATTGCAAAAGAGGCTGGCTGCTCACAGAGCTCTG